>JAGMVL010000239.1:1200000-1702265 GCA_019202695.1 Populus x sibirica | reverse complement strand
TCTTTCATAGTGTTTGGAACTTGGAGGATCAAGTGTGTGTGTGTGTGTGTATCCGTAATCATACATGCCATGCCAACGCTTGATCAATCCGTGCAGTAAATGATGTAGCGTAATGTAAATGCTCAAATGACAAGTCATTTGAGATCATATATATATAAAAACCCATCCCATTTTGGTTTATTTTCTGTTTCATATCTTGGCTTGGCTGGATCATATAAATTATTTCTTCACCTGCTCAGCCAACCAGCATGTGAGATCATACCTGATTTTAATATTCCAAGTCGAAATACATATTGTTTTTTTTTCCCCATAAATTAACCGCTTGGTTATTCAAGACTTAAACATATACATCTTAATAAAAACAAAAATTCTGAAGACAACTTTAATGTGGAGATTATTAATGATTTTGTCATGTATGAGATGGTTTCTAGTTAGAGCATGCAGGAAAATTAACATGCCCATACCGTATGTAAAATAACAAGGCTTTTAGTTTAACAAATAAGAGGTAAAACATCTTTTTTTATTGCAATCTAATGAAAAAGAACACAAAGGAGTTCTTTGTAGGTAGAGGTGAAAAAGGGGGATATTAAATCACTCGGTTCCGCCGGTGGTGAAGAATTGTATGACATGATATTGGCAAAGATAAGGGCATTGTATTTGGTTTTTCAATATAGTAAGCGTAAGTTTCAAAGGTCTTGGAAATGACCCACAATTGGGTAAAGTGAAGTATTTTTTTGGGAGCTTCTTTATTGAAAGACTATTATTCTTCGTCATAATCTAGATGTCATGTATATAAAAAAGAATATGTTTGAAAATGTTTCTAATAAGATGATGGACGAAAGGGACAACAAATGAAAGCTAGAATGGATATACCTTGTTTTATCATCGTAGAAGAATATGAAGGGTTTGTTTATAATGGGCCACTAAGGTAAAGCCCAAAGTCACTTTCGCGTTAGACAAGAATACACAATTACTAATATACCAATGGCTTAAGAGTTTATATGTTTCCTTATAGACATGCTTCAAACATATCTAGATTGGTGAATTGAGGATGAAATATTATATGGAATGAAAAGTCATGACTGCACACGTGTTTATGCAAACACTCATTCCACTTGCCTACTCCGAGATTTATTGCTAAAAAAATACGAAAATGTACTCACAAAGATCATTCACTTTTTTAAAAGATATATTCTTTTAACAAATTGTATAACCCAACACATGGTGAAGCTTGAAATAATTATCATCTAAACAACAGTAAACTTGAGACATGATATTTCTTCCACCATTCTTCAATTCAATAGAGCATATGCCCATACATTTATCACTTGAGGCAAAAAGTTAGGATGCCCCGTCTAATATAAATAAATGTACTAACAAAATAACCGCTTTTAAACTTGAATATGTTTTTGTCCATGCTTTTGGTTTGTCAGGAAGTTTTAATCATAATGTTGTTACTTCCTCTTAGTTGTAGTTCCGCTTTATATCGATAGATCTATTAGTTAAAATAACTCTTTTTTAAGAAAAGCTTTGGATTTGAACCTTGCAATTATCCATAAGATTTCAAAATAAATAAATTAAATATGAGTCATAAATAAAATCAACTAGTTTGTTGTTAACCATTTTTGACCCCACAAAAAAATCAAGAAAAAAAAAGAGAAAAAGAAAATAATAAAAAATACAAGAGGGGATACACATGGAAGAAAGCCTAGAAGATTGCCCAAGCTGGTGGTGAAGACAAAAATGACAACCGAAAAAGTTGAAGGACCAGAATGTACAAGATTAACAAAATTAGACATCCACTCCTTAATCGACAAAAGACCCATTCAAAGGATTTTTTTTATTTGAGGTAAAGAATTTTAGGACCGAAATTGGACTTTGGAAAATTTAGTTGGTCAAACTAAAGGATTAATTGTAAGAAAAATTAAAATTTGATAGCCAATTAGGAATTGATTGAAGAAATTCAAAACCAAGGATCAAATCGTAAAAGGTGCGAGACTACAACGACTCAAATTAATCAAATCGTAAAAGGTGCGAGACTACAACGATCGAAATTGACCAAATCATGGGCTAAATTGAAGAAAATTAAAAGTTTGATGGTCAATTACAGGTCCAAATGCTTAAATAAAAAACCAAGGACCAAGATAAAATGACACTAAACTTTGGGGTTAATGATTGGGTTGGCGAGAAGTGAAATTGCAGATTACCTGAGTTTAGGATTTAATTAAGGTGTGCAATTAAAAACAATTAGAAGAATAGGGACTAAAATGAAAATCAGTCATATCCCAAATTAAAAACTCCTAATTTCTAGGGGTTTAACCTAGACGACGCGTTATTTACCCGCTTATTCATCTCCATCCTTGGTAGTTTTGGATGGATCGTGTTGGTATCTTTTAAGGAGCTCACTAGAGAGTTCTAAACCTAAATGACACGGGGCTTTTTAAAAATAGAAGAACATCCAATGCTTCCATAAAAGTCTTCAACATCTGTCCCCGACCATCCATCACACGCATTTTCAGATTCCGGGCCGACGAGTTAGCACCTTCAAGCTAATGAATATAGAGCTACAAACTTCCAAATGAAGTAAGGATAGATCCAAATGAAAGGTGTGCATCTCCTTTACCGTTTTAGGTGGTCTCCCGACAATGCCTTCAAAAGTGATCAACTCAAATTAACCTTGGACCGAGATTCCTATTTTTGCAAAACCACCTAACCTTTTGTGTGTTCACACTTAAAAACTCTTAGAGAGTTCTTATTAAGGGCCATAAATCTTTCTCATCTAAGATCAAAAGATGAGAAATGTAAAGCTTTTTGTCTCAAAAGAAAGAGAAAAACCACTTAGGCAAAACCACCATCCCAAAAAACCATTAAAGGACTCATAGCCTTGATCAACTTTTGAGGGAATCCACCAAAAAACCTAGAAAAACCCTATAAATACTCTTAGAAATCAAAGAAAAAAACAAGAGAGGAAGAGAGAAAACATGAGGATATACTACGTAAAAAAAGATCCTAGTGTGAAAAATTCAAAGACTTAACATAGAAGGTTCAACAAGCTTTGAAAAGAATAAAAAAATAAAAGGAAAGAAAGAAGGAAAAGATAGAGAGGTAATAGCCTATAGCCAACAAGCTTGGAGAAGATATAACCATGTGAAATCTCAAGGGTGGAGTCCATATGGCTTGCTTGTTCATGCTTTTTTCAATGTTTAATTACATTTTTTAATCCCCCTTTGGTATTATTTTATGTTTTAGCATTTATATCGATTGATGAATGAAAATATTGTTTTGATTGATTAATCATGTTTTTGAAGTTGTTGTTAATATTGTCGGGATGTTTAAAAGGTGTTTGCGTAGGTGTTTAATGGCTTTTTCTAGGGTGTTAATGCATATTCTTGGTTCCCCGAGTTTAGTTTGGGTCTCAAAAGTGTTTAAAGAATCAGTTTTGGATTGAGTTTTGATGTTTTTATTGTCTAATAATATGGTTGAAGTTTTGGAAGTTGGAAATCTTATACATGTTATTGATGATTCAATCGTTATTTGTTAGTGTTTTTATTCAAACATGTTTATTTATAATAATATGATTTTTTGGGGCTAAGAGAGCCGATTTGGAAGATTAAAATGTATTTTTTTTTAGGTTTGACAGTGTATACTTGGGTTTTCAAGGTAACCTGAGTTCATGTTCATCCGAAGAACATTGTCTTGAGTGCTAGTTTTAAGTTTCATTTTGATTTGATTTTGGTTTCTGCAAGTATGTTTATCATCATTAGTAAATAATCTAGGGTTTCAAGCATCAATAACTTGTTTTTACTGGTTTTAATCTTAGAGGTTTTCGTTTGAACCCGAAAACCTATTTTGACAAAAAAATATGATATTTAAGTAATAACAGAAGCAATTGGATACTTTATTCTTGATCTATGCTTGATTGTGAACAAAATCTTTCCTTTTATCACTTGAAATCTGGTCTAGTTTGATGTATACGTTGCTGGGTTTGAGTTTGTATGTTTTTCATTGTTCTTCGTGTTATTTGGTGTTTGATCTGTTTTCATTAGGAAATTTAATGTTTTTATGTTTTTTTTTTAGTTTTGGTTTTTTTTTTGTTTAAATCTTTGTGCTGGTTTAATTTTGAGTAAAACCTTGTTTTTTTTATTTAGTTCATGGTTGAACTAGTGTTTTCAGTCGACTCGGTCGAGGTCAAAACCAGGTCAAATACTTGAAGCTTTGTTTGGTTTGCCACTGTTTTGATAAAAATGAATTTTAGCTTAAGGGGCGCATTTGACAAACACTTTCTAAAGCCTCGTTTTGACAATTTTGTTTTGGATAAAAATATAGTTTTGCCAAACATGACCCTAAAAAAAAATATAAAAAAAATAATTTTTGCTTGTTGCATATGGTCAAATTCTTATAAAAATTGCATTTTTATTTATAAAAGAGGAGAGAAAAATATTGTTTTACAACATGGTTTTAGAAAAATACCTGTATTGATTTTCCTTTGCATCTTTGGAATTTACACCAAGTTTTAAAATTTCTTAAGAATTTAGCCAATATTTCAATAACCCAAAAAAATTTTATTTCATGAAAATTAATAGGTCAATATCTTGATATAAATGTTGGACCCTATAAAGTAGGCTGATATTTAAAATCCGGGAGTTGACTATATAAAATTTTTAGGATTTTTTAGATATTCACTAGTTTTAATTAAGAAGTATTTTTTCACCATAATAAACGAGTTGTGGAGAACCTTTTTACCTTCAAGATAGGTTAACTCTATCGGACACCTACATGGACCATTTCTATAAGAATTTATTTGGGCATATAAGCCCATAATAAATTCAAAATGCCAGATTTATTCATGAGATTAAATCTTTCTTTATTCGGAGTCATAGATAGACCATCGATCAAGAACCCATAAAAACCTTTAAACACAATGTAGATTACCTCATGTAATGTGCGCTAGGGGTGTCAATACCTTTCCTAGCCACAACCAATCATTTACCATTAAAATTTCTGATAAGACCACTCCACTCAGTTCTCCTAACGACCATGAATCAAACAACTAGGTGGCAACTCCTCGATCCCGACATCCCACTACTGTTGCGTCCACGTTTGACATGGTTTATGGGTTAATTTATTGATGCGTACTAACGGGGTAATAAAATTTTGAGTAATATCCCGTATAGGGAGGTGTTACCTAATTTTTTATAACATAGGATATAATGAAAATGTTATTACTATTTTTTTTATCATATTTGTTTAGATGACAAAGAGAAGGTCATTAGAGAGTAATATAGACATGAGCACCTGTCGGGTGTTTTTGCGGCGCCATCGATGTCCATGAGCCACTAGATATCGACCATGACTAGGCACCTCGTGCACAAGCACCCTCTCTCAATACAGGCTTGTCGAGTGCGAGGGTGACTCGCATGAGGTGTCCTTCTAAGCAAATGTATACAATAGAAAGTATATTGCTGAGTGGAAGCCCGACCATGTGAGTTTGTTTTCCTTTCTTACATGATAAAAAATAAACAACAATAAATAATTTTTAAATAATTATTTTCAATGATCGAATGAAATTTTAGGTCTAAAAATGTGGAGGACTTTGCTCGCAAAGATAACATTGACAATGTAATCATCGATGAAAATGCCTTTGTCTCAATGGAGTTATGTTTTCAAAAATCCTGAATGCAAGCCTATGATTAATGTGCGGTTTAGAAAGTTCTAGGTTAGTATATGCTTAAAACAATTTTTTTTTAATTTTTAATTCGGTTAGTTTTTTAATTTTGTTAAACTAATTATTTTATGAAATTAATGTGTAAGGAAAATATTTACTAAGAGGAATCTAACAATGATGTTCCTAGGAAGGTGTGAGAGAATCACAATGTCATTAGGTATGATTGAATTCCAATTGTGATTTTTTTTAATGTTTTAAATTTTATTTTTCATAATATTAACCGATAATATTGTTTCTATGAACTAGGTTGCGTGATTTTTGTACAAGGCAAAAAAAAATTCTAATACATATGCAAAAGATAAAGGTCTTCCAAGTTAGGAAAACAAGGCTGTATGAATGGGATCTTTTACCTCCACATGTCTCGCAGGGTATTTGGGACGCCTTTATATCCAATATGTGACATATGATCGTTTCTCGCGGTGGTTATAGTCCTGGGTGGAGAATTGGGCAAAGGTTATTCATGGTTCCATTACCACGTACACCAACAGATAAATTCCATCCATTTCACATACAAAACGAAGGGCAAGATTTTATTTCATAGGATAGTTTTTTTTTTGCAGAGCTACGCTCGCTTTGGAAGCGATCCAAGACCGATAAAAGCTTTTTGTTGAAACTCACGCGCCAAAATGAGGACCTTTAGAAAGGGTACACCAACTCATGGATAGTTAAGTTTAGGAAGTTCGAGGTAACCTGGAAGCTTCAACAATTTTTTTCTCAAGTTTTTTTTTTTAATTTAAAGACATTTTCTCAAGAAACATATTAACATCCGATTGTATGAGTAGATATGAGAATAATATTTTAACCCCATTCAGACATGGATTTGTGGATGGATATCGATCTGATAGGGTGGACCCATAGAAATCGGGTTTATAATATCTCCAACACTACCACCGAGGACATGCAAATAAGCCATCGTAGATATCCATCATTGGTTCCTCGCAGAATCGGGATCGAATCAACAATCTTTGGCCATCTAGAAGATTATACAAAAATAAGTTCAAGCTCAAACAACCCAACCTTTCGTGCTTAGATGACCTAGCTTAGGTTTGATAAAATGAATGTTCCTCGAGTAGCTGTTGGCAACCCTCACTAGTATATGTGGTCAACCTTGTCGCCTTTTTTGGTTTTAGTGAAGATCCGACTCCACCTTCTAACTTCTATCCACTAGATAAATTGTATTCCAATAATACTTTTTTTAATTAATAATAAAAATTTAGGTTTTTATTTTATTTTTAATTCTTTTTTTTAATTTTTTGTATTAATTATTTTAGTTTTTTTTTAAAATATTAAATAAAATATTGACGGAATTACCAACTAATGTGAACCTTCTTGATCATCTGGTCAAGCAACCCCCAACTAAGTAGATAACAACCTAAAAAGCGAAAATTAGATTTGATAGAACCTTGACCTAAATGTAACCTCATATCTAAGAATCAAAGGTATTAAAAAAAAGACTTGGACCCAGAGATAACTTTGTATCTAAAAACTCTACAATGCGAACAACAATTCACTAAGCTAGTTAATCTTCAATAAGTCGTGTACGATTTTTGTCCCCGTAAAAAAGTTATTTTGCCACAAACAAACAAAGAAAAACTCATATTTATTTTTCAACTAGCTACAAAAATTTACAGCTAAAAATAATATAGTCCTCTTTAACTAACCTAATGGACCTTTTTTAGGTCGTGCTAATGAGCGTAAACCCTAAACACTAAGATAAGTCCAATAATAAAATAAACCCCTAAACACTATCTAATAAGCCCGAACAAACCCAAATTAAAATAATTATTCAAAAATAAATAAATAAATAAATAAATAAAATAAAGGTGATAATAAAAAACAAATTATTTATGCCAAAATTCCTCTATGTAGCCCAAATCTCCAATTTTCAAAAGCACATTGTGGGTAGATTTTCAGCTCTCCGCATTCAAAAACACGCCATTCTCTCTTTTCTAGATGAATTATAGGGCCTACCATATATGGTTAGGAATCTTGAGATGTTTAGTTTCCAAAAGAACTTTGAATAACAAAAAAAGTCCACTTTAGAAGTGCTTCAGATATGTCCTAAATAATACACAAAGGTCTAGTTTGACATATTTGACAAGATTTCTTTAGTAACTTCAACCCTTCCGAAATAATATTTTTCCAAATTCCATTTGACCTGAAATGTTTCCCAAATATATTTTCATTTGTCTAGTATCTTTCCTGTAAAATCTCTTGAGCTCGTTCCAATATACGGTTTGAGAGATATATCCGATCGCAAAGGCGCGTTAACAAATATTTTAAGGCACAAATTCGGACCTCACTTGGTTCGTATCATTCTCCTCTTTATTTAAAAAAGATTTGACCTCGAATCTATATCATGGAAACATCTTCTAAGGTAAACAAATTAGTACTAAGTCAAGAATATCATCATTATCAAAACCAATAATATTCTTGTTAGCAAAGAAGGTCCCCGATATATAAGCTCTCCTATTCAACCATCTTCTTCTTATTCAATTTCAGTTGCTCCTCATATATTTGCTTATGTGTCAAAGAGACAAGAGTTAGATGTCTTCCATTCATTTCAGAAGAATACCTATTTGTCACTCCATCATGTATAACTCTTCTGTCATATTTGCCATAGTTTACCAAGCAACATGTGACTAGCTTGCATTAGCACAACATCACATAACACATTTATCATAATATTTACTATGAGAAAGGCAACCAAACCTCGCTTATTCACTTTCACTTCACCACCATCATTCAAGCGACTATAACTTATAAGGTATGTGGATGTTTGGTAGTGTGCAAGTTTAACTTTTTAACCAATTCGAGTACTAGCTACATTAGTACAACTACCACCATATATAATTAAAGCTATAGCCTTATTCTAACACGTGACACCTCGTGTGGAATATGTTTTTCCCTTTAACCTTAGAATCATTCACCCCGACATGCATATTCATTTCTCTCCTCACCACAAGTGCCTCTCCCTACAGCCGGATACTCAAGACAAACATTATCAATATCCTTCAATGGTAGCATCTTCTCCTTTTCATCCTCCTCATCAGTCTAACCTCGATTTAGTAAGATTTCATAACCATGACTCTTTTATTTGGAGATTTTAAAGCAATATGAAAAAACCCAAACAATAAAAACATTTAATGTCATGATTACAAGAAGTATTTGGCCTTACCCTCCTCTCAATTTTGTTGTGATGGACAACACCCACTTGTGTAGCCTTCCATTGGGTTTCCAAGGTTTTGGAAGGCTTGATGGGTCGGTTTTTCCGAATGGTACCCTTTCGTTTAAGATTGTTTCTCCCCACCTTCACGTAAATATACATCCACCTCCTCCAATTCCACGTAATGATGCAACTCCACAATAAGAGCTATATCATGATTAAATCCATTTATGAATTTAACCATAGTAGCCTCCCTATCCTCTTCAACATTAGCTCGAATAGTAGCAAGTTCAATCTCTTTGAAGTGTACTCATCAACACTCTTTGTACTACGACTTAAACTCTTCAATATTTGATATAATTCTCTATAATAGTGGCTAGAAAACAAATCTCCTCCTTATAAGGGATTTCATCTGATCCCAAGTATCAACTTGCCTCTCGCGTAGTTCCTCGTACTGGTTTGGCACTAACTGATCCCACCACACAATGGTGATAGTCAAGAAAAACAATCACATCAAGTTTGACTTTCTTGTATAGGCTCTAGATAATTGTGACACTTAACAAACCTATTCCATCTTCTTCCCTTATTATAAATAAACTTGGGATTCATTCTTCCCTTGAAAAGTTGATATTTTCAGCCTTAATTGTACATAAATCTCTACCTAACTTAGCATTATGGTCCTGCACCTATAATTACCCCTCCTCGGCCAAAATTATCACCATTTCCTCCTAAAAACTACACTTTTGCTGTCAGTCTAAAACTTCCCTATCCTACTCGGGACACATCTTTCAAAATCAACATCACTCATATTCGTATTATTAGTCACAAACTCATCCATATTAGTGTTAACTCGTAACAACCCTTATAACATTAAATTCTCCTAGCTATGAAGCCTCAAGTTTAACCATACCATGATCATTAAAATGTTGGGCTCTCCAACGAAGCCAACCCTATCTCCAAATTCATTAGTCATTTGATCAATCCGTTTATTTATAATGCGTAGAATCGAAAGGTAATTTCATTGTCTTCTTTCTATGGTGCTTATGTAATTATTGCTTGCCTTTGACATCTTTGAATATGAAAATTGTTTAGTTGACAAGAAATATATATTCCTCACCTAATTTCTCACGCTGCTTATACTCCCTTCGTGTTTTACTCAAATATAGGCTTTTCATTCAAATATGCTCACTATGCTTTTTTTCTTCTCGTCTCATCTTTCTTCAACTATTGCAAAACTAAAATTAAACCATTAAATATAATAGCCATAATAGTGTATTCAAATATGTATAGATGACCAAGAAGTAATAAAAGTGAAAGTCGGGGCAAAGACGAAACTACGATTACAATTTCACGAGTACTAAAAGAAATATGTACAAAAAATATGTTTTTTAATGACATGAAATAAAAGAAATATGCAAAGGTTATATAATTTTTTTAAAATTACACCTAACATATATAAATTATGATATTATACCGCCATAATTTAAAAAAATAACAGCAGTAAAATAAACTTGAATTACCGACGCCAATTAGATCTCGTTACGTTAAATTCCAATCCTGAATTTAGTTCTTATAGAAAAAGAGCTCCAAAATGACCTCAAATTTTATATAGACGCGATTAAAACCCTAAAACAAAGTAGGTGAAATTAAATAATTTTCTGAATTTATTTGATCTGCATATTTTCTTCAATAGAAATCGATCTCTAACTACAAGTTTTAATCCCACCTTGGTTACTTTAGCAAACAACCTCCAAATGAGCTCATATTTTTACATGAGGCAATTCACATGAGGTGCGATTTGGACTCCTAGAACTAGTATATAAAATTTGGTAATTTTATAAATTGGTCGGTCCAAATTCTCCTTTATTTGTGTATTGTGGCAAATTAATAAAAGAATTTTTAATGTTTTTTGGTGTTTGTTTTTTTAACTTTTAAGCCACTAACAGATTTTCGAAGACAACAACAAACTAAAATAAAACATTTTTAAGGAACTCTAAACACAAACTACTTGCTTATAGACATAAAATAATTGAAAACCGAATCAAAGACAACTAAGCCTAAGGAAACCGAAACTACCCAAGAACATAAAGAATATAACCATTTTTTTGAAACCAAGATTTCCATCAATTTATGTGAACATCTTGATCATATGATCAATCAACTCCCAACAAAGTAGATAACAACCCGGAAGGCGAAAATCAGGTTTGATAGAACCTTAACTCGAGGTAACATTATACCTAAGAATCAAAGGTATTTAAAAAAGACTTGGACCCGAGATTACTTTGTATTTAAGAACCCTATGTATGCTAATAATGCCACGAAAACCAGTTAATCTATGATATGTCACGGTACGATCTTTGTCCCTACAAAGAAAGACTCGTTTTTTCCACAAATAAACAAAAGGAGAACTCATATTTATTTTCCAACTTGTTGCTGAAATTTACAGCTAAAAAAAACATAATATAGTCTCATCTAACTAACCCTAATGGACCCCTTTTGTGTTGCAAGCTAATGAGTCTAAACTAGTAATCAATTAACATAAGTTCAATAATAAAATAAACTCCTAAACAATGTCTAATGGGCCAAAACAAATCCAAATTAAAAATAATTATTCAAAATTAATTGAATAAATAAAATAGGATAAAAAAACAAAGTATTTATGCTAAAATTTCTCCCATGTAGCTCGAATCTCCAATTTTCGCATATTCTTGATAGATTTTTCAGTCTTGAATTCAAACACATTGTTCCCTCTCTCGTCTCGCATAAATTGCCGGGCCTACCATACATGGTTGGAAAGCTTGAAATGTCTAGTTTCCAAACAAACTTTAATCATAGACAAATTCTATCTCGTAGCTTTAGATATATCCCAAACCGTATACAAAGGGCTAGTTTAACGATTTGATAAGATTTATCTAGTAACTATGACCCTCTAAATAACATGTTTCCGAACTTCATTTTACTTGAACATTTACCAAACTATAGTTCCATGTATCTAGTATCTCTCTATACAATTTTTGCTCGTTTCGATGTACAGTTTGAAAGATATGCCCGTTCTCGCAAAACTAGTCAGCAAACATTTTAAGACTAAATTTGAACCCGACTTGGTTCGCATCACCAACAAAATATGAATCTTCGATGGAATGACTGATGAACTAAGTTCCCGAAAAATTCTAAAGAGATGAAAAAATTTACAAGAATTGCCATTGTTAGATGTAATTCTCCGATTGGTTTCATTCCATCCGCAATTTGCATATGATCACCAATGAATTTACTGGACGGTTTATTTTATCGGCGTATATGCTAGAATCATCGATAAATTTATCAATGAAATTAATACCAATTAATTTTTTTTGTTTATGCACGTTATTTTTTTCCGTAAATCCAATAGTGATTATATTACGTACATATTGACCGACAAAATATAAATTATCGAAGATATGTTTTCCAATAAAATTTTTCCAACAAAATTTTTCCTGTCCCTATAATTCCGTCGCAGTTATTTCTAACCTCAATTAGTGTTTAAAAACTATTGAAATATTTCATCGCGTGATATGAAATACTCTAGTAGTGGCTCTCTTTCTCATACACCCTCAATTGTGACCTTTTAAACTGTATATATATAAACTACAGAAAATGGGATAACAAATGCATTATGATTAGTAGTTAGCTCTGTATTAAAAGCCATTGTTATGTTATGACATCTGAAATGCCATGTTCGAAACTCTCCATCTTTAACTACTTGAGAAATTATTCATTATATGTTAAAAGTTAATATATTTCTTATACACCTTGACTAAACGTTAATATATCCAATGCATGCCATGCCAACACTTGAATCCTGACAGTAAAGATTTAACAATCACAAGCCAAAACAGTCACACTGAGAGCTTCTTAAAAAGGAAAGGGGTGGTTGCGAGTGTGATAAACAGACTCGAAGTCTGATAGCTGCAAGTGGCAACAAGCTTGCAAATGTACGTTTAGTTGAGCTGCCTATATAGGTCAATAATTCCGACAGAGAATCTCGTGTGTGAATTTGGATGTTTCCTTTCCTCATTATTAATGATTTTGCTTGAGCTGGAAATCTGGTCACGGGGTGAATGGAGTTAAAACTGCAGGCCAAAACTTAGACCATTCTCTGATGTTTTTTCCAGCGGTTAATGTACATGGCTTGCTTTATGCGACTTCAAAAAAATCTGATCCTTCTACCGATTGAGAGAAAAGCAGCGCAGTGGGCTTTTTTACACAACGCCTTTGTATAGTTACAAAGGGATTGTAATTTCAACGCGTTTGACCCTTAAAAAAGATGGCACATGAAAAATAAAAATAAAGAGATAACCCGGAAGTTCTTACCCGTGAAATCCAACACCTGATATCGGTCACCAACACTATTAAATGGAAGATTTCAGTGCAAGGAATCCATGTTCATCTAATTTAGATCATGGTGACCGTTTGTTTCTGCGGTGATTGGCGATTGCTGGTTTTTTGACTGACCTTTTTTTTACTGACCCTCAATTATATGGTGTTTGATTGAAAAATAAACCACAATTGTATGGTGTTTGATTGCAAAATAAACATGTGGTTTGGTTTGTGAGACCCGTCAATAAATAAGGATTGACTTCAGTTTTTTTGTAGAAATAACTTTTATACAAGCTTTAGTGAATTACTCATTTTTCATTTTTTTACCCGTTTCTTTTTTTATTGTTGAACAAACACATAGACCAAAAACAACCTTGACATTTTCTTTAGTTCAAGAAACAACTGAATGAATAAAAAAACTATAAATTGTCTCTAAGAGTTTAGAGAGTCTTTCGTATTTGCATAAATCTACGTCAGAGTGTGCTTGACACCAGCAGAAAAGAACCAATTTTTTTGACAAGTTTAAATGAATTTCTTGATAAGATGTAGATCACAAAGCTTAGATTACAATCATGTGAAAACCATTTTCTTTTCAGCTTCAAACTTGTTTTTTAGATTAAAAAATTTATGGGTTTTGTTTTTTTAGCCTCTAAGGTTCTTAATTTGTGAACAAGAAAGGTATGGATTTCCTCTTTAATAATCTTTGTCTTTTAAAAAATTATATCGATTATTTTCATTCTAATATTAATTTATTGAATGATAAAGTAGAATGAAACAAATGTATGAATTTAATTCGCTCTTGTTTTTGTAGTTAAGTAATAATTAACAAGTACATTATAGTGAAATACATAATCCTTCATGTATGGATTATGTTCGTGATGAGACCGAAGGAAATTTAATGGGACAATAAAACCAATATTGTAATTCACGTAGTTATTTTTACAATGTATTAATAATCAAATGCATATAAATGTAATTGCAAAATCGGAAATTACTAACATGTCCTTTTTGGTTATTTTATTATCAACATCAATTTCAACCACAATTTCAACCAAACACATTGGACATGCTTTTGCTAGACAAACAATTTCAACCACAATTTTAATCAAACACATATTTTAATCAAACCAATCACAACTAAAAGTGATTTTTCTAAACTTAGTTTTTTCAAACTACAACCACAAAAACTACCAACAACATCAAACACACTACCTCATTGAAATTGATTTTGTTTTTTGTTAAAATGTTGTTTGGAAATGTTCTTTAAAGTTATATTTGAGTTTAACAGGTTCTAGAAAAGCGGTATGATGCAGTGAAAATAATTAGGATAATAATAAAAAAACGCTTAAGATTTGGTGGAAGAAAAAAGGATGCAAATTTGAACCCTAAATTTGGGCTTTATTCTCTTAAAAAGTAAAAGCTAATAAGTCAAGGGCCTTCTCTTAAAGGTTTGCAAGATTTTTAAACAGGTAAGAAAACCCTATCTCTACTTAGAAACAAATAACAATATGAAAACATAAATGAAATAAACACAAAATCCAAAAATAAGTCAGTAAATCTAGAAAAACTCTAGGAAAAATAACAAAATTGGCTTGAAAAATAACTTGTAGGCTAATTCCCGGAGGTCCGATGGTTTGATAAGCAAACAGTGGCCTCTCACAACTCCCATGTAGAATCACCTAAAACAATTCTGAGCCTCGATTCAATTGTTGAATCTCCCATTATCACCGTTTTAAGCTACTAATCTAGTATGGTGCAACTAAACCTTTCTTTGGCCTAGAATTGTCCCCACTAGTACTTAAAAATATTTGTTAGGTCATCCATATAGTCTGTCCAGGTCAGACCCCCATATAGTTGTGTCAGATCCTCACCCGAATGTTTAGAACCTTCAATTTCCACAAGCCAAACATTCTCCCCGTGTTGGAAAAAACTCATCCTCAAGTTTTGTTCTCTTTACTCTAGATAAGGTGTCAAGTGCTAAACATTAAAGATATTAGAAGTCTTCAAATGGCTAAGAAGGAAAAATCGAGCAGTATTGGTATTTATCTTTTACAAGACCCTCATAATGACCTCTCATTCTTTCATTTAGCTTGTTGTATTCCCCACTAGAAACTTATCATGAGTAAGTATTGCCCATATTAGATCACTAACCTTAAACATCACTCTCTTGATAAGGAGTATCATCAAGGGCATTGTACTTGGCATTGATGTCGGGATTGTCTTCTTGACATGCTTATTAAGACCATAGGTAATTTATCATATCTTCACTGACCCGCCAAATTATCTAATATGAGGAACATGTGTTAACTCCAACACTCTAGAAAGATTCTACCCATATGATTAATCGCGTAATCAACCCATCTGTTTATGGATGATATAAACTACTAAAGTTCAATTGAGTTCCTATATTTCCCTACAAGTTCTTCCAAATTTACTCATAAACGTCACATTTTTATCCGAGGTGATGAACCTAGGAATGCCATGTAAATAAACAACTTTGTTAAAATAAAGGTAAGCTATCCAGGATGCATCCGTGGTCTTCTAACATGCTATGAAATGAGTCATCTTTGAGAAGCTATGCACAATAATAAAATAGAATCCATGACTCATTGGGTAAGGGGTAAGTGGGACACAAAAATCCATACTAACTTTAAGCCATAAAGCATCAAGAACTAATATTGGAGTGTAGA
Organism: Populus x sibirica; assembly: GCA_019202695.1. Lineage (NCBI taxonomy): Eukaryota > Viridiplantae > Streptophyta > Magnoliopsida > Malpighiales > Salicaceae > Populus > Populus x sibirica. Next base: position 1,686,328 of record JAGMVL010000239.1, on the reverse strand, counting down.
ACCTAGCATTTGATAGGGCTTTCTTAAACCCTCTGACAAACAACACATATCCCTCATAAAACAAGATACCCGACCTGATAATTTAGGCCAATAATAATTTACTAACATTAGAGTCAATGTCTTACTTGACTAAAATGTCCTTTATAGTGCAATTTATAGATGATATGTTCCTATAAGAAGCAATATGGGAGACACAACTTCAAACCATGAAAAAGATAACCATCCATAAATATAAAGTTATCTTGGTTACTGAGAGTTCTATCAACTCAACATAAATATTCATGAATGATTAGTCACTCGAATATAGATCACGAAAAGTATCGAACCTTTGTCACTTAGGTACGTATAGTATTGAGTAGAGCAACCCGCCTACCGAGGGCATCTACCACTTTATTTAAGCCGCCTAATCGCTGCCTTTACAAAAATATGATCTCTTACGAAAAAAAACCCCATTTTTCATGCCGACGACTTAACTTATACTACTTATTTATATATTTTAAAGCTACATGATCTATGATTAGGACAAACTCCTTTACACAAGGTAATGTCACCAATGCTTGAGACTCTTAAACAATAGCATAACACTCCAAATCATATATATATGAAGTAATTTCTCTTCGAAGTTAGACAACTTCTCATTAAAAAAAGTAATTTATTGCCCATCCTAGCTAAGAACTCCCTAATGCAATTAGGATTTGCACTTCCTAGCTCTAATGACTAATCTCAATATTTTCTTTTTATCATTTGCTTGATGTTGTGCTAAAATATTTTATTTAGCTCTCTTTGTACACTTTATATCTCTATAGCACTATTAAGCACAAATTAGTTAAGTAGGATATTATAAGACATAAAATATACATAAAAGACTTAAGTGTAAGATACCTCGAAAAGATAGAATGATATGAGTCTATCAAATACTTAAATAATTTCATGTGAAAACTATTTAATAAGAACTATGTTAGTACATATTTTTGATTAATTGTCCTAACAAAATGTCACAGGAATAATTTATGTGACTATTGATTGGTAGACCCAATAATATTTACAATTTATTAAATCTTTATAATAAAAATTTCCTCTTTTTATTAATAATAACACAACTTATTCATTTTCTATAAGGAAAACAACATAACCATAATTCATGAAAATATGACTTATTCAATTTTCTCATAAGAATGATGCCCTATTTAATTATTAAAATATAACTTTATTGACTTTTAAAAATTAGTTTTAACTATTTTTTTTCAAACTTTTTAACAACATTTTCATCATTTTCTATGAATTAAAAAAATAATTTAAATGAAAAATGATGAATGAAAAACATATAATAAAGAAGAAAGAAGAAGAAGAAGACGATGATGAAAACCTCTGAAAATACAATCAAGACATAAATATTTGTGCTCAATACTAACTTATGATAGTTCAAGCTCAAGCAACGATGATGATTCAAATTTATGAGTTAGCTAACTTGTAATTAATGACAAGTTTGAAAGATCATAGCTCATTGAATGAGGATATTAGTTGCTTGATGGCCAAATTTTGTTTTTTGAGAGATGCTTGATTAAACACTCGAGAATGACCACAATATTGAGAATCCATCATGATTGTTAATTTAAGAAAGTTGACAAAAATTAGGGTTTTGAAAAACATAATCAACTAAAAATTAAAGGTTTTAAGATTTACAATTTTTATATCTTTGATAGTGATTGTGAGGTGGAGTTTAAAGAATTACAAGATTAATTATTGATTTTAAAGCAAAAATAAATGGTTGATCAAGAATAGAGAGAAGTGACTAAAGTTTAGGGTTTTTTAATCACTAACGAGTTCTATTTATATAAGAGTGTTGAATAGGCTTAAGTAAAATGATTTTTTAGGTTCAAGGAGAAATGTAATTATCTTTTCTTTTTATGTACTATTTATTAAGTTATTTTATGTATTTTAAAATTATTATTCAATATATTTATTAACCTCCACCATTTATATGCCTCGTATCTCACTAACCATCTTTTGTTAATAATAGATTTGTATGAAGGACCAAACTTGATCAATTAATGAAAATTTAAGATCTATGATACTCGATTTCGTAATTGGTTGATAAATTTAATTAAAAAAATCCAAACTAGATAGACAAATGTGCATTTTTTATCTATTTTTACCTCTTCAACTTTGTTCGCTAATTAAGTTCAAGTTCTGTAATAAATGTGATTATGTGTGTGGGTTTAAAAAGAAGGTAAACTTAATTTTTATTTGCTTTGATAGATTTAAAAATGTTCCACCCTGACGGATTTAAAGAAAATCCTAGAAAAAACAAGGATTTTTTCAAGGTTGGTAGATGACTAGAAGGTTGGACTCACAGTCCTGGGCAACATAAGCACTTGTAAAACAAATCCCTGTCAGGGCTCAGATGATCATCTTATGTATAAAGAATGAAAACTTAGGAAGTTGTGTTATATGTTTTTTGCGTAAAAGATGTAAGAGATGATTAAAGGTCGAAGAAGAGAATGTGAGCTCTCAATTTAAACCTAGTTACCTTATGGCTTTTTGACATTTTTATACCCATAAGACACAAATTTTATAGAGATAATGTTGGTAGTTAATTGTTGAGTGAAATGGATGACATCATAAAGGCCATCTCCTAGGTATGAACATGATATAACGCCATTTTATAGGCTTTATTATGGTAAAATAACATGTGAGCATTTAATGAATGCATGTTTTGTCTTTCTTGTTGATAACGAATAGACTAGGCTTAATTAGAGGGTAATGCACTTAGGGTGTTGTAATTAAACTTGGGATTATAAGCCCTATATATAGGAATGCATAGTCAATTCTTTAAGAAAAGGGGACAAAATTGGCTCACCAAGGAAAAGGTGTGTGGTTGGTCCGTTAAAAAGATAGAAAGATGAGCTTCCAAGTAGAGGGATAAAAAATAAGCCCTTTAGAAGGGACTTGATAAGTTTGTTAAAGAAGGAGATATAAGTTGAGTTTGCTAAGAAGAATAACCTAATATAAGTATGTTAAGAAGAAGAGTGAATAGGTCCATTAAAAAAGAGGGTGAGCATCCAAGTCCACCAATGAGGAGGGATGCATGATCGGGTCCTGTTAAGAGAAGATATATGATTGGGAATCCCTTATCGGTTTTCTTCTGTATTAAAATAAGATTGACTTAGTTTGAGATATAATGATTTTCCTATATATGTGATTTGAGTAAACTAGGGCTTTGGAAATGAAATTCATCCATTTGAGCCGTTTAGCAATGGAATAACTCTAAACTTCTCTTGTGATAACCTTTTGTCCTAGGTGGTGTGGTGCCCTTATACCCGAGCATAATGTAACCACACATATATGTAGGAGCGATGCCTTTACCACACATATATGTAGGAGCGATGCCTTTATACCCAAGCAATGTGGCCTCTTGTACCTAATGGAAATTAAGTTTTTATACCTAGGCAAGGTCTATAAAGCAAATGCCTTTATATTTAAGCAAGGTGGTTCATTTGAACAACTTATGAACAATAACTTATTAAGAACAACACATGGAGAAAAAAATCTTGTATTTAGAGTAAGTATTGCCATAACCTACATGGAGGTGTCTTCTTTATTTTTCTTGGTCTAGTTTGCACCTTCGTGATTGTTTTAAAGACCTCACTATATTTTATTTAGGTGTTGTTCTAAGCTTAGAAAGAGAACATCTTGGTTCTCTCGTACACGAATGGAGATCGTGTTGTACCCAAGTATATGTTCTCTTTTAGCCAGGTTGGAGAGTCTTATTAGAGGAAATGTCATTTGGCGGCATTTCATAAATATCATGTTGAACCCGAAAAATGAGTGTTTCCTTGGTTAGGGTCGGAGATTTATATAGAGAAAATACCGCATATAGGATACTTTATGGAGGTCACATTGTACCCCCAAGTAAAGGTGTTATTTCACTAGATTATAGAGCTATATGAAATCTACCCGACATATCCATATAGAAATTTAGCATATAAGTTTTTTCATAGAGACCATACTTAGTGATTTATCTTGGTGAAAAATTCATAAAGAATATACTAAGTGATTTATCATAGGGATCATGGTAATTTTATAGAGATTGTATATGCCAATGTGTCATTGGGATTTTCATAGAGATTATCATAAAGATTATTATAGATATTTCTCAAGTATATTATCATAAATATTTCTCATAGAATCTATACATGGTAATTCATTATAAACATTAGGTTGTCTCGAGGCATATAATTTTCTTACATAGGAAAAGTTGTATTTTGTACTTGCAATGGAAAATGTCTCTTGTATCTAGGATGAAGAGTGTATTTGTACCTAAAAAAAGTTGTTCCTTATACCTATAATGGAGAATGGCTTTGTATATTAGGTTGTACCCATAAGGATAGAGGCAATCTTACGGAAAGAATATAATAGCAATCGTACATGGAGAAATTATTTCTTTTATTTATTGAGATTATTATATAGAGATAGTTTCATGAAGAAACTTTCATCACTTATTCCATAGTTTCATGAAGAAACTTTCATCACTTATTCCACTCGAATATGGTTTTTCAAGATTTATTTTACCTTTAGAAGGGTCCCGCCAATAAGGAAAAACAATTCTTTTTATAAGGTCACGTCATGGACCCTATTTATTAAAGCCTTAATGATGAATGGTTCAAGTAAGGCCTTCTACCTTCGTATCTCTTGATTAGATCTTTTTAGATGTACCTCGGTCCCACATTCTCCTTTAGATGATGTTGAAAAGTTCGGTGAAGCTTTTCTTAGTTAGAATGCTAGTGTTAAAGCAGGTTATAAAATTTGCACATAGATCCTTAAAGTCAAGGTATGGCTCCAGGATCTAAATAGCAATACCATATTTTGGACTAACCTATAAAACATTGTCAAACAAATCTTATACATGATATTTGTGTCCTGCATAATCAATTATATATTGTTATGCATGTTTTACACATGCTCTCTTGTATCTATGAACTCGTCATAATTGTCTAGGTTAATTTAGAAAGAGATGAAGTCTCTAAAAAACATGTGCCCAATACATGATTGGCCAATGAAGAGCCTCTCACCTAATGAGTGCTATATACCTCTCTACATTTAGAGCTTGTATCACCATGTACTTGATCCCATCATAATATAAGGACGTATGAGCATTTAATTCATGTACATTTTATCTTTATAGTTAATAGGGTTTAACGATTGGATTTGAGAGTATAATCCATGTCCAGGAGGATGCATAGCCGCTTTTAAGAAGGGGAGCCGCAAATTCAGTTCGCTAAGGAGAATGATCATTGTTATTTCGTTAAAGAAGAGGAAAAAAGGTTTTGCTAAGGAGAGGGACCCATTATGAGTCCACCAAGAAGGAGGATCCAAGGGGATTCCATTAAGGATAATGACACATGCATTCGAGACTTCCAAGGAGAAGGGCGCATGCATTCGACTTGCCAAGATGAACAATACATATCGAGTTTACTAAAAATGGTAGATCCAAGTATGCTATTTTTTTAGAGTGGATGTACCACTTGGCATCCTTCATCACATCTATGCCTTTATAATTTAATAGTAGATAGGGACCCATACTATGCCTGAGAGTCCACCCAAATCTTTTCCAACATGAAAAAAGGATGTTAAGATGACACAAACATTAATAAAGAAGCTAGAAAAACTAGATACTCGGTCATTAACTTGACCGGGTTTAATAAACTCGCCTATTTTGAATAATATGAATAAAAAATGCTACAACAATAAATAAACTAACAAAAAAATTGATGATGTAGAAAAAGACCCGAGTCCATCCAAGTTAACATGCCAAACATGGGACCTAGTTGTGATATCAGGTTAACCCTGTCGAAAGCATACTTAATAAAATTAGGAAACTCAATTATCAAACAATTCAATGTTGAAGGGCAAAACCAAAAAAATAATTATGAAAAAACAAAAAAAACCTGGGTCAACTAGGGTTAACCCTGATAAACCAATAGAAAAGAAATAGAAAAAAGCATGAAGACTAATTTTCAATAAATCAAAAGTTGAAGAAAAAATTTAATTTTTTTTTAAAATAACCTAAAAATACCAAAGTTAACCTATATTAACAATTAAAAGAATGAAGACTAAATTTGATAAAAAAATAAATTAAAATCAAATGTTGAGGGATATGATTGAAAGAAAAAATTCAATTAGAAAAATGATAAAAAAATAAATATCAATTAAAATAATAAGGATCAAATTTGATATAAAAATTAAATAAAACAAAATGATGAAAGATGAAATTGAAGAAAAAAATCAATCCAAAAAACGTTTAAGAAATAAAACAAATAGCAATCTAAAGAATAATGGCCAAATTGAATAAAAAAAAATGATACATTATATTTTAGCAAGGAGAATAGAAAAAAGATTGAGAAGGAAAAGCAAAAAATCCATTGGAGCTAAGTCATTGCACCGTCAAATGTAAGTCGTCAAAACATCTCAAAGATAATGATAAAACTCTTTCAAATCGCCTCCAAATCAATTTTGTATTTGTAAATAATATTTATATTTATTAAAAGATCAAATCACTACCAAATCAACTTGATAATAAATAAATAAAAAAACCAGTTTGAAAGGATGAAAAAGCCACTAAATAACAATTAATTTTTTTTTTAAAGTAATTTAGTCTTTACATTTTATTTTTAAAATATAAAAGGATTGAATTATTCTAATCAATTTGTAAAAAAATTCTACTTTCAAAGATAACAGAGACTGTGCATATAAAATATTTAAATACCGAATTGTCACGGGTAATTTCATAGTAATCAATGGAACATGGGGGGGGAAATCGTTTAAACCTAATAACAAAATAATTGATTTTTTTATTAAAAAGGTAAAATAGTAATTATACTGTTACGGTAAATAGTTATCTATATATCTATAAACACAGTGTATCCTGGCAGACATTTCAGTTTTTTTAATTTCCCAAGGTCATCATTCTATTTTCCCCCCAAAGCACGTACTGAATAGGACTAAAAAACAAAAACGCACCTCCATTGTTGAGGAAAGAATGAATCAATCACGGACTTGTTCATATCCAATCATCATTTCTTGAACCACATAAGATTCCCTCTTAGTGGTCACTGTCAGAACAAACGAAGAAATATTGTCATGCAATTATTATTTATTATATCGTCATCATTCTGATCCTTTCCTCTCCTCTCCTTTCCCCATATATATCCATCACGGGCTGCTAGAAAACAATGTCTCTGCTTTTTTCTTTTCTTCTTTTATAGTTATTAATAATTAGAACTCTCTTCCTTTTTCTATATAACAAAGCACTTGTTTGCCCTCCTTTCCTTAACATTTGAATGGCCTCATTTTCTTCCCAAAACAGAGTACCTAAGGTCTCTGTTTTTCTCTTCTTTTTCCTTATCTGCTTCTTACTTTTTTCTTCTAGCCATGTAGTTTTGGCACAATCATCACCAGTTTTTGCCTGTGATGTTGTGAGCAATCCATCCTTGGCCAGTTTTGGGTTCTGTAACACGTCGTTAGGGGTGAGTGACAGAGTTGTAGACCTGGTGAAAAGACTCACATTGCAAGAAAAGATATTGTTCTTGGTGAATAGTGCAGGGAGTGTGAGCAGACTTGGGATACCTAAGTATGAATGGTGGTCGGAGGCTTTACATGGAGTTTCTTACGTCGGTCCAGGCACACATTTCTCTAGTGTTGTCCCCGGAGCTACAAGCTTTCCTCAGGTCATCCTCACTGCTGCTTCCTTCAACACCTCTCTCTTTGTAGCCATTGGAAAGGTAATATCATATCTCTATATTCTTTGTTTCAATTTGCAAATTTACTCTCTTTTTTTCCCTTTCATGTTGTTTGATTTTCTTTCCCCTTCAAATTCTTCCTCTTCTTGACTTCCTAAATCTTAGCAACGAAGACAAGTCATTCTTTCTTAATTATAGTTTTTTTTTATTATTGTTTTGAAATATGAGATAGATTTGGTGGAAGTTGTTTTCTTGTCGGAAAAAAAAGAGGTTTGAACTCGAGACTTTCTAGATTCTATCCAAATGTAAAAAAGAAGAGAACCAGATGCTGGGAAATATATACTCAGCCAGTGTAGGAAATGCCCAGAAGAAATTTTTTTATTGTTCCATTGGAACTTCACGGTGAGGATTTCGGTGGCGCTACAGTTAATCAATAGAATTAGGTCCAAAAGCAGAAAATCTTAGGTACTTATGCATGTGATGCTGAGTCAGAGTAGGTGGAATTGTAATTGTATCCCTTGAAACAACTTTCAGATCCGAAGACTTTTTTGTATCAGTTCGGTACACCTTTTTCTTGTGGATTCCAGCTCGCATGTTAGCGAGACTGAAGTCGTCGGCAACGTATGGAAATTAATTGACAGCCACCGATCTTATTTTGATCCCACCTTTAATCATTGTGAAGAAGATTCTTCATATTTCACCTACATTTTATTATTTATAGCACTTTTTTTTTTGCAATTTTTGCTAACCGAATCATGTTGAAGATAAACAAGGATCATTTACTTCTTTTGACTAGCCTTTGGACACCACTACTGCTCTCTTGACTTGAAAGGAGGATTTACCTTGTTAAAAAACTGAAAAAAAAAGAATTGAAGAAGGAAAGGAGTTCTGGTTTTCATGTTTAACTAGCTCCCTTTTGGTTGAATCCATTGATTCTGGTGTCCCTCTATGGTTGTGTTCTGCAAAACTCGAGTACTACATTCTTATGAATGAAAGGATTATTGAGTCTAACCAGAATTGTGTAGAGGAAAATGCTTTCCCAGATGGTTAAAGAAACCAATAAGTTTTTTATTGTTTGAAGGCTATATGTTAAAACTCTCAAGGTTTTCCAGGTTGTTTCAACGGAAGCAAGAGCAATGTACAATGTGGGATTGGCAGGATTGACGTTTTGGTCACCAAATATCAACATATTTCGAGACCCCAGATGGGGAAGAGGCCAGGAAACTCCAGGAGAGGACCCCTTGCTCTCAAGTAAATATGGATCAGGCTATGTTAAAGGACTGCAACAAAGGGATGATGGCAATCCAGATGGACTTAAGGTTGCTGCATGCTGTAAACATTACACAGCCTATGATTTGGATAACTGGAAAGGGGTTGATCGTTACCATTTTAATGCTGTGGTAATGTTCATTTTATTTAATCTAACACCTTTTTTTTATTAGGAAGGTCACTTTCTCTCTCAATTATAGTGTTTTCTCTTTAATGATTTCAGCTAAATTCGTACAGTTTGTTTATGATGAGTTAGGTGACAAAGCAAGATATGGATGATACGTTTCAACCACCTTTCAAAAGTTGTGTTGTCGATGGGAATGTTGCTAGTGTCATGTGTTCTTACAACAAGGTTAATGGTATACCCACCTGTGCTGATCCCGACCTCCTCTCTGGTGTAATCCGAGGGGAATGGAAATTAAATGGGTATGTATGAAATTTCAAAAATGTTCACAATTTGATTGTGTTTATATCATAGGTTCTTTCCTGGAAACTAAACCGGGCAACTGCAGGTACATTGTTACCGATTGTGATTCCATAGACGTGTTCTACAACTCCCAGCATTATACCAAAACACCAGAAGAAGCTGCAGCCAAAGCTATATTGGCAGGTATTCGTTCTTGGATTTCTAGGTAGATTGATTTTACTTTGTCCACAATGGTCAAATGAGAATTTGGATATACCTTACTGAATATTTCTCGTTTATAATAAAATAAATTATATTTTATTTTATTTAAATATATAAATTCAACTTAATCGAACTCAATTATATAGTTACAAGCTTGGAAGATGTCCGAAGAGAGATGTCCAAATCCATATCTTTTTAATGTAGAATGACATTTTTAATAATCATATATTTTGTTGTATATTAAGCGGTTCGAACCACTCCTTTGCAATAACAACAATAGAAAAGACAACACTTTTGGACATATCTTGTTATATTTTTATGATTTGTTTTGCAATTTCTTTTTCTGATTTCCATTGGGATTCAAGGAATTATGTTGCTAAAATGTTTCGATTTGATAGGGTTGGACCTCAACTGTGGATCTTTCTTGGGAAAACACACTGAAGCAGCAGTAACAGCAGGACTTGTGAATGAGTCGGCCATTGATAGAGCTGTCTCCAACAATTTTGCCACTTTAATGCGACTTGGATTCTTTGATGGTGATCCCAGCAAACAACTCTATGGGAAGCTAGGACCAAAAGATGTATGTACAGCAGAGAATCAGGAGCTGGCCCGTGAAGCTGCCAGGCAAGGGATTGTGTTGCTTAAGAACACCGCAGGATCACTTCCTCTATCTCCCACTGCCATAAAAAACTTGGCAGTAATTGGACCAAATGCCAATGTCACTAAAACAATGATTGGAAACTATGAAGGTAAAACTTCAATTATTTCATCCAATTTCCTTCGTATTACTTCCAATGTTCATCAAATCAATTTCTTAAACGATGTGTTTTGATATGATTTAGGTACACCCTGCAAATATACAACCCCTTTACAAGGACTAGCAGCTTCTGTTGCAACAACATATCTACCTGGCTGCTCAAACGTAGCCTGCAGCACTGCCCAAGTAGATGATGCCAAGAAAATAGCAGCTGCAGCTGATGCCACTGTGCTTGTAATGGGTGCCGATCAATCTATAGAAGCAGAGAGTCGTGACAGGGTGGACATTCTTCTTCCAGGGCAGCAGCAGCTTCTGATAACAGCAGTTGCAAATGCATCCACTGGACCTGTAATCCTTGTTATAATGTCTGGAGGAGGCATGGATGTATCATTTGCGAAAACTAACGACAAAATCACAAGTATCCTATGGGTTGGCTACCCTGGCGAAGCTGGTGGAGCTGCCATAGCTGATATTATTTTTGGTTCCTACAACCCAAGTACGCACCAACCATCCCATAATTGTGTTTTCTTAGTTTTTCAGATCTTTTCATTTTATTCTAAATCTGTACAGGTCAGCTTGTATATTATAGTAGAATATGAGTTTGAATTTAACCAAGAATCTCTTTCCAGGTGGGAGGCTACCGATGACTTGGTATCCACAATCATACGTAGACAAAGTACCAATGACAAATATGAACATGAGACCAGATCCCTCCAATGGCTATCCTGGCAGAACCTACAGGTTCTACACCGGAGAAACTGTTTACTCATTTGGAGATGGACTAAGCTATTCTGAATTCAGCCACGAACTAACTCAAGCACCTGGACTAGTATCTGTTCCTTTAGAGGAAAATCATGTCTGTTACTCTTCAGAATGCAAATCAGTTGCTGCTGCTGAACAGACTTGTCAGAACTTAACCTTTGATGTGCATTTGAGAATCAAGAACAAGGGAACAATGAGCGGAAGCCATACAGTTTTCTTGTTCTCTACTCCCCCATCAGTGCACAACTCACCACAGAAGCATTTGGTAGGTTTTGAGAAGGTCTTCCTGCATGCACAAACAGATAGCCATGTGGGATTCAAGGTGGATGTTTGTAAGGATTTGAGTGTGGTTGATGAGCTCGGAAGCAAGAAAGTTGCCTTGGGAGAACACGTTCTTCATATTGGAAGCTTGAAGCACTCCATGACTGTAAGGATTTGAAACAAGACTTTCAAGTCCTCTGCAGTGATTTGATTTGTTGTTCTTGTATTCCCTTTAGAAAGGCATTTCAAAATGCAATTATTGGCCTATGGATAATAAACAGGTCGGGAGGTTATGAAAAATTCACTCAATTATTACTCAGAATTAAGATTTGAAACCCGAAGGAATACGAAGTTTGGCTCCAAAAGAAGAAAGGCTGAGCTTCATTTTTCCTATTGATCTTTGCTTAAATTACTGCTATCCCTCTCCTATCCAAGAGAGTGGATTGATGAACTCTACTCTATAATTATTTATTTTTCTTTTTATATACCTATTTATTGTTTATTAAATAAGTATTGATAATTATTCTTTGAGTATTTTAAAGGTTTTAGGAATGGAATAACCCTCATCATCCAATGATTTATTCTAAACTAAAAAAAAATATTAGGGCTTTGAAAAATGGATTTAAACTTGGAAAAAAAAGGAAAAAAAAGAGAATTAACCAATAAGTTAGAATATCGGGGTGACGTGGACTGCAGGGAGATATGAGAAAAGATATTGTTGTAGATTTCTTAGGTGAAAATAAATACTCAACATGTGATTTTATTTTTTAAAAAATAAATTAACCTCAAAAAATATAAAAAATGAAAAAATAATTTCTAAAACACTTTGAATCCAAAATATACTAAAAAGGAAATTAAAGTATAAACTTCTTAAGAATTGTTTTTCTCATTTAGCACACTAAACCCAAAATATAATAAAAGAATTAAATTATAAATTTCTATTTATATATAAACTTTGAATACTCATGCATAAATATCTATCAAAGTAATAATATATATAAAAAAATTAAAAATTTAAAGTTCCCAAAAATATTTATCTATAACAATTAGATAAACATAACAATCTCTTACTAAGAAATAATAAATTTCAATGTGTGTGTGTGTGTGTGTGTGTGTGTGTGTGTGTGTGTGTGTGTGTGTGTGTGTGTGTGTGTGTGTGTGTGTGTGTGTGTGTGTAAAACAAACAATAAGGTCAACATAATATTAATCCCAAAAAAATACTACAAAAAATAATAAATAATAAGTTCAAATATAAACTTATAATTGAAATTTTCTCAACATATCATGTTCTTATAAAAAACAAATTAAAATAAATACTAAAAATGTAAATATACCATAAACAAAAAAACACATAAACATAAAACTAAAGCATTTTGGCGTTCTGTTCTATTCTACGGTCTTATGCTCTTTATATATATGTGTAATTTAAAATTTAATTCAACATACATGATTCAAATTCAATTTTAAAGATCAATCAACTTCAAATTATGCAATACAAATATAATGTCAAGCATCTAGATGTGAATTTAGAGGGTAAAAACCCTAGAACCCACAATAAAGATTGAACACAGCTTCAAGAAAATTAAAATCAAGTTGAAAAGAACTTGACCTAATCATCACTTGAACCAAAGAACCATAATTATTGGATGTAAACCCATTCTCGTTGATTATAAGAAAATCAAGAGCTGAAAATATAAAAATGAACACCAAAAGAAAATAATCTTTGATAAGTTTATAAGAGTTCAAAGAAGAACCAAGAGTATGAGCAACCTTACACAATTTAAGAAAGTTAAAATTCAAGTTTGTATAGAAACCTTTACTTAGAGATAACATTGTATCTAAGAACCAAAGGTATTGGAAATTAAATGTGAACCTATTGATTATAAAAAATTAAGAACTCGAAGAATACAAAGATATCACAAGGTCAACTATATTTTGATAAGTTAAATTTATTCTTTATCACGATAAAAAGGAAAGTATTGCATCATGCAAAACACAAGTTTATTTAAAACATCATGACTGTTGAATTTTGCAGCAAAGAAAACAATATATAGTCCTTCTAAATAACCCTAATGGACTCTTATTGGGCTGCAAACCAATGAGCTCAAGTTAATAATCAGCTAACATAAACTTCATGCCTAAAAAAAATCATAAAACATTGATTTCACGTCAAAATAAACCCGAATTAAAACGTAAGCCCTAAAATGAATGTAAATATCCAAATAATAAAATAAGACAACAAATAAAATCTTAAAATAATTTAGATTAATACAAAAAAAATCCAGCCAAAAAGTAACCTGAAATTAAATACTTCGGCCTTTTTTTTCCTTGTATAGCCAGGATAAATAAAAAAATCTTGTAAAAAAAGGATTTTACAATGTTAAGGAATCCTTATCATACTTGGAAGCTATGTTGATGCCCATTAAAGATTCTTATAGAACTGAAAAATTTTCAAAAATAAGTTATTAAATATCCTTGCATTATGAGAAAAAGAATCCTCTCTAAATAGAAAGTCAAAAAGCAACAAATAACAAAATCCATTCCCTACTACTTTCCAATCTAGTGTCGCCTTAGATGATCTATTAATTAAAAAAACATCATATTCACCGCTACGCCTAAAATTTCTTAGCAAGCCCCGTCATTCAACCTAAGACACTTTGCTTTTTTAACTATTGTTTTGTTCATCATTTCTACTATACCATTTTGTTGTGGTGATCTGTGTGCTCGAGTACCATTGTCCGACTTGAGGCATTTTATCCTCCTTCATGTCCGGGTTTTGTACTTTTGTTTTCCATACATTGAATTTGTCAAACATTTTTTAACTTATGTCGCATGAAGTACACCTAAATCTTTCATGAATAGTCATCAATGAAAATCATAAGATACATGTATCCTCAATGTGATACACACACACACACACACACACTCTCTCTCTCTCTCTCTCACACACACACACTTTAAAACACGTGGGGAAAACATCGTACATTTACCGTGGACATAGACTCATTGCACTATAAACGACACTGTAGATATAAAGTGTTTGCACTGTGGACGACACTGTAGCGCTTGTGGGGGGTGTTGTCTATTCTATGTGTAGTCAAAAATTGCTGCTGGTTCTGGTTGGGATAATAAAGTTATGTTTTTTATACTCTATATTTATAAGAAAAAAGTTATGTTTTTTCAATTTGAGATAATAAACCTTTTTTGTTTAAATACTTCAAATTAGAAGAATAAGATAATATCTTTTCAATGCGGGATAAAAAGCATTTTGAAATAATCTTTTAAGCTTAATTATTTACAACATGTATAACCTATATTCATATATATTGTTTCTTATTTTTTTTTCATATAAACAATTAAACATCAAATATTTAAAAAAAAAATGGGTGGCCCAAGGCCTTGCCCAGTCTGTTTCATTCAAAATCCAGGCCCGCAATTGGCCCTGAATAAAATGGTTGACCTAACGGGTCAACCTACAACTTAGATGACCCGGTAAAAAACCTAGTAAAGACCTTTTTTTTTTCAAATGTGTTTTTTCTCCTACATAGAGACCCCTCTTTTTTCATATTTTTTCAGTTGATTACTAACTCATTTCAAAGTTCACTATATAAATACTAGAAGAATGTTTTATTTTTGCAATGTGAGATTTGAAGCCCTTTAGTATATATACTATATGTTCACAAGAAAAAAAGTTATGTTATTTTAATGTGGGATAAAAAACATTTTTGGTTTCAATACTTCAACTTAAAAGAATAAGATAGTATCTTTCCAATGTGGGATAAAAAAAACTTTTGAAATAATCTCTTAAACTTAATTGTTTACAACATGTATAACCTATATACACATGGATTGTTTTTTAATTTTTTCATATAAAATATTAAAACCTCAAATATTCTTTTTTTCAATTTTTTCGGGTTGACCCGAGTCAACCCGTGTAACCCGGGACCCAGCCCCTTAGCCGGGTCAACCCCCAAGCCAGGTTTGATAACTATGGTTGCCATGAAAATATAATTTTAAAGAATACAATTGAAAAGAAATAAAGTGACGTGAAATAAAGTGACGTGACTGGTTAAGAAACTAAAAACCAAAAAAATGGATAAAATCTCCTATCTTTTATTTTGTTCAGGGGCTTCTTTTAAAAAATATTGATTTTTAGTTATGTATTTAATTTTCGAAGTGGTTTTTCTAGTTCAACTATGGTTTTGCTTTTATATTTTATATAGATAAAGTATGTTTTTTAAAATAAAAAATATTTATTTTTAGATGATATTCTTAATAAGTGTAACCTTACATGTTATTCCTTTTTTCTTTTTATTTTATTCAATCAATTTAATGTCTTATTTTTTAATATTCAATATCTTAATCTATATTTGTCTCTTGGTTTTTCAACTTTTTTTTAAGTGTCATTAATGATTTTTTTATTGATTTATTAACACACATAATTCTTAGTTTATTTGAATACATGTGTGCATAAACCTTCTGATTTGTTATCTATGTTGGATGAGGAGATAGAAAATTGAGTGTTTTTGTACTTATAGCTTGTGAGAATTAAGATTAAATAGAAAACACGAGAATAACATTGCATCGTCTTTGATATTTTAATAAAAGGAGAGGTGGGTAGAAGAGGAATAAGATTGATAAAATAATTGTTAAATGACTTAATTGAGAAACTATCTATAATATAGGGATTAATATGATGTTCATCCTTCACTTTATCTATTATAATTATAACAAAACCTAAAAAAACTTAGTGTTTCATTACACACACTCACATTTCACTATGGATTTCTACGAGTGAAATTATTGTTCTGCTTTTAACAATTTAAGTTTTATAATATGCATTCAAGGGTAATATAATATTTTTCATGAGACACATTTGCTATTACAAGATTGAATAGAGATAAAGTAGTTTTTTAACCTTTTATTTACACATTGTAATGTCCAAAGAACCTTTAAAAGTTGAATTTCCTTAACTATAAGGAAATGGGCATATTCAGTTTTTTATTTTTCTTGGCACAATGTAGTTACTAAAGTGCTATTTGAGTCAAATAATCTATAACTAAAATTAAGGGTTTTTTTTCTTTTTATTATATTTTTTCATTAATATTGTGTGGGGTCAAGGGCTCTTTGGTATTTAAATAAATTAAATTAAAAAAAAGTTGTTAACACGTGCATCTCACACCATATTTCAAGATAGTGTTTGATGTCACGAGCTTCGACAATGTTTTCCCCCCCTCACTTTTCTCTCTCTTCAACCTTAAAAAACATGTTGCTTTTGTAAAAAATAAGAAAAGTGTGTTTTTTTGTTAATTTTATCATATTTAATCCTCATTCTTTTAATTGTATTTTTTTTTAATTTTATCCTTTGACATTTAATTTTTATATCAAATTTATCCTCTTATTTTATTATGTTTCATATTTAACCCTTAATGTTTTGATTTATGATTTAGATTCATGGCTCTTTTTTTAAGTTTTAATTTCTTTTCAAATTCATCTTTAGATCCATGATCTTTTTTTTTTTTCATATTTGATCTTTATTCTCTTGATTTTTATTTTTGTTTTGGATTTTTTTGTGAATTTGATTTTTTTTTTCAATTTTGCATTTCAATTCAAAATTTGATGATATTTAAGGTTTGACCCGAGTTATTTAAGTCAACCAAATTCTTTTGTTTTATTAAAAAAAAGTAAAAATGATACCATTTTGAAAAAAAAAAAGAAGAGGAAAATAGTCAATGGGTTTTAGTTGGATTTGCCCCAGGTTACTGGACTTCTTCCCTAATTTTTTTGGAAACCCGACCTGGTCTAAGCCATGGGTCACCTGGGTTACAGGTCAACTTGTCGAGTTAAACCGAGTTTTAAAATATTGGCTTTCTTGAGGCAATGATTTCAATTAAATCACTAGCAAGGGTCATGAATTTGAAAAGTTAACACGAGTTGACATCATTTTCTTTCCTGATTACATCTTTTAAAGTTGTTCATTTTGAAAAATAAACTTCGTTATTTTCTTTGATTTTTTTTTTCAATCAAATTATTCCTATCTCGTGGTAGGAGGTTTGTTTGGGTGGCTCATGTTTTTTTAGGTTGTTTTTTTTGTTATTTTTTATTTTATCCTTTAAAATTTGATTATATTTAAAATTAAAATTTATTTTTTTTTCTTGTTTTGCCTTTTATTGGATTGTTTTATTTGCATAATTCTACTCACGAGCTTTGATAATCTAACCCGGTTTTTGCTGTACTTTATTTTTTAAAACTTTTTTTTATTGGTTTTTTTTCCTAATTTTTTCCTTCTATATTTTGATTATTAAGGATTGATAATTGTTATTTTTTTTAATTCTCTTCCTATAATGTTGAATTTTGAATTTTTTTTTATTCTTTAAAATATATTGAGCATTGTTTTTTTTACTCAGTCCGACTTGCCAACTATCTAGTTCTCTCTATTTATTTACTTGCTCCATTTATGTCATCTGTTTTATTAGAAATAAGAAGTTCTATTATCTATTTTCTTTTTCAATCAAGTTGTGTTTAATTAAAGTATGTAAAAGATAAATAAAAAAGCAGAAACAAAGTTTGATTTGGTTATGAGTTAGAATAATTTTAATTAAAAGAAAAGAGATGAAGATATAAAATAAATGTTTTTATAGAATAATTTTAAAATATAAAGAACATGATAATATTTCCTCTCTCCCAACTTTCTTCGAATTTTCTTTTCAAAAATAGTAACCAAATAAAATAATAAAATAATAAAAAATTCCAAGGTACAGTGGCATTCCAAATGAGTTTGTGTGGGTAATTTGAGATGTTGTTGTCTTTGACTAACCCCTTTCCGTCCCAAGCCGTAGATCATTGAAAAACTTCCTGCAAACTCTTCTTTCTCTGACTGTTCTTAAAAAAAAAACTCGCCTTTTCTGCTGCCCAGCGCTCTCTCCCTCTCCCACCAAACACACCGAAAATCAACTCTCTATCTTGCTCGAATTCCAAGTTCTTGCTTATAATTCATATTGGGTTGTGAATAGTTTTGATTTTAGTGATTTGGGTCAACGGGTTTGATTCTTGTAATTTTGTTCTTCTGTGCAAAGTCAAGGTGGGCTAAAGAAATGAAATAAATTTCTGGTTTTAAGAAATAAAGGAAAAGGGATGTGGGCGATCTGGACCTCTGCTTTCTTTTTGGTCTTTCATTTGGTCGTCGTCAGGGTCTCCAGTAATGTAGAAGGTATGCTTCTTCTTCTTCTTCTTGTTTTTTTTTTTACTTGTCGGTTACCAATTTGCATGATATGGTTTTATGTGGCAAGACAGGCGATGCCTTGAATGCATTAAAGACGAATTTACTTGATCCGAACAATGTTCTTCAAAGTTGGGATGCCACTCTCGTCAATCCCTGCACCTGGTTTCATGTTACATGCAATAATGAAAATAGTGTCACGCGTGTGTAAGTTTATTTATTGAGTTGGTAGTTTAAATTTACTTGATGATGATGATGATGATGGCGGCTAACATAGCTAACAACTCGCTACTTTTACTTTCAGTGATCTTGGAAATGCAAATCTATCTGGTCAACTGGTTACGCAACTTGGGGTGCTTTCAAATTTGCAGTACTTGTAAGTCGTTCGAGTTCTTCTTTGTTTGATTGCTTCACATCATGAATTGTGCATAAAGTAGATTGTATGGAAGAATGGTTCATTATATGTGCCTATTAAAAATGAAAAGAAGAGAGGAAAAACAGTCAGCTTATATCCATATCCATATAGATTTTCCATACCCATGGAGCCTGCTTTGCCCTATATCCACTTGAAAAAGAACTATC
The DNA here is from genome assembly GCA_019202695.1 of Populus x sibirica. Lineage (NCBI taxonomy): Eukaryota > Viridiplantae > Streptophyta > Magnoliopsida > Malpighiales > Salicaceae > Populus > Populus x sibirica. Next base: position 1,667,111 of record JAGMVL010000239.1, on the reverse strand, counting down.
TAAATCTACTTGCATGAATTGATTCTAGACATGATCCTGCTAATAAATACCAAGGTTTTAAAGTGACATCGCATTTCATAGACTCTCGACATGTTTTTTGTGTATATCTATAATTTGGAAACCATCTAATATTAGCTATACCATACGAGAATTTTTTCCCCTACCATCCATTTCCTAGCAACAGTTGATAGATGAGTTCCATTACCTGGAATTAAATATTTTTTTAAGGCACGCTTTTGTTGAAACCCCGTCCCTTTTTTTTGTCATTGAATTACACTTGGTAAATGGAGCTCTTTTGACAGGGAACTTTACAGCAATAACATAACTGGAAAAATTCCAGATGAGCTTGGGAATCTGACAAACTTGGTGAGCTTGGATCTTTACTTGAACAACTTAACTGGTCCGATTCCTCAGACATTGGGCAAGCTTCAGAAACTACGTTTCTTGTATGAAACCATTCCTTTCATCCAATATTTCTGTAAAACTTGGAACTCATTTGCTGTGTCTTTTATATTCTCATGGAAGTTTGAGTCCACTGACAAGACTTGCATGTGTGTGTGTGTGTGTTGGCTGTGTCCCTTCCATAGCTGTTCTTTTTGTGGCAGTATGAAAAGAAGAGAGATATTTTTCCATCTTTTATCATAATAATTTTGCTTTCACTTGCATAATTTCACTGAAGAATAGGCAAGGGTTGAAGTAATGCATGTGCAGGCAGTAATTGGTCCATACAATATTTTATGATAATAAGAGTAGGCATTATGTTATAAAGAAATGGGTATGTATGTGTGCACTTTGGCTGTACACTTTACATGGCTGTTCTTTTTGTGGCAATATGAAATGAAGATTTTTTTCCTACTTTTACCATAATAAGTTTCATGGCACTGACAAATTTCACTGAAGAGATGAGGGGTGAAGTAAGGCATATCCCACTCAGTAATATATCAGTGCATGTTTTATGATAAATCAGATTACACAGTTTGTTGATAAACAATATTTTGCACTTCAAGTGATAGCAAGTTCCATCTAGAAATCTGGCTTTCCACATCTAGCAGTGCATAAAGTTTTTTTCTGCACGTGCACTGGCTGTTTTGTTTAAATGTAGTCTAGCAAGTGTAATGGAGATTCAGGACATGACTCTTCTGTTTTGTGAAATAGGCGTCTCAACAACAACACCTTGTCGGGAACGATTCCTGTGAATTTAACTACGGTTACTACCTTGCAAGTCCTGTGAGTATTATTTTGCTGATGACAATATTTTTGTTATCATGAATAGGTGTATCCTTAATTTCCCCAGGCACCAAATATTGCTTGAATGAAAATATATTGCTATTTGTGCAGGGATCTTTCTAACAACCAACTAACAGGAGATGTCCCTGTAAATGGCTCATTCTCTTTTTTCACTCCTATCAGGTTTGTTGCTAGTAATTCTATTTGTCAGTATCATTTAGTGGTTGTGGTTGCACAGTACCTGTTTTACTAAGCTCTGCATTTTTTTGCAGTTTTGCCAACAATAAATTCAATGTTTCTCAAGCTCCTCCACCACCTCCTCTTTCTCCACCATCAAGGGGTCCTTCTAATGGTCAGTTACAATTTCAACTTTTTATTTTCTTATTTAACCAAAAGGGGGAAGGGGCTGAGAGGGTTTAAGATAAGCACCTCATGTCGTCTAGGTGTTGAGTTTGAAGGTCTCTTCCATTTGAAAATGTATGTTGTTCTGGGTATTTCTGAATACATTCTTGGCATGGTAAATTTTTGAAATATCATTTGCAATAGGAAATAGTGCCACTGGAGCTATTGCTGGGGGAGTTGCTGCTGGTGCTGCTCTTCTGTTTGCTGGCCCTGCAATGGTACTTGCTTATTGGCGAAAAAGAAAACCACAGGACCACTTCTTTGATGTACCTGGTCAGTGTTTTTTTGAAGGAGGTCATGATTGATCAGAACTGAAATTTATTCTGTTTAGGATGCATTTTCACTCCATCTACATCTGTGCAGCTGAAGAGGACCCAGAAGTTCATCTTGGACAGCTTAAAAGGTTTTCTCTGCGTGAGCTACAAGTTGCAACTGACAATTTTAGTCACAAAAACATTTTGGGCAGGGGTGGGTTCGGAAAGGTTTATAAAGGACGTTTAACTGATGGTTCTCTAGTGGCTGTTAAAAGACTGAAAGAGGAGCGCACCCAGGGTGGGGAACTGCAGTTCCAGACAGAAGTTGAGATGATCAGCATGGCTGTGCATCGGAACTTGCTTCGTCTACGTGGCTTTTGCATGACTCCAACTGAGAGGTTGCTTGTCTATCCTTATATGGCTAATGGAAGTGTAGCATCATGTTTAAGAGGTACTGCTATCAGCCAGCATCTTTCTTTGCTATATTTATCTCCTTTTGTTATGTAATTTATAAGTGATTCCTTTTCCATGATGCCAATCCATTTCAGTTTTTTCCCCTTAAGGTAGCTTTATATATTTTGCATATTTTTGTGACATCAAGTCCATATTCTGGTCAACTAAGGATTTCAATCTTTAATCTTAACATTAGTTTATTTTCAATTCTAATTTTAATAGAAATTCTCCAATTGCAATTCCTAATCTTGCGTTTTGGCTTCTTTGTTTAGTGCCTTTTCAGCCTGCAGGGATCTTTGTATTTCCTCATTGGAAAAATATGCTTTGTCAACTTAATTTTATTTTATTGTTTTTCTTCCTTTTTTAGGGTAAATTACAATAACCCCCTTGAGAGTGAATTCTTCCAAAAATTTGAAGTTTTGACTAAACCCCCCTTCATGTTTAAGAAAATGTTACCTAAATCCCTCTTTGTACACAAAATGTCCTTAATCATTGTTTAAAAAAGATAGTTAAATAAAAACTAGAAAATTAGAGAAAGAATATAAAAAATTGGACATGATTATTTTATTATCTTATATTCCTCGTGTTATTCTCTCTCTTAACAAGATTCTTCTTTTTATGCCAAAAGAAAATTAGAGAAAAAAGGAAATCTACACACACACACACACACACACAAACTTCTAAAATGTGTAGCAACTTCCATGCTTTTGCAAAAGCATGGAAGTTGCTACACATTTTAGAAGTTTGTATACTGGCTCTATTTGTAGACAAGTTATTGAACTTTCTAATAACCCCAAGGCCTGTTTTATGAATTATTGTTTTTTCTCAAATTGACGCCTTAAGCAGAGCGTTCAGAATCACAATCCCCACTTGAATGGCCAATAAGGAAGCAAATTGCATTAGGATCTGCACGAGGGTTGGCTTATTTGCACGATCATTGTGATCCTAAGATTATTCACCGCGATGTGAAAGCCGCAAATATTTTGTTAGATGAGGAATTTGAAGCAGTTGTTGGAGATTTTGGGCTGGCAAAACTCATGGACTACAAAGATACTCATGTTACTACTGCAGTACGTGGCACAATTGGGCATATAGCACCTGAATACCTATCAACAGGAAAGTCTTCAGAGAAGACTGATGTTTTCGGGTATGGTGTCATGCTTCTTGAACTTATCACTGGACAGAGGGCTTTTGATCTTGCTCGGCTTGCAAATGACGATGATGTAATGTTACTTGATTGGGTATGTATTCACTGCATTCCCTCGTTGTCTTACATTAGAACTTTGATGACATTGGAAGATGGTGAATTTTCTAGAATCCTTCATCACTTGGGATTTTCATATTTTTGCTGAGGTGGTCAAGGAAAATGTGATGTAGGTGAAAAACAGATAAGATTTATGCATCTTAATTTAAATTCTAGAATGCTGGAGTATTTTAGTAATTTTTATGTTTACTGGAAAATTGCTTAGGTCTCGGTTCTTTCTTTCTTTGTTTTTTTGTTTTCGTTTTTTTTTTTTTTTTGAAGAAAAGAAGCTACATGTATACAACCACTAGACTAAGCTTGCTTGTGTAGGTTTATTTCTCTATAATATTTATTTTATTAGTCAAGAATAGTTATATTGGTGGTTTAAGATTCTCAAGTCCTTGCTAGATTAGGAAAGGAGCTGTAAATCAATAAATACAATGGTTGTAATGTTTTATTTTCAGAATCAGTTAAAATGAATGAAGATCCAACTATTTTGTGTTTGTTTGTGTGATGCAATCTCCTCTTAGGTGTGACTTCTAAGAACCCTAAGTGTGAAGTTTAGGTTTTCCCTCCTTTGTGGACTCCTAAAAATGTACCCTAAACCTTCTACAATTTCCATCAAACTAGCCTTAAAACACTCACTAATAATCCCCAAGCAACCTCATTTGCTAACCTAACCAACCCTGCATCAATTACACATTAAAGATTCAGCCTAAAATCCCCTAATATATTGTTCATAGAGCCTCTACAATCAGCACCAAAACATCCCCCTATGCTTTTCCTGTGTTAATATGAATAAATCAAATCAAATTGAACTGGCTTCTTTTTGTTTTTTTCACAAATAAATAGAGTTTGCTTTGATCTATAGTACATCAAATGGTTTCTAGCTCATAAATGAAGCCCTCCACATTTGACATGATTGACCCAGTTTGCAATGAGCTTGATTTTACAAGGATAAAAGTTTGTCAGTTCAATGTCCAAACTTTTTTACTGCTGTCTATTCATAGTCTCTTCAAAGCACAGAGGTAGGTATTGGGCTCAAGTCTCGCAAATGGTTTCCTTTGCTTTCTTGTTTTTGTTCTCTTTCAGTCTGACTTCATCTCTGAAATTTCAGGTGAAGGGACTTCTAAAAGATAAGAAGTTGGAGATGCTGGTTGATGCTGATCTGACGGGAAATTACATCGATGATGAGGTTGAGAATCTGATCCAAGTGGCTCTACTGTGCACACAAAGCTCCCCAATGGAACGACCAAAGATGTCAGAAGTGGTCAGAATGCTGGAAGGGGATGGCTTGGCGGAGAGATGGGAGGAATGGCAGAAAGAGGAGGTGTTCCGCCAAGAGTTTAACCACACTCATCACGCACACACTAATTGGATCGTTGATTCTTCATCCCACATCCCTCCAGATGAATTGTCTGGACCAAGATGATCCTCCCTTTTAAGGGCACAACGGAAGTCTCTTCAAGAGCTATTGTGTTTGAAACTGATCACAACAGATGTGTATAATTTTTTCTTTTCTTTTCTTTTCAATGCCTAGTTTATATCATATATTGAAGTTTCTCGCTGATGTAATTTCTATAGGGAGATTTGAAAGTTCAGGTGCCAGCAAACATGGCAGGAAGGGCCATGGAAGCACACATCACTCTTATGTAATATAGAGATTAGTCAAGATTGTTACAGGAATAAAAACAATTATATTTTCCATCTCCAGTTGGGGTAATCAATTTCATCAAAGATTTGGTATGCATTGATTTTTCTCTCACTAAATTTTTTATATAATGTTGGCAAGTATTTCTTGGTAATTATTTTCATCCAAGTTATAAAAACTTTGGACTAAATTTAGTGTGGTGGCCAAACTAGTCTTAAGTGATATATATGGTAGATAGAGATATTTATTTTATACAATTACTAATAATTATGATTTATTTTGATTGGATTAGAGAAGTGAAGTTAATCTTAAAATATGAAAACTAATTTGAAATTTTACCCCATTGTAAAAACAAATTATAAAAAGAAGAGAAACTACATGTGAGGACAACTATTATAACCTGTATACACAAGTGTTTTCTTACCCACAATTGATAAAAAAAAAAAAAAATCAACAACGATTTTCTCATATTTTATTTTAAATCATTAGAATGAACATTAACAAAGAAACTAAAGTAACATGTACAATTTACTAAACTGTTAGTTTGGTTAGTTGGCATGTAAGTATTTGTTTGGTATTGTGATGTATGGTATTTTTTAAAAATATTTTTTGTTTGAAATATATTAAAATAAATTTATTTATTTTTAATATCAGTATATCAAAATCATCATAGATTAATAAAAAAAATAAAAAATATATTTTCTTATGTCAAACATATTTTTAAAACACTTACAAAAGTTCATTTCTTTGATATTCGGTAACCTTCATTCATATATCAGATTGCTCAATAAAGTTTTGGTGATACATTTAGAAGTATCTTGATTTACTTTGTGCCTTGAACTAATTATGAGCTAGTCCTCTTGCCTATGGAAAACAAAGACATCTCTTTAATGCTTGAGAATAGTTTTTATTCGAATCACAAACTCACAGCATGGGTAATTAATTATTATTATTAAAATTAAATCAATAAATAATGGAAAATATAAAAAGAAAGTGAAAACATATCATAAATTTGTTGTTGAAGGTTCCTGACAAGATATTATCGATCCCGACAAATGGAAAGGAAAAAAAGAAAAGAATATATAGGCCCGTTTGTTTGTTGAAAAATAGTTTTATTTTGAAAAGTGAATTCCGGGAAAGTGAATTATTTTTTGATATTTTGTAGTATAATAAAAAATAAGTTGGAAAACACTTTCCAGTGTTTGTTTATGTCATGGAAAATAAGTTGGAAAATAACTTATTAATATTTTATTTTTTTCAAATTTATTAAAATAATAAGGAACAAATCTTACAAATTAAAAAGTTGAATGAGAATAAAATTGAAAAAAAAATTATAAATTATCTCAAATAAAATAAATAATAATCAAAATAATAGAGATCAAATCTAACAAATAAAAAAATTAAAAAATAAAGAAATTAAAATAATAATTATTACAATTTCATAAATTATTTCAAATAAAATAAGCAACAATTAAAAGAATGAGGACCAAATTTGATAGATAAAAAATTTCAATTAAAAAATAATAAGAAAAAAGCAAATAACAATTATAAAAATGAGAACCAAAGTTTAATATAAAAATTAAATTCTAAGGGATGAAATTAAAAAAAAAATATTCAAAATATATATATATATAACAATCAAAAGTTTTGAGGACCAAATTTGATATAATCAACAAATAATATGACATTTCTAAATTTTTCACAACTTCTGGAAAGTGTTTTCCGTCCAAAATAAAAGGAAAACACTTTTCTAGAAACTAAGTCAAATTTTTCTTTGACTGAAAAGTGTTTTTTATTGACCAACTTTTCTAATAACAAACAAGCATAAAATAATTTAAAAAATTATTTTCAAAAAATTATTTTCTGCCGGTCAAAGCCAAATAGCATTATCCTCCTTTCCATTAAAACCTAGCCCATTTAAAAAAAGAAAAAGAAAATAGGAAGCCTCATCACCCATCAACCAATCAAAACATTCCTTACCCACAAAACAACCAATAGCATTAATCTGTCGCCATTCTGCCTTGTTGACTTTTCCTATCTCCTTGTGAGTAATAGACGTGTCGAAAACATCATCATTCAGCACGAGTGCCTCTGTGATACTGGCCTTCATGTCGGAAAGTCAAAGGCTGGAATCTCAGCCACCATAGCTTATGATGTATATTTATATCTTCATTCATGATTGTAGTTATCTTCTAAAACATGCATGATACAAGTGTAATAAGAATCCTTCCACGTCAAAAAAATGGTAGTTTTGCACAGAAAATAAGAGGAATAATTCCACGGCGGGAGGGGCCGCCGGAAGCAATGGCGGCTATTGATCCCATGAAATCAATGCCTCACGCAGCAATGTCGAGCTGTCTAGCTAGAGAAATTTAAGTGCCTCAAAGTCTCAAACAGCAGTATCCTGCCATAAACAAATAAACGCTATAACTAACACCAACTATACACAGGCTTCACACTTTTGTACACACTATTTCAAGCTATGAATCACACCATGGTCCCTCTATTTACACATTTGGTTAAATCTTTGATTGGATTAAACTAGTCTATTTACTTCCAACCTCAGCCCCTTCATCCATTTCCATTACTGAATGGTGGAAGCCACTTGTTGTGATGCAATTGGACAGAAGATCTCATATCGTCTTTTGCTTGGGAGTAGCAGGGTTTCGCGTGACCAAATGTACAAAGTTGAGGGAGCAATGAATTTCAGCCCACAATTTCATCATTGGAAATTTTCTTCCTGGATATATTTCGACGACTGGAATTCACCAGCTTCAAACTCCATCGATTGAATTCTTCAGATTTCCACCAAACAATGACATAAGGGCGCCACCATGGACTCTTCCCTCAGGGACCAGATAATCACAACCCTTTATCCCACCATTGCTGGCACCATAGCCATTTGTACCTTCCTCTAGGTTCTCAGTATTCATAAAACCTGTACAAGACGAAGAGACCTTCATTGAAAGAGGAACCAGTACTTGTGCTGGTATCAGATGTTGTCTTTTTGCTGGCTTTTCTAGGGAATCAATGGAGTCCGAGACAGCACTGACTCCAGAATATGAATGGTTGGTGTCTATGCTGCTCCCTGCAACTGACGAAGCAGATACAAGGCCATGGAAGAGTCCTGGTCCGATCAAACCAGTCTTGTTTGCCTTCCTCTCTTGGACCATGCTGCTGTGCGCAGCACATAGACCACTCTTCCCCCTGGCAAACTTCTCACATTTTCCCTCACCCCAGGTACATCGTTTACCCCCACCATGAGCCTTGCAGAAATCAGTGCTACCTTGGGCACTCTTCCCACAATCTTCAAACTTGCACCGCTTCCCACCACCATGCCTGACACAACAATCAGTACGGCCACGCGCACTCTTTGTACAGCCTGGCACAACACACCTCTTTCCACCACCATGGGCAACACAAAAGTCTGTCCCTCCATGGACACTTTTTGGACAAATTCCACCACCATCAAACAGGCAGCGCTTTCCCCCACCATGTCCCTTGCACAACGGCGTACTCCCTTCGGCTCCTTTGCTGCATCCTGCAAATATGCATCGCCTTCCCCCACCATGAGCTTTGCAGAACATGGTACTCCCCTGAGCACCCTTCGTACATGCTTGGTATAGACAACGGCGTCCACCCCCATGAGAAATACACAACCCAGCCTGTCCTTCAGCACTACGGGTGCAGCCTTCAACCTTACACCTCTTCCCCCCCCGCCATGTCTAATACAAAGCCCTGACTTGCCTCGTGCAGCCTTAGCGCATCCCCCTGGAAACCCACATCTTCTGCCACCACCATGGGCGATGCAATTTTCTGTCTTCCCCTCTGCGCTTTTAGTGCAACCCAAGTGTTGACACCTTCTTCCTCCACCATGGGCCTTGCAATATGCTGTTCGGCTCTCAGCTCCCTTGTTGCAACCTGGCTTATGGCATCGCTGTCCACCCCCGTGACCAATACAAAGGCCTGATGCCCCCCGTGCTCCCTTCGAGCAACCAAAGAACTTGCATTTCTTTGGAATTTTAGTTCTGTGGTCAGAAGAAGTGGATGAAATCGCTTGCTCAGAAGTAGTGCCCACAGAGAAATCTGCGATGGCAGGTAGTTCATGGCTCAGCTGAAATTGATGATGCGATCCAGTCCCAAAGTTGAGAAGTTCTGTCTGTGACAGAGCTTTTCCAACATCCATTCTAGGAGCCAAAAGAAGTGATGCTATATAGCCACCAGACTTCTTTGCTGAGGTGGAACCCTCATCGACAACAGGAATCGGGACTCTAATATCATCACCAGAAATTTGGTTCAGCATAGGAGTAACTGTATCAGTCCCCTCAATTGAACAGCCGAGACCACTCAAAGCTTCCTTAGCCCCTCCAGAAAGGCCAAGTTTTAGGATTGAATCGCTCTCAGACAACAGCCCCTTGGGAAATATAGCACCAGAAGCCAGCCTTTTATTTTTGTTGACCCCAAAGCTGTAACAATCATCAAAATATGCACTTGGTGTTGGACCCAATCCAAGCACCAACTTGCAACCGTCATCAGAAGCATTAGAGAAATCAACCTTAAGATTATTATCAGCGCCCTCAGCATTGGTCGAACTGCTTCCTCCATATCCAAGGCAGTTCAAGCTCAAAGCGGTATCACCAAAACAGTCATTCTTTGGAAGCTCATTATTATGAGAAAATCGTGGGCCCTTTTTGATAAGATTCATTGTCCAGAAGCACTAAACTGTAGCACTGGGGAACAAGAGGCTTATCTGGCAGAAAATATTTTGAAAGAGGATACTAACAGGTACAAGGTATAGAGAAATGGAAAATTCCCAATATTCTACCTCCACCACTTACAAAGCCTGAAGTATCTGACCTGTCCATCTTTGCAAAATTCAGAACCAACAATAAAACCCTTTAAGCCAGAATTGCTGTGCTTAGAACTTTGGAGCCTCTTAGGCTCCTTTCTTCACAAATCTTCAGCTTCATCAATCTGACAGGAAGCAAAAGGAATGAGAACCTTTGAACGATTACTGAACACGGTCAAACAAAAAGGTTTTCTGCACAGAGATCAAACCAACATCAGATATAATTCAAACTGATGTATGATTTCACAAGTCATTGAACAGAATCTAGTAATATAGACCGTATTTTACCGGACAGGATACAATATCTTCAGCACATTAGACTGCAGAAAGTAGGACAACGCAATATATTGCAGAATAATAATAGGGAATTAATATAATAGGTCTTCCAGAACATTGTCATGCAATTTTCAAACTCACAGAAAAATCTGGAAAGTAATATTTTCAAACTCACAGAAAAATCTGGAAAGTAATGTGCCCAAACCTTAATCGGAGAGGGCCCTCCCTACCAAAATGACATTGATAGTGAGCCCAACCATTTATTCACCACAGAAACAAACCAGAGTTAATAGGAGAAGACCAATAAATAACAAGTTTTAAAAAAGAGAATTATTATTCAGTCTCCATGTTTTTAGCAAAATAATTAGTTAGTCCCCCTATTATGTAAAAATCCCAATATCACATCCCTATTTTTTTTTATTTCCGTTTATAGCTTAGTCCCTTCGTTAAGTGTCCGTAAATAAGGTGCTGAGCTATCACCAATTCAGTTATTTTTCTTCCCAGAATACCCTTTTGACTATATCAACTGAAAGAAACCTTGGGGTATTTTGTTGATTATTTTTAAAAAAACTTAGCTTTTAATGAATTAACGGTCGTAGACAGTCAAGAGACTATGTTATGGTTTCTAAAACCAGAGGGATTCAGTTATTATATCGTTAAAAACAAGCGGACTGAATTATTATTTACACTTAAGAATATTGATACTGTTGAAAAATCACGCTAATTAGACATTGTGCATAAAAAGATATGAAAAGAATGATGTCAAACAGAATCAATAGTATTCATGTGCACTCCAATAACTTCTATTCATTTAAATGTGGGCATATAAGGCAGATTGAACATACAATTACATAAGATGTGTAATTCAGTAATGGAACATGGAATTTCTAATGGAAGACAGCATCAATGAAACTGTAAGCAAATTATATTAGTTTCAATTTCACTTCTTTCTATCATTCAGAAATAAATAGATCAAGAAGCTCCATGTAACGCAAAACGAACACTGTAACAGTATGTATAGATAACTAACTACATATGGAAAGGAAAGGAAAAGAAGGGAAATGATATGAAGGAAACTGAAAAAAACAGAAATTTAACTTCCTTCCTTTTCTTCTCATTTCTCTTCTTTTTCTTTCCTCATTTTGACTTCCTCTCTTAAATTTCCTTACTTTACCTCGACTTTCATCAATCAACTTATGCAACATTATGTATACCTAAATTGCATATACAAGACGTTAGGAATTCCTCTGCTCAACACATGACAATCTCTTGTTCCACGAGTTGGACAACATATATTATTTTGCAAATATAGTGAAAATCCAAAGCACTCAGCCACAACAAAAAAAAAAAAGTTCCTTATAGATAAAAGATTATAATAAAACAAAATATTTTCATTAACTAAAAAATGAAAAGTAACCAATGCTGCCCACACATGATATCTTGAGAGACTGCCATGTGTTGTTGGGCAGGAGGAATTCCTACAGACTTGTACAGCATGAGATAGTTGCTCTAAGCGTATCAGAGATGGTATAAAAGTAATTAAATAGGCCATTCCTCATTATAAAAAAATAAATTCAAATTTCAATACTATTGAGTCTGAATTTCCAATAAAATAAGTTTTTTTTTCTCTCTCTAAATGCTAATGCCTAATCTGCAGACAGCCATGTCCATGAATTATACGAGCAAGAAAAGAAACAGGAATCTTCTATCAAAACACAATAAATAAATAAATAATGATAATTCATCTTAAATACTAGATCTGAAACTTCAAAAAAAATCTAAAAACTACAAAAAGAAACAGAAATTAGTAATAATATTAGCACAAAAAACAAACAAACACAAGATAAGAAAGTCTATACTCGTCGTAATCTATTTTCATTCATTTAAAAGAAAAACAAGAAGGGATTTCAACAATTATTGACTGCCATAAATACCATGTGTTCCGAAAGCATAGTTGAAACCAAAAAAGAAAAGAAAAGAAAAAGAAAGTCATACCGTGAGGACAAACATTAGAGGATAAATGGAGAAAGCGAGCGGATCTGAGAAGTGGCTACAGACATCGCTGGAACATGACAGAGAGAGTTAGGTAGAGGGAGACTAGATGGTAATAATTGGACAGGAGCAACTATTGTATTATGAGTGCTGTACTTGTGTAAGAGAGAGGGAGAGATATCTGTTCGCTAATAAACTCCAAGAGCCAATGAATGAAAAGCGCATACTGTTTTGGGCGGCTCAAGTCTCCCTCGTTTCTTTCTTTTTCTTTCTTTTTCTTACACGACTCTCATTTTGAGTTAACTATTTTATTTATTCCTTAGTTTTTACAATATCTTAAGTTAGTTTTTTTTGTGTTGTATAAGCTATTAATTAACCATTTGACTTTTTTGCTTTTAGAAAATACTGTTTCAAAATACACTCCAAACATATATTTGTAAAAGTTTAATTTTTTTATTTCAAATTAATTTTTTTATTTTAAAATTATTTTGATATGTTAATATCAAAAATAAGTTTTAAAAAATAAAAAATATATATTATTTTGATATATTTCTGAGTAAAATATACTTTGAAAATCAACTGTTATCACACTTTTAAATACCCCTAAATATTCAAACTACCATTGTTTTGTTTGTAGTGGGTGAGATTGAAAATATGACTAAAAAATAGGAAAGAATTATTAAATTGCAATGATTCATTGATCTATTTTTGAAGAAACTAAATTATAAGGATTAAATCATTATTTCTTATAAGATGTAGAGACTAAATTATAGTTTACTCTTTCTATTTTTATGGATGGATATATTCAAATTACCCTTGTTTTGTTTGTAGTGGGTGAGATTGAAAATCTAACTAAAAATTAGGAAAGAATTATTAAATTGCAATGATTCATTGACCTATTTTTTAAAAGATTAAATTATAGGGATTAAATCATTATTTCTTTTAAGATGTAGAGACTAAATTGTAGTTTACTCTTCCTATTTTTATGGATGGATATATTTAAAAAATCCTAGTTTTAATCCATAATGTATTACACCATTACTAATTAAATCTCAAATCTTTTTATCTTATGAATTTTGCCTCAAACAGTAATAGATATTAAATAATGTCACATCTTATTCCATCCACTATTAATTATACTTAAATATTGTTATAACTTAGTTTTTGGCCCATCTCAAAAAAAAATCCAACCAAAAATGAAAACAAATATTTCAATCAATAAAAAGTAAAATAAAAATATCCTAAAAAACAAATATTTCAAAAAATATTTAAAAAAAAAACTGCAACTAGGGATAAAATTGTGGAGAAAATTGAGAGAAAAAGAGGTTGACATTAGCTATATAATTAAAAATTAGAAAGCCAAAAACAAAGTTGGAAGAGGCGGCAAATGCAAGGACCAATTAAATGCAATTAGAGATGAAATTGCGAAGAAAAACTAAGAAAAGAGTTAAAATTAATTAAATTATTGAAAATTGATAAGTCAATGACCAAATTGGAGTAGGTGAGGAAATTAAAGGATTATTTTTAAGGCTATAAAGGACAAAATTATAAAGGAATTGAGAGAAAAGAGTTGAAATTAGATAAAAATTTAAAACTGAAAAGCTAAAGATCAAATTGGAAAAGACACTATAATTAAGGGACCTATATGTAAGTGTGAAAATTTCAATTAAATGAAATGATGCATTGTGGACAAAAGAACATCGTTGAATGCTTTAATTTTTTTTAAAAAAAACCAAAACGACATCATTTTGGTTCATGGCAAAAAACAAGGTCCTTTTTCTTCCACATGTTCTCAACTTTGTCTTTCTCTTCTTTTATTATGCATGACTTTGGCCTTTTTTGGTCCCACAGTGGTAGCTCCTCTACCCCATGACAGTCACGATAGTAGAGAAACCAACTTTTATTTCCTCTATTTCCAATTCTGACCCATAGAACTGATGTTGCTTTTCCTCCAACCAACTGACCCAACAAAATTTCTCTCTCATTTCTCTTAACCTTGGAAGACAACCAACTACAACAATAGTCATTTATGAAGAAGAAGAAAAAGAAATTGATTGAGAAACATAACCATAAGAACATAATCAAAAGAGAAAATAAAACAAACTATTTGTGTTGATTCTCTTTTTGCAGGTAACAGTTAGAGTCACCGCCAGTATATGAAGGAAGAGAACACAAAGACAGTCCAAATCAACCCATTTTTTGGTGTCACTCGCGGCAGCGCGTGAGCCCACACGTCGCCAGTGTTCCTGCACTTCCAGAGTCTTCTAACATTGGTTCTTGATTTTCCAACAATCTCTCTAATATTTTTCCAACCCTTGAGAGGATCATTTTGCAAGTTTTAGATATTTAATATGTGTATTTAAATTATTGTTAAAATTTGAGTTTTTGGTGGTTTGTAAACATGTGTAATTTTTTGGTGTGTAAGTAAAATATAGTAAAATCAAAATTGTGTGTATATGTGTGTTTGCATTTTATTTTATTTTGTGTTAAATGAATGAATAAAAGGGAAAATGATAAAAAGATAAAAGGTTTTTTTTTTAAACAAATGTTTTAATTTCATATGGCCAAAATCCTTCAAATTATTTGAGTATTTTTATATAAAAAAAATAAAATACTTTGGCATGTTTTAAAAAAGGTGTTGCATGGATTTTACAACAAGTTTGTAAATTTCAAAGGATTTTAGCCTATATTACAAGAATATTAAAATTTTATTTTAGGCAAGAAAATATTATTCACTTTTAATATAAGGATAAAAAAACCTAAAAGGGGTTAATATCCAAAATTTTATTATAAATAATAATTTATTATTACTCACTTTAATATAAGGATAAAAAAACTGTATGAGGTTAATATCCAAAATAGTATTGGAAATAATACAACTTTTTCACTTTTAATATAAAGATAAAAACCACACCGAATTTTATCTAAAATATTATTTGGAATGATACGATAGCAAAAAATTCCAAGTTCATCCTAAAAAAGCCTCAATGATAAATGAGGACATTTCACCATTTCAAATCAAGTCCTTGACCTACAAAACCAGAGTTTATTCATCGTAGAAAAACCATCATAGTAGGTTAATAAAACATCATCAGATCATAGCAAATAAAGAGAAACAACAATGCAATGCAGCCTACCTCAGTTAGGATATATTAGGAATGCTAATACTTTTACTTTACACAATCAGTCTATTGCCTAAAATCTCTAAAAGACCAGTTAAGGTTCCTAGTAACCATAATATTATGTGGTAATTCCCTTATCCAACCAAAAAACCATTCCAGGACACTGTCCGGGAAATTTCTCCGTGACGCTGTGATGCCGCAAGGAGGGCACAACACCAACCATCCGGTATTTCTTCATGAACACCAATCAATCCAACAAACCTGTTATGGTTGCTAGACAATCCGACATTCTCAATTGGAAGCCAACCATTTGATATTCTTTCATGAACACTAATCGATTCGACAACCCCATATTGTCAATCAATTCAACATTTTCAATTGAAAGCCAACCATATGGTATCCCTTCATGAACACCAATCAATCTAGCAAGCCTATTATGGTTGCTAATCAATCTGGCATTTCTAATTAGAAGCCAACCATCCGGTATTCTCACTTGAATATCAATCAATCCTTACAATATACAATTATTTTCTCTCTAATTAAACTATCAAATATTACGATTCTACATTTTATAAACTATTAATTCACCATTACAAATAACGAGTATAAAAAGGAAAGTTTATAGCAGGGTACTGAATACCTATTTGCAGTGTGGCTATGTCCAGCTCTTTCAACTCGTTGAACCACTCCAATGGTATCCCTTGTATTGATAGGTTTTCAACTAATTATTATTGTATCCAAAATACTCCTCATTCATCATAACATGTATTATAATTCAACTTTGTTATTCATCCACAATTAAATTTATTTTTTTCAACTTGTTTAATACAAATCCTATTATCGTATAATTATTTAACATCTAATTCTTTCTTGGTTATAATGTTAACCATATCATTCTTGGGAAAAATGTATATTTTCTTTTCTAAATTATAGTCAATATATCTTAAATCATTAGTTAAATAAAAATCAACTTAGTTACAAGATAACTTCTAATTTCTTCAATTCTTCACTTGATCTTTACAATATTCTCATTTAATTCACATAAAGGTTTTTATTAGTTAAAAAGTATGGAGACTCTTCTAAATTCCAAAACCTCCCCTAATATTTCTTTACATATTATTCACATATAACTTATCAATGAATCCATGAAATCTCAAAATCCTTTCTCATTTTCTTTTACCTTGGCCAACACCAACATCATCCTTACCATAGGTTTTCTTTTTTTGCCTATTCATTATTTGGCTAATTCAATCCCATTCTATATTGTTTTAGTTACTTATAAATGAACATGAATTCCATTCCATCTTCCTTCAATCACAAACACAACCAAAATTCACTTTAAAATCAACAATTTCCTAAAGGCATTAAATTCATAAGACAAAAAATTCATATTCATCACATAAAAATAAAACCACTCATCAAAATCATTATCCATATACTGAATTATCACAATTACAATAAAATTTACAAGAATAACACAAATTCATTAAATCCTTCTTTTTGTCTCTCAATAAATAAGGCTTCACCATCCATCAAAATTTATTTGTTATTTCAACATACTTTCAGTCCCATTATACACTACAATAGTCCTAAGAGTCAAATTTCAAAGAAATTCATCTTTTCCCTAAATTTGTATTAAGAACCCTAATCTAATTTTCTCTTAAGTTTGCATAAAACTACTTCAATTCTTCTCAAACTTAAATAAATGAGGTTCTAAATACCTTACCTGGTGATAATTTGAATTTCAAAATACAACGAGTTGAGATTCCTAGCACTCTCCTTCTTTCTCCTTTGAATTCTTATTACTCCCTTTCTAAAACCCTTTCTTTCTCTCTTTAAATACCTCTCCCAAATCCTTAGCTGAAATGTTTACTCTCTTTTTAATCTTCTTTACACCCCCCACACTTGATTTCACGGGATTTTTTCTAAGAAAGAAGCAAAAAAAAAAAAAGGAATAAGGGAGGAAACTATGGTTTACTCTTATTGTTGGTTTCCTTTAAGGAGAGAGACGTATATTTTTTTTTATTCCCTTCATGTCCTTTTCTCCTGCCTATTAGTTTATCTCAAGTAATTCCTCCGATTATTGATATAACTTGGCACTAAATTTAACTAAATTTGTCAATATTCTTCTTTTATCCTCTTAAACTTTTCTTTTCCATTTTACTCTATTCATTTCTTATTTCATTTTATTATACTATAATTTATATCACTCGTAATTGTTCCATGAATTTATATCAAAGTGTCTTTATTCTCTTCATCTTTTATTCATATTCATTTGAACATATTGTAATCATCGTTCATCTCATTTTTTTTAGATTTATTTCATTCTTCATGTATTTATATTTCTATTTCTATTTTATTTTATTTCTTTCTTTTTTTCAAATTATCTTGGAGTTTACATTGTGCCCTCCTAACAAAAATTTTGTCCTTGAAATTTAATTCATACTCATACTTGTGAATAATTATAGATACCTTTTTTATTATTATTTTCAACTCTCGTTCTCACGTTATCTATTTAATTTGAGAACTTTTTCAAATTATCTATACCATGCAAATCCTTTTATTTTTGAGCTCTTTCTCACTTCTATCTAATATCTGAATTGGACATACTTCTAAAGTCAAGTTCTCCTTTATTTCCAATGGAACTTGAGGCAACACTTGAGTGAGATCTATCTTAACCTTTTAAAGTAATAATTCATGAAATACATCATGTATCTTTAACAAGTATGGTGGTAAGGCTAATATAAATGCAAACGAGCCTATCTATTGGACTATCTTAAAAGGACAAATATACCTTGTGGCTAACTTTCTTTTCATTCCAAACCATATAAAATGCTTCCAGGGTGAAATCTTTAGGAACACTTGATCCTTTATCTTTTTTATTCTATCTTTTATTATTTTCACATTCTCTAGGGTAATCTGCACCAACTCTAGGCTAATCAATTTCATCTCTCACTTCTTCCTAACATATTAGAGTTCGACACCTTCTCCTATACAAGGCTTTAAGAGAGCCACTCTCACGGTAGCTTGATAGCTATTATTATAAGTAAAATCTACTAATGGTAGATGATTTTCATAATTCCCTCCAAACTTCAAAACACACAACCTCAACAAATCCTCCAAGGTCTAAATGGGTTTTTAGATTGCTCATCCATCTGAGGATAAAATTCAGTACTCAAATTTAACTTTATCTTAGAGCATGTTGCATATTTGGCCACAACCAAGATTTAAACATAGGATCTCTATTGGACACTATTGATATTGACACTTCTTGTAACCTCACTACTTCGTTCACATATAATTTTGCCAATTTATCAACTGAATCTGTCATCTTTATAGAAATGAATAAAGTAGATTTTGTTAATTGATCCATAATAATAGATATTGCATTATTAACCTTTTTTACCTCTAGGTAATCTAGAAACAAAATTCATAGTGATATCCTCTCATTTCCACTCAGCTATTATGAGTGGTTGTAATTGTCTAACAAACTTTTGATGCTCTACTTTCACTTATTGGCATGTCTCACACTTAGCCATATATTTCATAATTTTTTTCTTCATGTCTAGCCACTAATAAAACTCTTTCAAGCCACGGTACATAGTGTTACCAAGATGCATTGTAAGTTTGGATTCATGAGCCTCGCTCAACTATTCATGCTTCAGGTTTTTAACATTAGGCAAATACACTTGCCTTCCCATTGCTACTAATCCATCCTCCAAAATCTGAAAAGAAGTTTCTGCCTCCAGTCTTATCTTATCTTATCTACTATTTTTCCCACCTTAACATCATTTAATTGAGCTTCTAATATGTTATCTTTGAGCACTGACTGTACATAAATATTGTTGGAACATTTGTTAATCTGAATGACATCACTAAGAAATCCTAATGTCCATAATAAGTCCTAAAAGCAGTTTTCAGGACATCTTGCCCCTTAATCTTCAATTGATAATACATCAATCTCAGATCTATCTTCGAGAATACGTGCCCTCTTCAATTGGTCAAACAAATTATTTATCATTGGAAGTGGATACATGTTCTTTATTGTCACTCTATTTAATTTTCTATAATTAATGCATAATTAGAAGGTACAATCATTTTTCTTCATGAATAGCACTGAAGGTCCCAAAAAAATAATATCAAATAAACCCTTTATTCAACAACTCTTGAAGTTGAATCTTCAACTCAACCATTTCTAATGGTGCCATTTTGTAAGGCAATTGGGTTATAAAAGGTAGTTCCAAGAATTATATTTATAGGAACTTCAACTTCTTTATCCACTGGAAATTTAAGTAACTCTTTCGAAAAAACATTAGGAAATTCCCTCACTATAGAAATATTTGTTAACTCTACCTCTTAATTTCTTGAATCTATAACATAGTCTAAATAAGACATACA
This sequence comes from Populus x sibirica, assembly GCA_019202695.1. Classification (NCBI taxonomy): domain Eukaryota; kingdom Viridiplantae; phylum Streptophyta; class Magnoliopsida; order Malpighiales; family Salicaceae; genus Populus; species Populus x sibirica. The sequence goes on along the minus strand of JAGMVL010000239.1, from coordinate 1,647,244 downwards.
TCCATTTCTCAATAATTTTTTAGTAGTCATGACTAAGATCACACAACTATGAATAACTTTTCTCCCCTCTAAACATTACCTAATCACCTTTCGTCCCCCGTAGTGTCAACGTTTTTACAAAACAGTCCATTTAAGCTCAATATAGGCTCAACCAATCCATTCCTAATATTAAATCAAATTCATGCAATTCTAATGGTATCAATAACACTACTTAATCACCTTTTGTCCCCCGTGGTGTCATAGTTTTTACAAAACAATCCACTTGAGCTCAATGTAAGCTCAACTAATCTATTCCTAATATTAAATCAAAGTCATGCAACTCTAATGGTATCAACTCTACTTCCATATCCTGGCCCCTAATAGTAACCCTAGCACCCTTATACATATATCTCATATATATAATATCCCTTAAAGGTGTGCTAATAATGAAACCTTTTTATACTCTAAAAGGTTATACACTTAGTTTATTCTCAAATTTCCTTGCCACAAATGAATATGTGGCTCTATGATCAATCAATGCACATACCAATTGAGAATATAATAATAGTGCACTTGCTACAACATTAGTGACAACTCTTGCTTTCTTCCGAGTCATGTGGAAAAATTTTCCCTAGGTACTCTCTATTTTTCCTCTAAGCCACCCCCAATTAACATTAGCTCCAAACTGAGCTGGTCTACCAGGTTTATTCATAGTCACTAATCATTGTTGATTTTGTGTTGACTTCTTATGGCCCTGACTTTGCTCAGCAACCCTATTAGGGCATTCATTCTTACGATGCCAAGTCTCCTCATAATGATAACAAGGAGAATTCAAATATGGACACTCCCTCCAACAATGTCCCTCTTGTCTAATTATATAGCATTGTCCCAGAGAAGCTAGATAATCTCCTGAATGGTTCTACACACACCTTACACATTAAAGATAAGTGCCAGTCTTCTATCTTTGAGTATGTGACCCCATCGTGCCTCCAATTCTAGGACATATCTGTCCTCCCATCAATCCATTTTAGGTGCCCTAAGGAGCCCCACTCATTACACTTCTTGATCCTTAATTTCCTTTTTTATTTTGAATTGGCTATACTATGATACTCATTACATTTATTTTTTGCAACCAAAGCCCAACTATTTTAGTATCTTATTCCCCCAAATAGGGTTCGCAACCCATCTCTCTTATATTTTTCGTCATCTTTACTAGAGTAACACCCTCTTGAGAGGCCATGTCTGTTGCTCCTCTCATTCCTGTATTTGTAGCTCACACTATTTATTCAAAATATGCAAGGTTTATAGGTGCCATTGGTGTTACTGTTGGCACTATAGATGGTCTATAGTAGCTTTACCCTCTCTTTCAGTCTCTTTAGGCTATACATTCCTAGCTCTTTATAAACAAGTCTCACCTCTAAGTCTTGTAAACTCACCCTTTTCTGATTTCAAGGATGTAGCGGGTACTTTGTGAAGCAGTATTAATCAAAGAATCCCTTTTTGAACTCTCACTCCTATAATCCATTTGAAACTCCTCTCTTAACTAAAGACGGGTCGGTACTTGTACCATATCTTGCGTGAACCGCTCTGCAATCAAACTATTGCTCACTAGTCATTATAATTTCATTTTAAATCTGTTGAATCAAAGCCATAACTATGATACCAAATATAACATTTCTAAAATCTAGCACATATCATGCACAACATCATTTAAGGTTTTTAGGAAATATCTAGATTTTTTATATATACTCAAATGAAAAGTACCAATATTTTCTAACTCATTAAGATTTTGTTAAATTTTCAGCAAAATCTCCTTGTATTTTGAACATCCCAAGTGTTGACATCAAATAAAATGTATCAATATTTTCTAACTCATTAAGATTTTGTTAAAATTTCAGCAAAATCTCCTTGTATTTTGAACATCCTAAGTGTCGACATCAAATAAAATACACTTCTTATCCATAAAACCACACAAGAATCATACCTCCACCTCCGATCTAGTCATTTTGGATTATATCCAACATTTCCTTATTCATTTTCAATATCCACAACACTACTAGCATTTATTAGTTTCATATTAAGCATAATAATAAGACATCTAGACATGAAATCAAATTCTATAATAAACTATCATTTACTATATAAGTTAATTAATATATTATTCCTACACAAGATACTACAACATACATGATATAAATTTAAAACTTTAGATTTACTAGGTCTTAAAACATCATACATCATTACATCACCATAACTAGTAATTAATATTAAATAATTAAATCTTGTTACATATCAAAATAAAATGTCTATAAATTACAACCCTAAAATATTGATTATACAACCTCTTAATCCACAACCATTGTTGCATTTATGTGGCTTCACGACGATCATCCTCTCGGACCAGGATCTTCTGGTGATAGATGGAAAGAATAAGAAGTTCTTGTTTCTTATCAGTAAAAAAAAGGATGAAGTTGCCACTTAGTATTTCCTAACTGGTCTTAGAGTCTGGATAAGATGACTGGTTGTGTATAAGGATGACATATCACCCCTAGTACATCTTACCTATAGTTATCTGCATTGTTTATTTGTCTAATATAAACTAAGACATTGTTGTGTTTTCTAACATTTGGTTTGTTTAATGGTTAAATTCGATCCCCTCTAGTAGAGCAGACCACAACTTTAGGGGTCAAGCCTAACCATTCTAGAGTCAAAATAAAAAAACAAAAAAAAGACTTTATTTAATATCAAGAATACATCTTATATATAAGTTCATAATCTCGTATATTAAAAGAAAAAAAATAATTTTTTAGTGTTTTTGAAATGTACACCAAGTTCTCATAGCTTTAATAAACTAGTTATTAAATCTAAAAATACATGCAAAGATATCAACACAAATATTTTTCTTGAATTTTGATATTTAAAGATGCTAAATCATGCCATGCTAAATATTTATTTTTCAAGGTGTGAGAAGGTTGAAATTAATACCTTACAATGAGGTTGGAAGGATGAGTTGCAATAGGATTATCCAAGATGTAATTGTTTGCCTTGGTGTGAAAATTTTATGTGTGGATGTGTATTTTTTGTAGAAGTTATGTCGTAATAAATATTTTCTATTATTTTTTTACAAAATAAATGGTAGGGGTTTTTTCATATATATAAAAAAAAGAGTTTTTTTTATATAATTGTTTAGGTTGATTATCTTTTTCTATCAAAGAATCAACACATGAACGGTAAAGATCCTCAAATAGGTATTGTCCTTTAGATGTTGAGAATTTATTGTATTCATATATATATATATATATATAAAAGATTTTTGCTTTTGTTTTTTCTTATATGCTCGTTTGTGTGTATTGATTGTTTTTTTAATCTAAAAATCAACTTAAGGATGACATGATCCTTAAATGAGCCTTGACCCTCGTCGAAATATCCTCTACAACAAGAATTGCCTACGAGAAGTTATAACTATTTTATTTTATGTTTGTAGACTATCAATTTAAGTTTTATAAGTTGTTATTTGCATTCAATAAGTAAAAAACATGCATTAAAATATTTTGAGTTTTTTTTTTATATTGAAGTCATTTGTTGTGGTCTAGAAAATACTTTCTTGGTCATTTTTAATAATTTGATGGTTATTTCAAGTATATAGTGAATTTTCAACCATGTAATTAAGATCGCTTGTTGGATTTGAATTAAGAGTATATGATTATGATCTTTTAGCTCTTTAACCACTTACATATTTCTTTGTGACCATGACTCTGTATCTTGGAAGTGATGAGTTCATTGATATCCTTAGAGTTGTGGGGTACTTTCATTTGTATCCTTGTGATGTTGTGCCTCGTAGTGGTGAGAAATTACTCTATCTATAGTGTCAATCCCCTCTCTTGATTTCTTGAGTTAAAATCTTAGAGCAAATACCAGTAAAAATTTATAAATTTCTCTTAATATATCAGGTTAATGTGAAAGATGCATTTTTAAAATCATCAATAAATAAAACATGATTTTAATTAGTGCACAAGCTAGTTTAAAATTATCTTGACTTGTGATGGAATTACATGCAATTCACAAGCTTTTAGATATGTAGCAAATTATCAAATTTATAGTGCATCCAAATTTATATTTTTTTAGGAATGAGAAGTGATTTTGCATAAATAAATTATTTTTTTGCTTCAAACTACCTTTTTTCCCCTTATATTATGATGGGGAAAAAAATAAATTGCTGTAGAAAACAACTAAAATAAAATAAAATATGTATATTGATATGACTAGGGAAAAAGATCATCATCTCTCAATAATATTCCAAACCTTTTTCTTGTATTTTCCACCATCATCAAACGAGTAGAAAACCTTTGTATTATCTTGTCAACCATTATCAGACAGGATAGATTCTATAACGTTGTTCTATCAAACACTACTTAAGATAATGCATTCATAAATATTCCAGTTGAAAGCGTAATCAGTTAAAACAAAAAATGGATAATAACCTGATCACTTGAGCATGAAAAATTTGCAAAAGGAAATAATTCTCTTTTTTTTTTTGACAGTGGCAAAAGGAAACATCTCAGCTTGAGTTAGTGGCTCTCTATAGGAATGCGAGTCCCACACCTTGATTGATCGTAACACAAGAGAGCTTTATTTTAATGGCCTCAAGGTGTGAGAAGGTTGAAATTAATACCTTACAATGAGGTTGGAAGGATGAGTTGCAATAAGATTATACTGGATGTAATTGTTTGATCTTGGTGTGAAAATTTTATGTGTGGATGTGTACGTTTAATTTTTGTAAAAGTTGTGTCGTAAAAAATATTTTCTATTATTTTTTTACAAAATAAATGGTAAGGGTATTTTCATATAAAAAAAAGAGTTTCTTTCGTATAATTGTTTAGGTTGATTATCTTTTTTCTATCAAAGAATCAACACATGAATGGTAAGATCCTCAAATAGGTATTGTCCTTTAGATGTTGAGAATTTATTGTATTGATGTATATATAAAAAAGATTTTTGCTTTTGCTTTTCCTTATATGCTCGTTTGTGTGTTTTGATTGTTTTTTTTATATCTAAAAATCAACTTAAGGATGACATGATCCTTAAACGAGCCTTGACCCTCGTTGAAATATCCTTTACAACAACAATTGCCTATGAGAAGTTATAACTATTTTATTTTATGTGTGTAGACTATCAATTTAAGTTTTATAGGTTGTTATTTGCATTCCAATAAGTAAAAAACATGCATTAAAGTATATAGTGGTTTTTTTTTTAATTAACGTCGATGTCTGAATTAACTTGTATGCACCTTGATTAATTCCAATAAGTATATAGAGACTTTTCAATCATGTAATTAAGGTCGCGTGTTGGATTTGAATTGAGAGTGTATGATTATAATCTTTTAGCTCTTTAACCACTTACATATTTCTATGTGAGCGTTGATTTTATCGTTGACTCTATATTTTGAAAGCGATGAGTTCATTGATATCCTTGGAGTTGTGGGGTACTTTCATTTGTATCCTTTTGATGTTGTGCCTCGTAGTGGTGAGAATTTGTTTTTCCTTCTTGTGTGATTGTTATCTACTTTTTTTACTCCATCTCTTGATTTCTTGAGTTAAAATCTTAGAGCAAATACCAGAAATTTTTTTTATAAATTTCTCTTAATATATCAAGTTAATGTGACAATAAATAAAAAAATAATTTTAATTAATGCACAAGCTAGTTTAAAAATATCCTGACTTGTAATGGAATTACATGCAATTCACAAGCTTTTAGATATGTAACAAATTATCAAATTTATAGTGCATCCAAATTTGTATTTTTTTTAGGAATGAGAAGTGATTTTGCATAAATAAATTATTTTTCTGCTTCAAACTAATTTTTTTCCCTTATATTATGATGGGGAAAAAAATAAATTGCTGTAGAAAACAGCTAAAATAAAATAAAAATATGTATATTGATATGACCAGGGAAAAAGATCATCATCTCTCAATAATATTCCAAACCTTTGTCTTATGTTTTCCACCATCATCAAACGAGTAGAAAACCTTTGTATTATCTTGTCAGCCATTATCAGACAGGATAGACTCTATAATGTTGTTCTATCAAACACTACTTAAGATAATGCATTCATAAATATTCCAGTTAAAAGCGTAATCAGTTAAGACAAAAAATGGATAATAAACTGATCACTTGAGCATGAAAAATTTGCAAAAGGAAATAATTCTCTTCTGTGTTTTTTGACAGTGGCAAAAGGAAACATCTCAGCTTGAGTTAGTGGCTCTCTATAGGAACGCGAGTCCCACACCTTGATTGATCGTAACACAGGAGAGCTTTATTTTAATGGCCTCAAACTCGGCTGTCTGCCTCTCCTCAGTTGTTAACCACAATGATAAGCAACGATCAATCAAGTCCTTCCCACAACTCATTGCGGAATTTCCCTTTAAAATCTTTGTTCCCCCAAACTTTGTTATCCTTGCTAGATTCGAATCAGAGGGCTCCTCAGCATATCTCTCGAAAATATCTTTTATGGCACCATACCAGATTGGGCGTGCTACCTTCAGGAAGTCGTGCAAAGCAATTGCTGGGAGGTTAACACTTCCTAGTTCAGATTCACTGTTCCCACCTCTTCCGTGATAATCGGACCCTCCTAGCTTCAAAAGACCATAAGCATCTGCTAGGTCGCTGTATACTGTTCAAAAGAGAACAAAATGAAGACAAAATTAGGAAACGCGAAAGCATTAATGTATACCAAGCATCCCTGTGCAGCAAAAACGTCAGTGATGAAAAATGCATATTCTCATTTAGACCGACAATGTTTGAATTAACTTCATCCCAAAATTAAGAGAATTCAGCTTTTCCATAAATAATAGTAGTAGAATTTCAATCTTAAGCGATCCACAATGCACTCTAGTCTCTATATTCTAAACAAAACGGGAAAATGTGTTATTACTATTAGTGGCATGATTCACGATGAATTTTCAGATTTTTTATATAGAAAGGAAACAATTCTAAGTTTAAACCAATTTCAAAATGACTAAAAACTCATTGATCATATTTTCTCAGTATATCAAGATTAATGATACCAAAACATAGCTCATCTCTCCCAATTAACAGTTACGACTATTGTGGTTGGAGAAACATTACAAAGGAAGGGTAGCTTATTATGTATGATTCGGTACCAGTACATACCCATTACAATGCACATTTTTGAAATCCAGTATAAATTTCAGTAAGAAATCATTAAGGGTCATTTCAAGAAGACAATTGCATAATCTCTAGATTAACATGCAGTTAAGTTATTCACTCTAGAATCAAGATTATTACATCTATTTAAAGTTCAGGGGCGGGGGATGCTGCACAGCTCTAAAGTATTCAATGCCCACCATACCCCTCCTCAAAAGGAAAAAAGAAAAACCTTAATTTAAGATATGAGGATAGAAAGAAGGGGGGTAGTTGGGGACGGTGCAAAAACAACATACCAGCCAGTTTGCCATCACTTCTGTAAACCTCCATCCCATGAAGACCTGCATCTTTCAACCTTTGTATTATTGCAACAGGGTTTTTCAATGCCCAAGGATGAGCTAGCACAGCAACACCCCCCGTTTCACATATCAATTGTACTGCCTCCTCTACAAGAGGCTCATTTCCTCTGTTCAACAGCACAAAAATAATTTACACCCATCAACTCTCTCAATAAGAAATGTGCTCAGTATAGCCAATTAACTAAAAAAGAACTGGATTATTACGTGGAATAAGCAGGTCCACCATCATACAGATATCTGGCAAAAGCTTGTTTCAGGTTCTCTACGTAGCCTGCTTCAACCATAGCTCGAGCCACATGCAGTCTTCCAGGAGCAACTCCTTTTCCTGTAATTCTAGTAACGTGCTCCCACTTAAGAGGCAACTTGAGTTTATTGAGTTTCAAGACCATGTCCTTTGCACGAAGGTAACGACCATCTCTTATGTTAGCCAAGAACTTTTCCAGTTCATCAGACCTAGTTGGCCCACCGCTGCTGTAATATGCCAGGATGTGCACTGGCTCCTCTGCTTCAGGATTTCTGCATTATGATCAATTGACCAAATTACAAAGATGGAAATGGAATTTATTTTTTAAAATTTTCTTTTTCATCAGTTCTCGTAACAATATGACCACCCACTACCGCAGTAAATCCTGAACTTGATGAAAGCAGATACCTTGGAGAGAACATTGTGCTTATTTCAACACCTGGGATTATCTTGATGCCAAATCTGCGAGCTGCTTCTGTAGCTTCAGGTATACCAGACATTGTGTCATGATCAGTGAGAGCAAGAACTTTCACCTGTTCTGAACAAATTTTACTAATTAAGATATTGGCACTAAAAGCAGAAAGAATGGATAAATCAAAACATAGCAATCACCAAAAAAAAAAAAAGTGTATACAGCCTTGAAAGGGCATCATCCATTACATAAACTCCTTAAGAAAACAAAATCATTGTTATATAACAGATAAACACTCCTCCAAGACCTAATAATGCAATCTCGACCGAATAACTTACACTATAATTAATGAGCTGAGTTTCCTGACTGTAATAATTAACAATTTTGATAATTCAACATCTATGTAACAATTAAAAACCCCAAACTACTTGCATTTTAATCCAAGACAACATGTGAAAGGATCAAACCCAGACAAGATTGGCGCTTGCTTTGAGCTGAAGCCTAGATTGAACAAAACCAGGCCGCGTGATATATATATATATATATATATATATATAAAATTAATCTGATGAGTTTGAATTCTTACAACTACTAACATGCTAAAGAGATGTGCCTTTTTATAAAGGCATTAATCAAGAAAAAAAAAACATTCGAGCAATTTATTCAGTACATGTCATTCTAACACCATCACAAAAGCATTAAACACTCAGCATGTCTAGCCACTAAAAAAAAAAAGAAGAAAGACGGACCCCATTTCCATGAGCTCGCTCCACAAGCTTGGAAGGAGACAAGAAGCCATCACTGAACTTGGAATGAGTATGCAATTCAAAGACAACCTTGTCTTCTCTCCTCATCATCACAGTCTTGTGCACTCCAAAATCGAAATCATCGGCAACCAATTTCCGATCCAAGTAAACCCATTCGCTGACAGATTTGGAAGCCAAGGTCTGCTCAACAGTCATCTTCTTCTTGCTCCCGCCACGCTTCTTCTTCTTCTTCTTCTTATTAATATCTTTTGTTTTTCTTGGGCTCTCTTGGTTGCCGTTGCAATTAGAAGAAGCGTTCACAAAACCATCATCCACCATAACGAAAGAGACAGAATCCCACACAAAATCTACTCTCTCTTACCCTTTAAGGAAAGAAGAAATGGGCAGCCTTTTTTAGGCTTCTTGAATCTTTCGAGTTCGGCTTTTGCTGGTTCAACCAATCCCCCACACAAGAGGATACTTCTAAACCATGCGTGCTAATAATATATATATAAAAAATATATTTGGGATTTTTTTTTAGGAGACGACGGTAAGGAAGGGAAATGAAAAGTTGTTCTTTGTTTCGTTAAAGAGGATGGAATGAAAGCCAAAGGGTTCGCTATTAGTAAATTACATTTATGTTCTTTGAATACGTTCCACCGTTTACGGATAAGGCAATATTCATTTTTCACTGTTTTTTAAATTAAAAAAAACATTAACAATATATTTTTCTTTTCTTTTTTACATACAAGTACTTTTTAGCAATATAAGAAATTATTTTTTATTTATTTATCAGTGTTATAAATTTCATTTTTTTTATATAAATCTAATGTAATTTTTTTTTTAGTTAACAATATAACTTTTCATAATAATTTTTAATTTGAATGATAAAAATCATATTCTATAAAAATACTAAGATGACTATTATAAATTATAGTTTTATTTTTTTTATAAAAATAATAGTTATAACCTTGATGTATTTCTTTTCACTTTCAACAAATGAGCACATTCTATCATTTTTTTTATTGGAAAAGAAAAATTGAAGAAAAATAGTTTTTTTTTTACTAAACATACTCTTAATAAAGTAATTGATTTTTTAATGGAGAAATCTCTCTTTCTCTCTCTTTTATAGTTTTGAGTACAAACCTTAAATATATTCCAAAACTATTTAGGTACTATCAATTTTGTTTCATACCTATTTTTTATATCAATTTTATATTTTAATTTCTCTATTAAGAATTTTCATTAATTGACGGAAAATGCTAAATTACCTACAAAATATTTTCGTTTCTTAAAGAGAAAAGGTACAATTTGGATGATTTTAGTCTTTAAAGATTTTATTTTATATTTTAATTTCTCTATTAAGAATTTTATATTAGTTCTTAATTGCCTATTAAAATTTTATTTTAGTCTTTAAAGATTTATTTTATATAATTTGATCCATGGTGTTTTATGTTTTGACTTTTCAATTCTCAAAATTTATTTCATCACATTTCAGTTTTTAAAGTCTAGGGGATGATCAGAGAAAAAATCATTGCAAAACAAGGAGGAAAAAAAATTATTTCAAAAGATCATATTATGAATATAAAAAAAATCAATCTTAGTCTTAGAGAGGAGGGGAGTTCAAATGTGGTTATTTTGCCTATTTTATCTGCAATTTAGTCTAGAGATAAATAAATAGTTTAAAGATGACTCATGCTTTAACCAATAGTTATAATAGTTATAGAGCCTTAACATATTTTATCTTTATAAATAGTGATTTATTTATAAATAATTTCTTTTATTTTTTAATATATATACATATTTTTTCTTTCCCTTTTATTACCCCTAATTTGGGTTAGAGATTTTAATAAAAAAATGAAAATTAAGTAAAAAAACTAAAAGAGCTAGGTATTTTACTGTTTATTCATTGTTTGCCTTTTTTTCATTTTATATTTTATATTTTTCTGCTCCTTCAATTTTTTTTCTTACAATATTTTTTTGTTATTCATTTCAATCCTTAAATAGGCTTACACGGCGCATTTAATTGATATTGGGATTTATATTTTGGTTTGATTGGCTTGGTATGGGATTCTTGTGGTGTCGAGAAAACATCATAATATTGGGTTAACACTCGATTTTATGGAGAATAATTCATATATTTTATTTTAAAAAGGAATAAAAGTAGATGGACTAGAATTTAAATTAAGGAAAAATGCAACCTTATACCTTGACAGAGAAAAAACCAGGCACAAAAACCAGGAGGAGAGAGAGAGAAATGAATAGAATGAAGAGAAGAATTGGTTATTAGAGCTATACCAAAGCTAGCTCTATCGCCACCACACGCCACCTTGGAAGGAAGGCCTTGTTGAAGCAATTCCAAAGACACTAAAAAAGGCCATCATCAAAGGTCGGAGGAAGCTGCATGTGTCTCCCTAAATAATGACTCCTTTTGCATTCTTGTGCTTGTAATACACGTGCAAGATACTTTTCCCACTTCATTCAACTTATTCCATGATTCTTCTAGAATTTCATCACATTCGAGCCTAATGAAAGCCTATCCAGGGAGAGAAGAAGGCAAGAGAAAAGAAAGAGACAGATGGCCAATCGGGTTAGCTCGTTGAGGTTATGTCAATAACTCGGGTTATAAATTTGACATGTTAACTTTGATTGACTAGAACCGATCTAATATGTTTTTATTGTTTATTCGAATTTTGGACCTGTCAAGTCAACCAGACAACATCATGGCAACTCACAAAACCTTAATTAGCTCCTAACTTATTCATTATCAATTAAGTTTCAAATCTTTTGATTTTGTCAATTTATCCCAGCTTTTAATCGATGTTAGATACACCTCCTTTTCAATTATTCATTATTAGTGGTAGTCAAAATATTTTATTTAATTTGCATATCATTTGCATGTGCTTGTTAAAAGCTTTTATATAAAACACCAAAATAAAGTTCAAATATGCTCTAAAAACACATTTTATTATCAAATTAACAAAAAAAAAACTATAACTTCTGAGCATCAAAATATCTTTTATTTTATAACTTTAACTATTAATTTCCTTTAGTTGGAAAGATCTTTAATATATCAGTATAATAGTTGTATATACAAAGTGTAATACAATTCCCTATCAGATCGAGAGATTAAAGTTATGAAAAGAAACCCAAAAGATTTGTTGATTTCATCATACATCCTCTCACAAAACATTGTTCACTACAATATTGGCCTATCGTTCTTTTTAGTACTTGAAGCTTTTTCTAATTTAGTTATCAATTTTTTTAAAAAAATTTATACATTGTGTTATTTTGGGTTTTGACCTGAGAATTTGTTTCGTTTACCTTGTCACGGGCTTGTCACGGGGTTCTCATATTTGGTTAATGTTTAATTTTTCAAAAACAAACTCGGTTATATTGATTGAAAATTTTTAAAAATATAGGGATCTAAATTGACATTAGTGGTGAAACAAAGGTTTTTTAAACTATTCAAAACATGCCTTTTTATTTATTTTTGCCTTAAGATTTTGTCAAACTTTTTTTTGGTCCTTGTAGTTTAAAAATTATACTTTTTATCTAGAACTTCATTTTCTTTACATGTCAACCTCTGAATTTAAGAGAGGAGAGAAAAAGTTGCTGAAAAACAGCAAATGAAAAGGAAAATATTCAATTGACCACATCTTAATAATTAAAATGATCGATCTTGGTATCAATGGTTTCCATTTAACAAAAGAAGTTTGATGATAATGGTTTTTTTTTTCAATAAACATGTTTAAAAAAGTAGATAGAGGTCTCTTTAGATTTTTTTTCATTTTGTTGTTTTTTATTTACTTTTTAGTAATTTCAGGGTGTTTTGGGTTTATAAGTGGATTTTATAGGTTTTTATGATGTATTTTTAAATAAAAATAACTTTAAAATTAGATTTTCAAGATCCAAAACTTAGACCTAAATTTTCAAATTAGGTGACTAGAAAATGTAATAGTAGGCAATAGATCTTTAGCAACTACAAGTAACCTATTGCCTATTAGAAAAAAAAAAAAAAGGAGTGAAAAATATGTCATCCGTTCTTATGAAAAAAACTAAAAAAAACCTTAAGCATGCCTACGCTTTTTAATTAAGGTCAGGCACGTGAACCTAGCCTGACAGTCACACACGCCTTAGCCCTATGCTGGTCAACTCAAGCCCACATGATCCATGTGGGATAATGCTAAATTATAAATTAAATAAAAGGAAGTTAAATAAAAGGAATATAGGGGTTTATAAAAAATGAGACTCGAGAGAAAATGATTTCGTTAGAAGAGTGGGATCAAACTAGGTATATGTAATACATATAATCGCTATAAGCCAACTTTAACTTGTTTTTGTTTTTTTGTTTTTCTTTAATTTAAATTTAACTATTTTAAATTTCATTAATTTAAAATATTATAAATATATTTAATTATTAAATTCTCTAAATTAATAAATAATATACTTTATATATTATTTTATTAAATACTATTTAATTTTTACTTTGTTTTCAAATAAGATTAGATCAATATTTTTTTTGTAATATTAGTATGCTTTTTTTACAACACATCATTATTATTATTATTTTAATTATATATGGTTGCTTTTCTGATAATGTATATTTTTATTATTGTATAATTAAATAAAAATTGTTTCAGAAAAACTATGTTATTAAGCTAATTGGGTCTGTGATCCGAGTCAAGGGTTAGCTTAAATTGGCCCAAGTCGATCAAAGATATTGTCGTCTCGATATTTTTTTTAAAATACTTTGTATGAATCAAATTTTAAGTTCATAATCAAAATTTTACTTGCAAGCAGTTAATACATTAAAAATACTATATATTTTTTTATATTAAAAAAATTAATCCAATCAAGAGCAAAGAGCGAGCCACATACCTAGCACTAATCTATCCATACATGTGTACAAGAGATATAACATACACAATAATTGTGTATGATTTGTAATGGGAGCCTAGATACTAACCATGAGCTTAACCTTGTGCTATAGTAATAGGAGTAGGACTATAAAAGATAAAACCATGAGTCACGGTATGTTTCCTACACTTCCATTATGGGTGAGCAAAAAAACTGAGAAAAAATAACCAAAAAAATCAAACTGTAAAAAAAAAATCGATTAAAATGTTTTAAAATTTTTTCGGTTCAGTTCAGTTTCGATTTAGAAACCTGAAACTGAAAAAACCCCAACTGAACCGAACCAGTTCAGTTAAGGGGGTACTATAAATAGTAAATACAAAAAAAAAATACTTTCATTCTTAACCTTAGCGCGTCTAGCCGTCTTTGCTCCTGAGCAAACAAGTCGCTCCCTCCCTCAACCCTTACAGTTCACAGATCTCATCCCATTCTCAAGTCTCTAACAAAATCAAATTAATCCATCTTCATCTCCATTCTCCTAACTTTTGTTATTTGCTGGTTGATTAGTACTTAAAAGTGCATTTTTATCAAGGTTTTATATCATCATTTTGCACTTGAAGTATCAATAACTCCTTAACTAGAGCATGTTTTATAATAACATGTATAATAATATAAGATACCTTTAATTTATGATAAATATTCATCTTAAATACAGGCCTATCACATAAATTAAAGGATTGATTGATGAGTTTAACTAGTGAAATTGAGAAGACAAAGAGAGGGCTAAGCTTAGAAAAGAGATGTTGATTCAGTCCAAACTGGAACACCATTCAGTTATGGGATCATAACTGGAGTTGTAGAACTTGGATTTAGGTCTGGTTTATATGTATGGAAATCTAAGACACGTGCCTAAAACTTTCATGAGAGTCTAAGATTTAAAAGTGCCATTTTCGAGTTCAAATGATAGTAATAACGGAGAAGTCGGAATCTGTCCTACAGCCCTGATACTATTCAGTGTTCAACCCATATCTCGAGCTCTAGAAGTCTAAATGACCTCATTTTTGTTTTGTTGGAAAGCTGAGACAAATTCCCAGAACTTTTATGAAGACTATCTGTTCAAATTTTGATGTTAGCAATGACATTTTCTATAGACAAGAAGATAAGGATTGTTACCAAGTCAAAAGGTGGTCACCCACTCAACAATTAGTCATCAAATCAATAACTTAGAATTTTAACCTATAAAATGAGGCATTTGCCATGCATTTAGGCATCTTGGTTTTCAGATCAAGATCATATTCTTGCTTCTTTTTTTTGTATTTTTGTAATGTTTAAGTTTTGCTTTCATTAATCTCTTGTTTATGCTTTTCATCATAACTATGTTCTTATCTAGTTTATTTATATTTCTCTTATTCACAATGTTTAGCTAAGTTTATTATGTCAAAGTGAAAAAGTTTCATTAATGGAGTTAGAATAGGTATAATATAAACTCAACATAGACTTCAATGTTTATATCCAAGAAAGTTTGTTATTAATATGTCTTATCATTTTTATCTTATTAATTCTTATTACCTTGCTCGTTAAATGCTTAATCTAAATTTGTGTTGTATAACACTTGGTACAACAAATGCTTGGCACTTTCATAGCCAATCATATGCTATAACCTACACCTGTGTTATGAAAGGAACTTGATTTGTTGTTAACATAAGTTAGCATCATGAATTCCTGATAATATTTAAAAGTTTGATGTTACTTAAATAAGATAATTAATATGATCATGTTAATAATTTATAATGGGCTATTAATGACAAATCATCCGATTGGAACCTCCTTTGTGTGTGGTTTCCAGTTGAGTAATAAAAAAAATTATATTATACTTATTTGAAATACCATTAGTGGATCATCTAACCTTGACAACTGTTTTTATTATTGTTTAATCTTCACATTAATCTTACATCTCGAAATCTTCTTTAACTCATCATTATCATCACCATCATCATCATGATTATTATTATTATTATTTATAATTTATATAGTTAACCTCCTTGTGGTTCGACGCCGGTCTTGTCGGGTTATTTATTACTTCGACACTCCTACACTTGGGAGAAGACATCAATCTTTTGGTCGTGTCACTAGTAGACCTTTAATCTTCATCTTCAAATCTAACAAACCAGCCAGATCGGCCATATCCCTCTTCTACACAGGCATGACACACAGTCACACACCACACCGGCACACCTAACCTCCAGAGTCCAGATCTAGCAAACCAGTCACCTCCCTCTCTCACAACCGACCTTAAATCTTGTCACAACTCACATAAGGTATGATTTCTTTTTTCTGTCAATCTCTGTTTTTATTTTTTTTAACATATGCTCTGTGATCTGTGTATTTGTTGGTATATCCTTATAAAAAATCAGAGTTTAAGCTTAGAGTGATATTTTGGTTGATTTAGGATTCCGGGATATGTTTAAATTTAGCGTAGGGATGATTTTTTTCTGCTTTACTGAAGTTTCCCATCAGAATCTTAACATGTATAACTTTGCAAATTTAGATCAAAGATCAAAACTAAGAGAGTTTAATTTACTAAAATCAAGAAGATTTTTTATTTTTTTTTCATTTTCCTTCCCATGAATGGTCTAAAATCATGAAAACTGAATATTTCAAAACCATACTCATCAAGCCTAACATCAGTTTTCATCATTTTGCAAGCATTGTTTTTATCTGATTTTACTATTAAATCTTTCTTTTCTGTGCAGTTTTTTGAGATGTCAAGACAAAGCAATCAAAGCCCTTGATATCTACAAACCAGCCAATCAGCAAGTCATGTTGTCCATTGATTTTGCAGAATGTCAGTTTGTGGTTAAATATTCTTTAATAACACCTAAAGTGTTCGTTAGTATATCTTTTATGTTAAAAAAACAAACCAAACTGAACCGAAGCCGGTCGATTTGAACCAATTCCGGTTTAAATTTTTTAGTTTTTTAAAATTTTATTTTGGTTATTTTTTTAGATAAAAACAGAACCGAACCGAAAATGATCACCCCTAACTTCCATAATATATTCAACAAAACAAACTTAATCAAACCCTTAGTTTATTTATTTTTTCACATTCATTACTATTTGTTGCTTGTATGTGTTTATTGTCAATTTTTCCTTTAAATTGGTAGCATGATCCTTTTAAACAACACAGGAAATAGTACAATTCAAATAACTCAAAAATACAAAACTTTTTTGTTTATGATAATAATGTTATTAGCAATCCACTTTTATATATATATATATATATATATATATATATATATATAAGTTCCAATATCACAATATTTGGTTCTATTTATTTGTTTTCTTTGATAACATATTGGGGTTAATTATTATTTTTTTCATCTAAGATAAGAGTGACTTTAAAATCCCAATAATAATATTATTATAAATAATTAGGAAGTGTAACCCACATGAGAAAATTAAGAAAAAAACTTGAACTCTAATTAGAAATTTGATTTATAGGCATAACGGGGAGAGATAACAAATAGAATTGAGAATTAATTATGCATAAAAGCATGATTTCAACATCTTGGTAAGTCACGAGGAGGTTTAAGAATTCGAGCTCGAGGAGAAACACCATTTTTCACAAGAAACACCATTCCCATTCCCCATGTTACATGACGCTCGATATGGCAATGTAGTAGCCACACACCTGCATGTTAACAAGTATAATATTAATTCAAGATATATGTACAAGATAATATTATTGTATGAATATTTAATTATATAAGTGTGGAACTAACAACTCGATCTAAAATAATCAAATTAAAATAAAGGACACAAGTTATATAAATGTTAAACTTTTGGTGAGTTTAATTTGTTTAAGAGCTTACGCCACACAAGTTTTTCATTCCAAGAAATTAGTCACCTAACCCAAATTATCATATACTTAAATTGAGAAACCATTGAAAGCTTTAGGATGGGCAACCCGTGTTTCTAAAAAATTTAATTATTTTGGTTAAAAATTAATTTTTTATGTTTTCGGATCGTTTTGATGTGCTGATTTTTAAAAATTAAAAAAAACATCATTTTAATGCATTTCTAAGTGAAAAACACTTTAAACCACAACCACAATATCAAACAAGCTTAATATTGTAGGTTTTCTCTGGCTATAAAATAATTAAAGGAGCTTAAAACCATTAACTTTTCTTTATGTAAAGTTGTGATGCAAGGTTTTGATTTTTAGTAGGGTTGTGATCGTTGTTCATTATGATGCTCATTGTCGACAATAATTGCAATTATTAATTTATGCTTGTAACTCTTTATATTAAATGAAAAGATAAATTAATGTTTGATATGAGATATGATTGTTTATAAGAAAAACATGAAGATGTAACTAAAGGATGCCTTTCTTTATATGAACGCAATTATGAAAAAGACATTATAAATATTTACTTATTTTTACATATATATATAGCTGGACATGCTCTTAATCACTTTAGTTTGTTAACAAGATGATTAACATAATATGCACCTTATGGAATTCTTTTCATAGATAATATTATTTTTCTCCAAAATAAATAAAGTTTTCAAATTGATTAGTGTTTTTACATTCTCCGCAAGGAAAAAAAATTATGTAAAAAAAATTATATATATAAAACCTAAAGACTTCGATTGAATTGAATAAATTCTAAAATAATATATAATTAGCGTCTCGGAATATAAAAAACAAAAACATTAGAGATAAAAAGAACATGTCTTTATGTATTTTTTATTTTAAAAATATAAAAATTCATTATAAAATTATTTTATTGACAGATTTATTTTATATTTTTATCTTTTTTTGTATTTATTTTTTTTTATCTTAAAACACTAACAAAATAGAATGAAGGCTACATTAATTCGGTCCTTCAAAAATTTTATGTTTAATTTTGCACATAACCTATAGTTTTATTTATTGGAAGCTTTGTTCTAAGCTTTGTTCTTTCTCAAGTTTCAATGTAGCCCATGACATTTCAGTAGTTGGAATTCGCAGCAATGCAAGACACCCCCACTAGGTTTAATTTTACCTAGAAATCTAGCCAACTAGCTACTAAAAAGTCACAACTAGAATATACAAGGCATGCATGGGGGACATTACAGAACAATATTACATTACATCAAGGATAGAAATAGAAAGAAAAGTAAAATTACTTCAATTTCTTACCTGGGTTATCTGCTCTGAATCTGATCGCTGCCCATCCATTATGAGGAACTCCAACTGTAGTCTCCTCAGGTGGATCAACAAGATTATATCTTGAAGGATCCTTAGTGGGATCAAAATTCCCAAATCCCCATCCAACCACGTAAAAGCTGTAGCCATGTAAATGGATGGGATGGTTATCAGCAGCTAATACATTTGTCCCTTGAAGAATGATCTCAACACTTGCATTGTACTTCAAAACCCTCACCTCAGTACCAAAACTTGGAGTCAGAAGGTTGGCTGGGAGATTCTCAGCAGTGTAATTGAACTCATTAGGAGGCTTACGAGGAAAACTCCTTTCAAAAACACCAGCAACCCCATAATAGTAAGCTTGAAGGATGTCCAAAGATGGAGGATTTACAAAGCTAATGTTATTCATACTAGCTGCAAACCTCTTACCAAAGGGACCCGCGCAAGGCTTATCAGTACTGCAGTTAAGGAGGTTGACAGATATGGTAAAGAACAAACGAGTGTCAACTTTTTGTGGAACGTGGGCTTTTACTGGACTCCGAAACTGCTTAGTGAAGTCTGTGGATGCTTGTGTTCGATTGTATGGAGGAAGAGGTGAAAAATGAGGAGATTTCGGCAGATGATAAATGCCATGGTATTCTACGATGGCTGTTGTTGTTGTATTATCGAAACCAGCCCCAAAAGCACTTGAGTATGCCCTAGAAGCCATGGAATAGTGGCTGGGAGGTTGGTTTGCTTCAAATAACACATCCATGGTTTGGCCAGGGGTGATCATTAGATAGTCTGATGTAAATGGTTTCAAGTAACACCCATCTTTTCCTACTATCGTCAGTTTGTGTTTTGCTATGGAAAAGAACAGATTTTCATCTAATACTGCGTTGATTATCCGAAGGAGATAGGTTTTTCCCTGCTCCACCATCATTTTAAAGGTGCCTGCATGCACAATATATGAAGCAAATCATTTTGCCATCATTTTTGAAAGGTACGCAAGCACCTGTGCCCTCGAACCAAACCAGTTTGAGCAAGAATCTTCCTTGAGCTAGCATATATACGTACCTGCTTTGGAGCATGGATACATATATCCTGGTTCTCCATTGATGGTGAAAGCAGCTGAGAGAGTTGGCTCACCACCTGTTATATTTGCATCTCCAGGTATTTTCATCACATCTTTCTTCCACCACTCTCCTACGTACGTAAAAACCAGCCTCGGCATTATACACACACACACACACACACACACACTCATACTTGCAGCTAGCAATTAAAATCAAGTGTCCCAAACTATTTTATTGCGTCTTATTCATCATCATTCGATTCCTCTTTTAATTGAGATTTTCTTCAATTGAACAATATATTAAGGCAGCAATTAATTTCATCCACCCTCAAACAACAACAATAATAATAATAATAAATTGAGAATCAATATTGATTCTCAACAAGCCATGCCAAAAAGTATATAAATTTTTAACAGAGATATTTTTATAGTTTTAATTTGAGAGATTGAGTTCTCAGCAAAGGTCTCTCTGTCTGTAATAAACCTATTTTTAAATTAATTTTAATTTTTTAAGGGGAGGGGAACACGTGTTAGCTTCTTATTGGTTTCAATTTAAAAAGAAAAAAAGAAATATTGATTAAAGACTCAAAAAACAAATTGTCAAATTTTTTTGACAACTTTATATTCATTTATTACTATAAGTTATTTTTTTAATTTTGTTATTTACATTAGAAATATTTTTAGATGAGTTTTAATTTTATTTTCAAAAGCCAAAGAAAGGAAATAAATTTTATATAAATATTATAAAATATCAAAAACATAAAATCAAAACTTTTATAACAATTAAATTCAAAACTTATGCCAATTAAACCAGAAGGATAACTTCGTCAAAAATCAATATCACATTGATCTCAAGTATCATTAAACCATAAATTCCTCTAAGAATGAGCGCACATATGTTAATCAGAAGAACATAGAGATGAATCAACACATGTGAGTTAATAGAATTTTATATAAATGAGTTATAAATGTTAATTAATGTTTTTTTTATTAAGATCTTATTACTATTACTATTATATTATTATATATTATTATTATTATTATTATTATTATTATATAGGGGGAGAGAGAGACCTAGTATAATTGGAAACTCAGCATGGGGCTTGGGGAAGGGATAATGAGATCCATGCTTTGGATAAATAATGAGGGCTCCATGGACTGTTGCTCTTGCCCAGCTGTTATGCGCATGCCACCATATTGTTCCTTCTTCGGTAGTCAATGTGATTTTGTAGTTAAACCTTCTTCCTGGCTGAATAGGGCACTGTGTGATGTATTCAGGCCCATCTGACCATGGATTTCTTACTTGTCTAGCTCCATGCCTGCCATTTTCATGGCACCATTTCCATAACCCCATGCCCACACCACACAGCAAATTCATCAAACTATCTTTTGTAAAAAAACAGTTTGAATTTTTGTACGTAGGCAAGGGAGCACATACCAGTGGAGAGTGATGTTATATTTTGCTCTATTGTAGACAGTTACTATGAGTTCATCTCCTGTATAGGCTTTCAAAGTTGGCCCTGGGAATTTCCCATTTACTGTCAAGATCTCCTTTGTATTGCACAGTCGAGTAAAGGATGCTGATTTCACCTGCAATAACAACTGGATGAGAGAGGAGATGAAAAGAAGGAGAGATGAGTAGAGAGAGAGAGAGATGTAGATACCACAAACTTATGATGATGGATCTTCCCGTTTGCGGTGGTGTAGTTCTGAATTATCAGAGAAACAATAAAACCTAAAAGCCTGAAAATCTTAACCATTGGAGGAGCAGTACTCTTGAAGCTCCTCCTCCTCCTCATATATCTGCCTAATTAAAATGCACTGTCGTCGTCGTCGTCGCAAGTTTATCTTATTCTCATCACCTTTTGCTTTCCAGCTTTGATACCTTGGAGCATTCAGTCCTAACACGGGGACCCTTCCTTAAATAGTTAAAATAATAATATTGTATTTATGTTTCGTATCTTTATGTTTCGCAATATATATATATATATATATATATAATTTTTCTATTTTAGTGATAAGCAAATTGGTCAACTTGTGTATTAGATTCATCTCTCCTTTTGATAAAAAGAGACTATATATTCGTCATTTTCAATTCAAATTTAATAAAATAAGGCATTTCTAATTCTTATTTCCTAAAACAGATTTGTTTTTCTTTTTTGCCGCGTAGGATTTCGGTTAGCATGCAATTTTATTTCTTAATAAACTAAATTATTTCCCGTGTTAATTCTCGATTAATCATATATTAAAAAATAAAATTAAAAAAAATCTAAATCAATCGGCCTAAACCATAATTTTAATCATAAAACTATATTAGATAAAAAATAATAATAATATAGTTCGTATTTATTTGAATTCCACTAAATGGAATTCAATTCATAAAAAAATATGCAAAAGCAAATCAAAGGGAAGGTAATCAAAGAAGAGATCATCTGATTTGCTACAGTAATTTATTTTAACATTAATATTAAGAATAACATTTTAAATATACCAACATTTTTCTTTTCTCTCAAAAACTCTACAAAGTAAATGTGATTCAATTCATAAAAATAAAATAAAATAAAAAGCAAATCAGGAGGCTCTCTGATTTGCTACAGTACTTCATCTCAAAATTAACATTAAAAATAATATTTCAAAAATATCATCTTTAATTTTTTTTCTCAAAAACCCTACAAATTAACTTTATCTCATCAATAACAATGTCTCTACCAGAACCTCTACTTTCTCTTTCCTATCTCCTTTTCTAACGCCACCTTCTTCAACACCCCTGCTTAATTTCTTCAACAAAACCAAGTCATGTAATTCTCATATTCTTGGCAAAACAACATCATCAACATATTGTAAAGTTTATACTCTAAAATCTTGTACAAGGGGGAGTTGCACTTGATTCATAATTTTATGATCGGTATACTGGCAGTAAGTATAATTTCATTTTGGTATGATACATGGAGCTATCTGTAACTGGTAAGATGTGTAGTCATTAGTACTTGTGATGTATATTTGTTTTTTTTTTCAATATTTCAGCAAATGCTTAAATACACAGAAGATCTTCTAGCATGCATGTTTGATATGTATCTATTGACCAGAAAAAAGAACTTAATATTTATCTTATTTTCTGCCATAAGATTTAGCCTTTTTCACACAAAACTGACTTTCAAACATATTTTTAATGAAGTCCTAAAAAATCAAAGTAGCTTAGGAGCAAAGCTTACGTGTTGGATAATCTGTTAATCTCTTGGTTCTAGCAATTAATTCATTTTTCCTAACTAAAGTGGTTAATTGCTAGTCCCTGGTTCCTAGTTAGCCAAGATGATCGGTGGCCAATACCTATAAAAGTTCTTCTTTGGTAGATTTAAAGACTCTCAGATGCTTATGTAAGTATCTTTCTAGAGAGAGAGTGAAATGATATTTTAGAGAGAGATGCTATATATATATATATGTATGTATATATATATATATATAGTAGAGAATAGAGATTTGTGAACCAAGAGCTTGAAGGATTTATAGGGTATTTATAGCTCATAAATATTGTCCTCTTGTATAAAGAAGGAACTGGAAAGTAATTTCCTTCTGATAATATCAATGAGGGATAAATATTTCTTACACATCATTAACATTAATGAAAAAGTGGTAGATCTTTAGAAGACTTTTATACACCTAAGGGTGTTGAGAGATGAGTATCTTTAACCTTAATATTTTATTTTAAGGGTCACAAAAGTAAGCAAACAAAGTCTTGTGGTCCAATATAGGGCCTAGAAAGGTTGTTAATTATATATACATTCATGCTCATATATATTTGGGCTTGGTGTATGGTTGAATCCAAGGATGTTAGGTCTGACACCTTGTCAAACCCACATGTACTTGGTCTCAGCACGTAGCTAAGTCCAAGGATGTTGGGTATGGAAGCTTGCTAGACCCACATGTACTTGGACTCAGCCTATAGCTAAGTCCAAAGATATTGGGTTCGACAGCTAGCCACACCCACATGTACTTGGATTCAGCGCATAACTGAGTCCAAGGATATTGGGTCTGGCAGTTAGCCACACCCATATGTACTTGGGCTCAGCGTATAGCTGAGTCCAATGATGTTGAGTCTTACAAAGGCGCCACACCCATATATATTTGGGCTCAGCATATAACTAGGGCCAAGGACATTAGATCCGATAGCTTGCAAGACCTACATGTATATAGACTCAGCGTGTAGCTGAGCCCAAGGATATTAGGTCTAGTAGCTCGCTAGACCTATATGTACTTGGGTTCAATACATAACTAGGCCCAAAGATATTGGCTATGGCATCTTGTGCGTAGTTGAGCTAAAAAAGGATTGGTCTGGCAGCTCGTTGGACCCACATAACATTGGGTTATCACTCTACCTTACCCTTTTTAAACATGGATTCAAGCAAAAATAACATATATAAAACATGTTGATCCATCAATAACCCTCGAGTATTTGTGTATTAAATACACAAAGATTTGAAAGGTTATCAACTTTAATGAGAGTTGTTTTTACCTAAGAGTTATACGTCCCATCAATCAGAAACTTTTTGCCTTTCCCATGAGATTTGTTTGTCCCATGTAGAACTGTTAGGATTCTTCATGGTTAAGTGGCTCATCTTTATTGATGAATGAAAAGACCTTTTACCTTTCACATGGGATTTGTTTATCTCACATAGAACTATAGGATTCATCGTGGCCAAGTGGCTTGTCTTCAATAAAAGAGGTGCCCCTTGGGAAACAAAATGACAATGTGTATTTAATACAATATTTGAGTAGATTTTTAGAGATCTGAGATGATATGAAAGGTCATTCATCCAATGATGAGGGTGAATAGTTATTTCTTTTATAACCTTAGTGATTCTAACTTTGATCATTTCTTTTACTTTTACTCTTTGTAACTTGTGATAAACAATTTTGTTGAAAAATCCCTTAGCCGATTTTGCCCTAATTTGAGAAGAAAACTTCTTTGTAGGTATTTTCCACTAAAAGCTTTTTTCTTCTTCATCTTTTTTAACATCAAAATAGACCTAAAAGAGTTGGATCTAACTTTAGGAATAAGGATATTACTACCTCCATTGAGGAGTTTAGGTTTCAAACCGAAACTAAAAGAAGTAACAGGGGATGGCGGTGCATCAGATTAGGCCCTAGAATTAGAGAGTGGATCCCCAGTGTCCATCTTTGGTAGGGGGAAAGTATTTATCCCCATAAAACCTTAGGGGAGAGAAAGGCTGTCTCAAACCCCTAAGGATAATGCCCTTAGTATGATAGGTGCAAAGGGTCTGACATTTGTTAATGGTCGGCAGTCATAAGAGTACATAACTCAAATATTTGTTAGAGTTAAATGTACAAGTCTACCAACCTTAGGCTTTTTCCAAGGTTAATTTGAAATTGCAACCTTTTTTTATATGTATGTGTTGGGGTATTCCTTCCATCTACATGGATTTGTGAGGAAAGTTTTTAGATACTTCAAGTTGGGTCCAAGCTAGTTGCACCTTAATAGGTGGATAATCTTATCCACATTTGATAAGTTTCTTAGGCTTGTTAGAATCAAGCCTACAATTAATTTCTTTAGGACCAATTACCATCTAGTCATTGGCATCGATAATGGTAATGACATGTGTTGGCTCTTTTTATTCGCCAATAGACCCACATATTCCATGAAGGGAACCTTGTGGAGCAAACCTATACATGTTAAGAATTTAAAGAGGGTGGCTAATAATTAGGCATATTAGGCTAATCAGCCCAAGAGATGGGATGCAATATATTTGGGGTTGTTTATATTATTGAAGAGTACCTTCCCTTGATGTGAACAGTGGGCCTTGTTTGATCCCGAATAAGGAGAAAATATGTGTTGTGTTGGTATCGGCCTGAACCAAGTACAACTTCAATAGGATGGCCAAAGGGATTACCAGACCATGTTGCAAAGTATATATCTTATGCCTTGTTTTTTATGCCTCTAGGTTCATTATTGACTTTTTTTTGCAGGATTAATAACAGAAAGAGGATGAGAAACTTTAGCAAGATTTGTAAAAAAGAGTTCAAGAAGAGGATCTTCGTCTCTTAACTTGAGTGGAGGCAAGACTATAAAAGAGATGGAGGATCACCATTGTAGATGAAATTTTTGTTCTTGAGCTCACTTTTTTTAGGAAACAATGGCAAGAGCGAAGACTCTCACAGAAAAAAAAAAAACTAGGAGTTAAGCAAATCTAACTTCTTTTAAAATAATTACGGGCATTACTACCCGTTTTAAGAGAAAGAGATTCTCCACCCTTGTGAATACTGGTATTCCAGCCTTACCTATAGAGGCTCCTGTGATAACAATTCTTATGCCTCCACCCTCAATCTTGTTTGCAAAGGCTATAACTGATGGGTTCTTTATATGAAATGTTCTTGAGAACACATAACATAGGTTTGTGAGTGTTTTTTCAACCTTGTTCTTGGTTGAACTCTCTTTAGTTCCCCCACCCTGATTTGGCTTTAAAGAGGTTGGCCTTAAAGTGGTAAAGCAGTTAGAAAGTATTCTCACCATTCCTTCAAACATCTTGATGATGTCTGATGAGAGCTACAACTGTCATCTAGCCCTTACATAATAAATGAATTTTAATGTAAGGAACTCTCTCGTTTGAACTTTTTATTTTAGTTTTATAACCATTATTCCTAACAATCTTGTCTTTTGTAGGACTTTATGATATGTGCCTATTCCAATAAGCACTAAATGGCCAAAAGGAAACATGTATGGAATGACATTGCCAAGCATAGAGCAGATTAGACTGCCCTCCAACTAGGGGTATTCAAAAAAATTAAAAAACCGATTAAACCGAGAAAACCAAAAAATAATTAACCGAAAAAACCGAACAGTAAAAAAAACCGATTAAACTTATTAAAATTTTGAAAAAACCGACCGGTTCGATTTGATTTTGGTTTTTTAAGCCTGAAATCAAAAAAACTGAATCGAACTCGAACCGAAAAAACCAAGCCAAAACCGAGCCAAACCGGTTTGAACCGGTTTTTGCTCTAAAAAACCTAACCGAACCGAACCGAAACCGATCGGTTTGAACTGATTTTGGTTTTTTTAAAAAAACTCGGTTTGGTTACTTTATTTGATAAAAACCGAACCGAACCGAAAATAAACACCCCCACCTTCAACAGCTAAGGGAGGAAAAAGGCTACAGCGGAGGATAAACTGAAAGACCTCAAGGTGGCCTACACCTCATTGAAGGATAGCATTCAAGGTGTTATCCTTCATTTTGATCTAAAAAACCTAACCGAACCGAACCGGTTTGAACCGGTTTTTGCTCTAAAAAACCTAACCGAACCGAACCGAAACCGATCGGTTTGAACCAGTTTTGGTTTTTTTAAAAAAAAAATCGTTTTGGTTACTTTATTTGATAAAAACCGAACCGAACCGAAAATAAACACCCCTACCTTCAACAGCTAAGGGAGGAAAAAGGCTACAGCGGAGGATAAACTGAAAGACCTCAATGTGGCCTACACCTCATTGAAGGATAGCATTCAAGGTGTTATCCTTCAATTGAGCTTCACTGAAAAATAGCTTTAGGTTGCTTATAATAAAGTTTACGCCTTGAAATAGAGGAAACTTGATGAGAATGACACTCAAGATAGTATAAGGTTTGAGCTCTTCCCTGTCAGGGAAGAATTCCAGAGCTCTCGAGTGTGGTTATAGGCTCTAAGGAATTCTCCTAGAGAGTTCCAAGAGCTTGTTGGAGGGTCTGCAGCTTTGTTCGAGATGGCTGGGGAAAAAAATCTTCCTTGTCATATCTAACATCTACTTTTTTAATCAATCAAAAGGAATGTAGATGGACTTTAGTGTTGCCTTCCATCTAGTCCATATGCTAGACTTTGCTGACATGTTCCCTACTAAGGCTGCAACTGCTCAATATAGAGAAAATCTAGCTAAGAATTCTGGCCTTGATGTCTAAACCCTAACCCCTAATCTCTCCCCAATCATGTAAAAGACCCCGGTCCTGTAAGGTTTATCTTTATGTAATGTTTATTATTTTATAAACTATATTTTCATATTTTATTTCTATGTTGACTCATGGAGTTTGTATAGGTCTAACGCCTATAACTAAAATTTCATATAGGATCCAAAGCCCTTATAAAAAAAAAAAATTGAAGTTTGTATGTGTCCAATACCTATACTTACAAAAATGTTTAGAAGGAAATCCTCTAGATAATTAGTATGGGTTCAATGCTTATACTAACGCCCCTACTCGAAAAAATATATAAATTTTCTAAGTTTGGCAATTGAAGTTTAAAGTTTACCTAACCTTAGTAGGATTCGACCCCTACCTAGAACTAAAATGAAAGAAGAGGTTGTAGGTAGGTCTTTGTCTGAATGAATCCCTGACAACTTGGTGAGATGCTCCTAGGCATTTTCATTGAAATTGTTGCTACTTCACTAAAGAGATTAAGTCAAATCCTTTGAAGAGTTTAGGTTTATTGCCTTGAGGATATTGTGTTAACCCCTGCCAATGTGAGTTGTGTAATCGCACTAGGAAGACCATATTGATCCTTGCTAAGGTAAGTTGTGCAAATGTACTAGGTAGAATAAGTCAATTTCATCCTTGGTGATTTGGGGTTTTTGCCCTAGGGATATCATGTCAATCTCTGGCAATGTGAGTTGTGCAATCGCACTAGAAAGACCGAGTCAATCTCATCCTTCATGAGTTGTGCAATCGTAATATGGAGACCATGTTAATCCCAGCCAAGGTAAGTTATGTAATCGCATTAGGGAGACCGAGGCAATCACATCATTGTTGAGTTGATGAGAGGCCCTTAGGCATCTCCTAGAGAAAATGAAGAACATTATCATTCTGAATAAATTATTCATTTAGAAGAAACTTGCATTCTTAGTCATTGACTATGGTACATTCCTATTGCACTCTAATGTATAGTCAACTTGATGACTTGGGTTCCATTTTCTTATTGCACGTAGCTAAGCCTAAGGATGTTGGGTCACAACTCGCCAGATCCATATGCATTTAAGGGCTGAGCCCAAGAATGTAAGGTCTGGTAGCTCGTCAAGCTCACATATACTTAGACTCAACGCGTAGCTAAGCCCAAGGATGTTGGGTCTAGCATCTCGCTAGGCTCACATGTATTTAGGCTCACCACATAGCTGAGCTCTAGGATATTGGGTTATCACCCTGTCTTTGCTCCTTTTAAACATGGATTTAGGCAAAAATAACATATTTAAAACACATTGATCAATCAATTCCTAAGATATTCTTTTAATTAAAGTTCTTGTTTGAAAGATTTATTAAAATTAAAATAAATAAAAAAACACTCAATATCCTCAAAAAGTTATTGATCATTAAGACTCAGAACATTATTCATTATAATAGTGTAATTATAAAATTATCCTTGGACGAAAAAAACCTTTGAACTAGTCATAGGAGGCAAAGTTATCTTTTCACCATGACACAATTGTCTTTTACAAATTGTGTGGGGTTAGATTGGTCATTTCATCTATTTTATATGGTAAATTAACTAATTTAACCCTAGAATAAAATAATATAATGTCTACTACTCAAGGGTATTTTTGACTTTTTAATTTTTTAGAATAGTGTAATTACTTAATGCCCTTAAAAATAAAAACAATATAACGCTCACCCAAATTTTTTTTTGTCATTTTATATTAGTTTTATTAAAAATTTCAAAAGTACTTAAGGGAATTGTTGTAATTTATATTAATTAAATATGATTTAAAAAAAATTGTTTGTGCATGCGGGGCTATCTGCCCATCAAACGCCGCCTTCCAAGGCGGTGTTTGAAAGGTCTCAACACCCCCAACATAAAGGG
This sequence comes from Populus x sibirica, assembly GCA_019202695.1. Lineage (NCBI taxonomy): Eukaryota > Viridiplantae > Streptophyta > Magnoliopsida > Malpighiales > Salicaceae > Populus > Populus x sibirica. The sequence continues at coordinate 1,617,416 of JAGMVL010000239.1, read as the reverse complement.
ATGTCACGAGCCCCTAACACGCATCAGGATTAACATCGACAACTATTTTGTTTTCTTTTTATTTTTCTTTCTCCCTACATCGAATTACATGTTAGCCCCTTCAAAAAATCAAACTAACCCCTGTAATTTATTTCCCCTTCACATTTGGTCCTTATCCTTTTGATTACTTTTTTTAAAATTTTAATTAAGTCATGAAATTACATGTTTTTTTAATCTCACCCCATTATATTTTTAATCTTTTAAATTTGGTCCCTATTCTTTTTATTACTATTTTTCTATTTTTAATAAATTATAAAATTACAATTGTTTTCCAATTTCAGCCACCTTTTATTTTTTTTTCTTTTAAATTTGGTCTTTATTCTTTTGATTGCTATTTATTTTGTTTGTGATCATTTTTTAGGTTTTTGTTTTTTACAATTTCATCCTTCATGATTTTTTTCTTCTAGACTTAATCTCCATTCTTTTTATTGTTATCCGTTTTTCTTAGGCAAGTTTTTTAATTTTTCACGATTTCATCCTTCAAAATTAAATTGGTTAGGAATTAAAAAGTTTCTTGATTGAACTTGGTTCAAGGATTTCACAGGCTGTGAGTTTTGGAGATTAGATCGGGTTTAAAAGGTTTGTTTGGGTTGACCTGGTTTTTTTTTCCTTTACGAAAGCTAATGTTTTTTTTACCCTTTTTTTAGATTTTTGCTTTATTATTTTTTACAATTTGCCTCTATGGTATTAGTCTCAGATTCATGACTAGAGTCACCAGTTTCAAAAGTTAACATGAGTTGTGGGTTGTCTTTTGTTTTTTTTTCTTTTTTAAATTGATTTATTTCAATTTCATCCTTTAATATTTTAATTTATTTGAAATTGGTCTTCATACTCTTATTTTTCCTTTCCTTTCTATTTGGTTGTCCCGGTCGTGTGCCCATGATCGCTGGATTTATGGGTTAACTCCAGTTAACTAAGAATTTTTTTGTTACTATAGGGTTAATCTCAAGTTCATGACTAGAATTACTGATTTCAAATGTTAACGCGAATTTACCTTTTTTGTGACCTTTTTTAAAATTAAATTATTTTAATTTCATTCTTCAACATTTGATTAATGAAAATTGGTCTTTGTACTTTTTTTTCAATATTTTTTTTTCTATTGGGTTATCTTGATCATTTTTCTATTTTTCTTATAACTTCATCCTCCATGGGTTTTTTTCTATCAAACTTGATCCTCATGTTTTTTATTGCCATCTTTTTTTTCTTTGACAAGTTTTCTAAATTGAGTTTTTTTCATGATTTCATCCTTTAAAATTAAATTAAACTGGTTCAAGGATTTCACGATTTCCATGATCTTAGGGTTTGCAGGTTAACCTAGAAACCTCTCATATTTTTTCCATTGCTTTTTTAAATTAAAATTTTTTATTTTATTTTTGTCCTTTAACATTAAGTTATTTGATAATTGAGTTTCATAATATTATTCAATTTACTTTCAAACTATGTCACCTTGGTATCACAACTGGATAAGAGATTTTACATCTTGACCCAAATGGGCTCGGATCAATTTTTTTACCTTTTTCAAATTATATTTTTTCTTAATTTTCATCATTCAACATATTATTTACTAGAGATTGAGTCTTACCTTATTTATTTTCATTTTATTTATGGAGTTATCATGTTTTCATTTAATTTATTAAGATTTGATCTTCGAACTTTTTTTCTTATGTTTATTTCTATAAGATTATCTTAATTTTATATTTATAGTCGCAAAGTTTACGAGTTAGCGTGGTTTAACTATGTTTTCTTTTTGTTGTTCTTTTTTAATTTTTTTTAATTTTATTCTTCATCATTGAATTGTTTCATAATTCGGGTGGGCTCAAATCAGGTTTTTTTTACTTTTTTTTCTTTGTTATTTTATTTATTTATTTATTATTATTGTATCTTTTAAATTATGTTATTTAAATTGCTAATTAAACCAACAACTCTGATTTTTTTGTAATTTTTTTTCATTGAATTTTTTTTTTTTTGGTAATCGCAGACACAATCTAATAATGCATTTAAAACTCCTTTTCAACTAAGCGAATTTTTGGTAGTATGAATATTATGTTTATCCGTTGAAAGTTAGTATTTGGGTGCTTTTGGAAATGAATAGGCAGAAGTCGGCCGGCCACATATGAACTTTATAGGGTGCAGAATAGCTAATATTTTTTAGTCTTCCAACTTAAATACGATATTGTTAAATTAAACTATTTTTACACATTACTTTATTTTCTGAATTATTAATATTGTTAAAATTATATTAATTATTGATTTGTCTATTTAATAATATGACTTTTATTGGTCTAATATTTATTTTATTTGAAAAACACTCAAAAATGTTTATTGGAATATTTCTAAAAGTTTTTTCTCAACATTTCAATGAAAAGATTTTGATTGAAAAGTTTTATTAACAAATATATATATATATATATATATATATATATATTAAAAACATTTCAATAATTATTTAATAAACAATTAATATGATATAGGTCAATTTAAATCTCTTTAAAATACTTATATTTTATGTCATTTTAAATAAATATAAAGATCCTTGTAACAAAAAAAAGGTGATTTTTAAATTAAAAGTAAAATAATCTAATTTAAATTATTTCCATGTGTATTTTAAACAAAATAAATGAATTTAATTATATATTTTAGCATTTTATTTTAAAAATAAAAATTATAAAAAAATTAATAATTAAATTTAAATTTATTTATGAATTCAATTCAAGATATGATTTAATTTCAAACTTGATATCTACTATTCACAACGAATTAATTAGTAAAATTGAGCTTGAGTACGATTGTCATCCAACATGACACGTCATGCATGAATATTCAACCTATAAAGTCTTAGATCATCAGACCATGAGTCATCAATGCATGAACCCAATTGATAAATTATAATAATATGTTAGTTAGGCGTTTTGCGTTATACTAAAAATACCTAAACGATGATAGTGTTTTTAAGAAAACAAAAAAATTCTGGATTAATGTTATTGATTTAACTAAGTTTAATAATTTCAATTAATTTAATAATATGATTAAAAAAAAAGCCAACAACACTAAAAAAAAACAAAATGAAATAAAAATATCAAATCAAAAAAATAAATATTTGTCAGTATTATAAAAGATACTCTTGAAATATTCTTAAAATGTCTCAACAATCCTATCTGATAACAAAACAAAAAATAAATGAGAACCTGAAAAAACTCACAGAGAAAAACAGAAATTTGAAGCTAAATTATCACCAAATCAAATGCTAAAGGACAAATCAGGAAAAAATCAATATTAAAAAAACAAAAAAAAAAACTCAACTCGAGTCAATATGCTAAATTTACTGTCTAATCGTAAGACTAAGATAACCACGTACAAAATGAATCGAATAAGAAAATGTAGGTCAACTCTCAGACAAACTTGATGAAATGTAAAACTAAAAACAAAATCAATTAAAAAGATATTAAAAAAACTCAAGTCAACCTAGGTTATGAGATCATGATAGCTCCTCCATAGAAAAGAAAGCAGAAAAAGTCATGAAGTGTAAGGTCCAATAATCTAATTTTGAAGGATAAAATTAAAAAAAAACAATTTGAAAAAAAAACTGAAGTCAAATCAGGTTAATTTTCAAAACTTGTGATCAGGTCATGAGACCGAGATTACTCTATAAAAGGCAAACATTAAAAAATCATGAAGTAAAATCATCAATCATCCAAATATCGAGAGATGAAATTGAAAAAAAAAATCAATCAAGAAAAAGATAAAAAAACAAAAAAAAATCTTGTATAAAAATTAAATGAAATAAAATAATAAGGGATGAAAATGAAAAATAAAATAAATCAAGAAAAGAATAAAAACAATTAGCAATAAAAAAAATAAGGATCAAACATTAAGGGATGAAATTGAAAAACAAAATTAACTTCAAAAAACATTAAAAGCAAAACAAATAGTAATCAAAATAATAAGGATCAAATTTGATACAAATACAAATTGATAGGACACATTTAATTTTTGAAACGACATGTGTAAAATCCTAAGTCAGGAAAAAATGATAAAGGAAGGAAAAGAAAAATAGTATATGGAAGCCACACTGTTAATCTTTTGCTCGCACACAGTGCACTACTCCCAGTGTTACCACGGAAGCTAGTGTTTGGCCGTAGGGAGACTCGACACACACACGCAACCACTTTTGATTTTTAAATAATATTTTATATTTACTAAAATACCAAATTGTTTCTTAGTTAACTTTGTTATAACTAAAAAAACTAGGATAAAAATACAAAAAAAAAAAAAACCATGGATATCAGTTCAAAATTTTTTATTGTTAATGGTGGTTTTTCATTTAACATGTTTTAAAAGTGAAAATTTAAAAAGGCTCGTAGGTGCCGGTTTATAAAAATCTCTTTTAAAGATAGTTTAGTTATTTCATTGTTCTTAAAAGATTGATTTGTCCTTAATTATTATGATAATGATCAATTAACCTTTTAAAAAGATTATACTATCCTCAATAGCCAGTTTAATAATTTTTTATTGAAAGAGCAAAATAGCTATTATATTATTTCAACCCATAATGTAATGAGTTTAGGTATACAATGAAAGACTAAGCATTTTTAGTTTTTTTTAATAACTTAAATATTATATATAATATTAAAATTAAATTATATCACATGTATTGGTATTAATGAGTTGGAAAGATCTTTTTAGTTAATAAAATAGAAAATATTTTCAATGTCATTCAATTAGATTTGACTAAATCATCTGAGTTTCACCAAATTAATGTTTTAATTAATTTAATTACAAATATTATTTGATGGTGATCAAGCTATAAATAGTAACATCATATAAGTTACACTTTGATCTTATTAACTAATATATCGTATCATCTTTTAATTTTGACGTGGATAATTAGAAAAACAAATCTTATTTTAGTTTTGATATGAATGATAACCAAAAAAAAAAAAAAAAGCTTATGGGTAGCTAAGATTTTAATTTAGAAGATGATCTAATAATCAAAGGAGAAAAAAAGATAATAAAATCATGAGATAGGAGTTTATTATGCTTTCCAAATAACATAATTATAACAAGTAAGAAATCAAGATAAACCTTATAAAAATAAATAAATCCTAGTTTCCAAATAAAGATTTATCAAATAAAAAAAAACTGAATTATAAATGCAAGAAGAAGGGAATTTATGCATTACATTCCATACCTCTAGCTTCATCTCTATCCTCTTGACAAACCCCACATTTCACTATTTCTCATCAATCACCAAACTCTATAATTTGACAAGCATTTGTAAACTTAGATGGAAGTTCAAGAATATGATTCATAGAGCTTTAGAATTCTATTTCTCTTTTCAGTAGCCTTTTTCTTTGGAAACTAGGATTTTTTAAGGGAGTAATCTTGATTTCTCATTCATCATAATTATATTCTTTCAAAAGCATAATAATTTTTTATTCCATTATTCTCTTAACTTTTTTTTCACCAATTATTATTTGGATTCTCTTTTGCAAGGTAAAGGGTTGATTCCCAACCAAGAGCTTAATTTTATATATATTTAAAAAATATTTAAAAAAAAATTCAAAATTTTTTATTTTTTATTAAATTAAATTAATTTTATATTTTTAAATCGTTTTAATGTGTTAATATCACAAATAACTTTTACAATATATATATAAAAAATATTATTTTAATATATTTTTAAATAAAAAATTTTTATCATATGTTTTACTAGAATCTACTCTCGTCTTTCGCTTCAAAGCTTGTCAGGGACTTTCCTAGTCGATCATTGGTTGCAAGTAGATTTTTTATCATCTTTTATTTCCATGATTCAACAGGCTTGAAGCAAGCCTAGTCTCTTTCCCTCACAATGGCTGCCCACTTTCATCTCTCAAGGATCCCCTGGCCATTGTTACCCAATAAGAACAGGGAACCACGATAGAATGACACATCGTAGCAACACAATCTCATTGTGAACAGCACGGTTTGAATTTGTTTGCCTGCTAGTCTATTCTATCCCACAGACGAGTTAAACCAGTGACTCAGAAACCCAGAGCCTAACCTTGAGTTTTGTTTTGAGCTGTTTTTTACAGTGACCAAGCCAAATTTGAGTGACCCGACAGGATGATCCATGACTCGGTTAACAAAACTAAACCTAACCGTGTCAAAAAAAAAAATGACCCAATGACTCTCACCCTAAACCAAGTCAGACAAGTATAGTCTGTTATGTTTCATCCAAACTTTAGTTTAGCTATTTACAATAATAGTCATCGGTTTTGATCCAGCTTCCAGAAAGGCCCCTAAATTAATATTATTTATATTTTAATCTAGAACAGACTTCAGTTTTTAGGCGGTCCTTGTTAATAATTAAACTCGTATAAAATGGTGTTTTTTCTTGTCTTTTTTCAGAAGAGACCTTTGAGTAATAAATTAAATGAACTCTGGCACGATACAACTCTGTTACTACATTCTTAATATTTTGTGTAGGTCTATGACAGAGGAAGGAGCTCTATTCAACTTCTAATTAAATCTTAATAGATAGTCCAAAATGGAGTCCAAATGCGACTAACCGGAAACACTTCATAAATTAAAAAAAAAAAAAAAAAAGGAGTTGATTTTGATATTCTACAAAAAGAAAGTCTCAGCCTTCCATTGTCCAGGTCCTAGCAAGCACTAGCTATCTAACAGCCAAGCAGAAATGTGTAACAAGTATCAATCAGTTAAGCTGGAGCTGAAAGCTTTGTTCTTTGACTTCAGCATATCCTTCTGGGTGTAGCATGCATGTTTGTGTGACATTTACAGCCTAAAACACCAGGTTCGTGGAAAAGGGAATTTACCCTCGACTCAGGGAGTGAATAATCATATTGGCAGATAAATTACAGATCTAAAAACGATGAAAATACCTGAAAATGTCACAGGAAGCCACTGAAAACGTCAGCTGAATTTGCCAATTTCCATTTTCTTCTTGATTGCTCTTCGACCATGATAAATAAAGGAATCTACTATCCCCGCGATAGTGAAGATGCCTACAAAGGTAACACTATATTTAATCATTCAAAAAAGAGAGAAAGAAAAGGAACTTGCGCAGGAATATGAGAAGATGTGGTGACATCGTAATATCATTCTTATAAAAGTCTCAACTATATATATTATACAAAAAAGCAAAAGAGAGTGTACTGCTAGGGATTGCTGGTTTTCAATGTCAAACTTCACTACTACCATATTGCAGGACAAACCAGTATTGACAAGCTTGTAGTATTTAAGGCTCGGGGCACAGTTTCTGACATAGATATGCTACTTTGACTCGTACAACAACCTACAACAGGCTTAGTTGAATTGGTATTTCATAAGAGAGTGTACTGCAAGGATCCTTGCAAAAACTACACATCTTATTATTATTTCTCGAGAAACTAACAATGGTTTTCCCCAGGGGTGTTCAAAAAAATCAGCTCATCTGTAATATTTGCATTATCTAACACGACCCGCGTCAAAGTCGGATAATGTGGATATTACAAATGATTGAGTTAAAAAACTTAAAAAATGAATATCACAGGTCGGGTGACGGGTCAGGATTTTCAAAACCCGGTCAACTCAACCTATCTACCCTATACTCCTTGTCTTTATATTTGATAGATTGTGGGTTGAGCATTTATTTTTATTTTATTTAGAAATACTTCAGCTCCAAAGTTCTTGTTAGTGGACTTTCTATTAGATTTCTTGAACTTAACAAAAAATAGCTTATCTCTTTGCTAGAGGATAAGGTGAGGCAGCTAAAATTTAATGGTGGTGCAAAGTATGAAAATTAAACCTATCATTGAGGGTGTCATGGCACCTACGGTCCATGTTGTACATCCACTTATAGAAGTGGATCCATGAAAATTAATAATATAAACTCAACCCGTGGATATCTGTAATATCCATAAAAAATTTACCCCAACCCAATATCATGTCCAAAAAAAACTAAATGGGTCGGGTTATAATTTATAAAATATCAAAAGTTGAGTTAGATACAATTATGGATGCAAACCTGACCCAACTATATCCATGATTTTCCTAGTATTTTGCAAGTAAATTTTCTATAGATTTGCAGAATTTTCCTTTTGGAGATGCTTGCAATTTTGTGACTTGAGAGCTTCTTCCACGTTAGTTTTTGCATCTTGTTGATCGAAATCTTGAATTACAACTTTGATAGCTCTTGAATGTGGTGCTAGGGCAGCCATGTGAATGGATTAACAATGGGGAAAACCATATTTAATTTCATGTTCTCTAAAATATTTCCAAACCAGAAACTAAATCTGTGATACAGAAAATAGCTGTGATGAGAGTTCTAAAATTCCTAACTTGTAATATTTTGAGTGTTTGAATTGTAAAAGAAACCATGGAAGTGCTACATGTCAAGTTACCAGTATTGGTTCAATTTGCAAATTGAGCGAAATGCATCACATAGCAGAGATGAGAATGCATTGGTAAACAAAAAACTATTGGCTTGAAGATCGGAAAGGAGAACAAACAGAGCTAAAGATAACAGAGTGAACAAAAAATATCCAGTCAACCACACTAGTTAGAAATGAGACCTAGTTAAGTGGATAAATTATGCTCACAAAGGCACAAGAAGTTGAGATTTTATGTATAATAAATAGTGATTTCCTGTTATTTTCACTACGATACAACAAAATGATGTTTCCTAATTTAAGGCACTAAACATGATGTTCCTAATCTTAACTTACCAGGAGTTATCAATTTGGATCAAAGCCCTAAAGAGAAACCCAGCAGCATGGGAATCTCAGGGTCCACCAGCTAGAAACAGCCTTCTCTGGCAGCAGCCTAACTAATCTCTTCCATCCTTTATACAAATACAACTTAGCCAAAGTAAAGTTCTTTAAGGGTTTCTCTGGTGCTAAAGGTTACTTTGGCATTAGTTCTCTAGTAAGTCTAGTGAAGCAAGCAGCAACTTCAAAAGCCATTTCTCCACTTCATACTGGGACTAATTATAAGACAATGAAGGACCTCTAAGATTCATATTTTTTTCAGTTTTATGTAATTATCCAAGTCAGGTTCTCTACTTATTTTCATAATTCTATTTCATATTTAGCAGCTATTCCAACTCTCCTAATTTTCCAGTCCTCTGTTGGAATTGTGCATCAGATTCCTAATCCTATGGAGAAATATCTTCGTTTAAAACAACAATCCTTTGACTAAAATAGCATTCCTTATCACAAGGTGTGGGATTTCCTTTTAAGGTGTATTTGAGAGGTGTTCTTGGAAGGTTTTATTTCCCTTGATGGAGACATTTTTTTCACGGATTTTAGTAATTTTTGTTGTAAGAACTTTTTTGGATGTGATTGGACTTTGGGCTAATTAGTGAGAGAAATGGTTGAGAGATTGTCTCGAGAAAATCTACCAGTGATTCTAATTATTTTGATTACTGACGGTTTGTGTTGACAATTGCTAAACCACAGTAATTTTTTGGCTTGTTATTTATTTTTAGTGGGATTGCCACCTCCAAAGGCTAAGACCACTGTATAACTACTTAGGCATGTGGGCACAAATTGTAAAACTAAAGCATTTGCCATGGAGAATGTTCCTACAATTTAACTAAATTTAAATAGACCTATACGAGTTTCAGTATGCTCCAGAGTTGTCAAAAAGGTCTAGTGAAAAGCATCACACTATCACAATACTGGAATGCATTTCACAGCTACCAATTAACACCATAATAAACACTATAATGATGAATAACAAGAGCAAACTTTCAAGATGTTGGATAAACAGCAGGTGTGTGTATGTTCAGGAATAAAATTGTAACCTTTCTAGGGCAGGGGGTTGAGGAGAGCAAAAGAAAGAGAAACTACCTCCAATTATTGCACAAATACTTGTCATGAAGTGTAAAAATGAAGTATGCTCCTCTTTAAATGTCACCTGCAAAATGCAAAGAGTGTGATACATGGCAAATGATTAGCAACACCAAGTGGCTGTTTGTTTTCATATAGCACCATCTTGTGTATTGACAATCAAAAGATTCAAAACATGGAGATTGCTGGCTCTTTTGTTTCAACAATATTTTTCTCCAAGCACTTCTATTTTTTTTTATTTTTTTTTTCACCAGATGGACTCTAAAGAACTTTCCAAAATCCAACAATATAATTTCCAAAATGTAGAGTCTCTAAAATTCCCTTTTGTAAATGGTAAAAATGTATGGAACATATAAGCAGTGGAAACGCAAACAAAATTAGTTTAAATAACAACAGTCAACAGAATGGAAGCTTTACATTAGTAACAGCTTCGGCACCAACATAATAATGAAAGACTCTAGATGGATGCTCGACAAGATTATTGTATATGCAAGAAGGAACACACCTTAATTGGAGAAAAGTCATAGATGAAGTAAACTCCAGGAAGAGAATCAAGGCGCATCAATTCTGATTTCGTGAAATGCTCTGTAACAGAGTACTGACAAAACATCCATGCTACTTCAGGGCATGATGACATGAATAAATCATCATAATCTTTATATTTTTTTTGTAATACCTGATTTGAATGCACAGTGCGGCCTCGAATATCAGTGTATATTGTAGGAACCACCTGCAAAGTTAAAACTGATTCTATTGGAACATTGCCAGCTATATGTAAGATAATAATGAGAACATGACATGGGCCACACACAGGTTGTTCACATAATCCAAATTTCAAAACCGTTAAATATATAGTATACATGCATCCAGTAATCTTCCATAAACACTCAGAATTCATTTCTCTCATATGCTAGCAGCCTATGAACAAAAGACAGAAATACGTTAGAAATCCTCACAGTTAATGGGTACGATGTTTGGAAAAACAGAATCAACTACAAAAGGTGGAAGACAACTGAAAAATGCCCATGCAGTAATTTTACTTTGTTGGATTTAAGCCAAAATTCCATAGGCATGCACAAGTTTGGATGGATTTCTAAATCAAAAATATTAATTGTTTTAACTTTGGAGAACAAGATTCAGTATCAATGTGCAGAGTCAGAATAATGCCTTGGCATTGAAAATACAAACCTTAATGAAAAACTGTTGCACACCATTTGGTGTTTCATGCATCAACTGTATCCTGGCAAGGCAATAAATTAGAACTATTAAGATAAAAAGGTCAAAAACATGTGGGGGTGAGAAGATGAAATAAACAAACAGGAAACATCCAAAATAGAAAGGAATCTCAACTTGACAAAAGATAAACCACAAGAATCTAAAATGACAATAGATAAATCACAAGTATCTATTTTGAATATATGTGTGCCTGTCAATTACTCAAACACAGACCATTTCAATTAATACGACAAATAAGCCCTTAAGAACAATCTGAGCACTTACATAAGTGCATGTAGCTATGCAAGAAATGAAAGAGAAAATTACCCATCAAGGGGATTTACCACGCCTGGAAAGTAGTCACCAAAAGCCAGTCTATTGATCCTGTGACTTATCTGTATAATGCTCCAAGATATTTAGAGCGACATCATTGTATTAAGATTCCATAAAAAGAAAAAATTATAGGAGAAAAGTTACAAGACTGACATTAACATATTGGAATTTCATACAACATAGGAAAAAAAAGGACATGACAAAATTCTGAAAAGAAATTTTTAAATCATAACTGAATTACTCAAGGTACCAAAGACGTGTCTTACATTATAACTCTCCTTTTGCATATCCAGTAAATCCAGTAGTTGGAAATTTGATTGATGGAAGCTTTTCCCAGGAACAAAATGAAAATTCCCAGCAACTCTATTTACTTCCAGGGATCCATTAATATTACATCCTTCACCTTCTTCGTCTTTTATCATTTGGACAAAGCCTTCACGTATGCACTGAAAGCAAATGGTACTGATGAAAATTCAGAATATAAAACTCAAAATAAAAATTTCTCAGGCTAAGCAGCTAGACAATCATTACAAGTAGAAATTGAAAACTAGAACATGGATATGGCTATTGCTTTTAACTAATAGATTGATCCATTCGCGGTATTAATCAACCCACCCACCCCCGCCAACAAAACAAAAGAACAAACCATGGCTACCCTATAGATAAAAGGGGATACTGGTGTGGGCCCACCAATACATATAGGACCACATATTTTTGAAAGAAATGTAGACTTTAATTTTGTTATTTTAGTTTTGTTATGATATCGTATTTTATTTGCTTGGGTGTCTATGAATAAGCACCTCATGAAGCATTCAGTTTGAACGTTGAATATTGATATCAGAATAAAACTGAGTTTTCTTCCAGTGAATCGGTTCTCTATTTTGTGATCTTGTTGGTGATTCTACACCACATACACTGGTACCTCACTAGTTTGAGGTTTTTCCTCTTCAGTGCCAAGTCTTTGCTTTCCTTCCTGTCCACCATGCATTAGCAATTATAGTCTTGGCAGTGGATTTGATCCATAATTTATCATGTGGGGAATTGTTAATTTTAATGCACAAGCTTTATTCACCTGTCTAATTATTAATTATTGAATTTTGACTTTTCAAAAAAAAAAGCCCAAGATAGGCCCCATTAGCCAAGCTGCCTCAATTAACATGAAAGGCAAATGATGAAAGCATCTTCCATCTAAGCCTATAGTAGTCCAAAGGCAACCAGTTATGAGCCCGCAGAAAACAATTTTGGAAGGAATATCAAGAGGCACACCTACCGTGTGGATGCTTCCATGCATGATGTGGCAACTTATTCAACTGAACTAGATTAGATCACAGTTGACAAAACAGCAGAGTATGCAAGGCTTAACAAGGAATGGTAACTCGCTATATTGACAGTGAAAAACTTTAATGAATAAGATGCGCCTTTTCAGTATGTACAATATTTGCCTATTAACTGCAAGAGGTGGAATGTCTCCACAGAGGAATTTGGTTAGACATTGGTGGTTCACCCACACATAAAGACTCAGCAGAAGCATCAATATGGGAAATTAGTTTTTGGCTACTGTGTGGCAACAATCATACCATCAAGGAATATGTATAAGCAAATCCCCAAAGGCTAAACTAGCAAGACAGATATAAAAGCGAATTATAAAAATAATTCTAACTACAGATTTATCTGCACAAAGAAATTTTTCCAGCAAGTTTCCTCAGGGCATGATGGAGAAGTAAGCGCGACTTCTAGCACTGTTATATCATTCCCTTTATTCATCTGAATTTTTAATCATACTAGCAATCAGCATAAGCTCACAAACCAAAAGTACTAGCTAAAGTTGTTTCAGTAATTATTGGAATTATGAAAGAGTTTTGCTAACAAAACCTGTCCACCTGACTCCACTCACACGATCACATGAAATCAACTTTTCTATAAGGTATGCGATAGCCACCATTTAAGACGTTAGGACTCTTTATTCAAGTGATGTGATGCACTTTCTACTGCTAGATGAGCACAAATCTAGTATCGCACCAGAAAAGACATAAGGAAAAAGTCCCATCATAAAGGTAACTAGAAATCCTCCTTGAGATGATGTTCTAATAAGGGATACATCAGCACCCAGTACCCACAATAATAAACTCCTTTTTAATTGCTAAGAAATAGAATATAATACATGTGAAATTCTCTAAAGTAAAATCTAGAGAACTTACTTGGTCAATCAGATCCATATTTGTCAAAGCCCACCCTTTTTTCCTGTATGCTTCACGAACTTCGTCGCATGAGTTGCAACAATGATCATCTGACTGCAGAGTAGAGATTGATTAATAATCCACAGAAAAATAAAATTAAGAGCGAACCTTCAAAACGTAGCTAGTTGTGGAAGTGGGAAGGGAAGGCTTATTTAGTTGCTACTTCATATTGCAGGATGCTCTGAAGCACTTGCTTAATAAAATTTTAAGAAAAAGAAGTTTCCTACAACCCTTGGCTGTAGGAATTCCTGCTTCCCATAATATGTGGCAATTTCTTAGGTTACAAATTGGGTCAGTAAAAATCTATTGCCACTATACACCTTTGCTCCTCATTAACTTATCATTTTTGTTATACAGCAATGATTTTGATTCCCCATATGTGGCAATATGAATTCCTACAGCCAAGGATTGTAGGAAACTTTTGTTCAGAGGCCACAAGCCATTTAAATCCATACGTGGACATGAATTCAACCCTTTTTATTAATTAAGAGAAGCATCATCCCATTTAATTTCTGTAGTGGAATAAAAAATCAGATTTTAATTAACATCTGTAAATGAGAAAAAAAAAATAGCTGTCCATGTTTTCTTTGTTCTTCTCTAAACAATGTGCCATAACCATCATTAGCACAAGATCCTTGCTCAACTAGACCAAAACCTAATGCACCACATAAATTATGGCCCAATTCCAACTAGTAAACCAAAGAGAGCCTAATTCAGCTAACCAATAAAGTAAAATGCAAACCCAACCTAACCCAATGATCAACAAGGCAAACCCAACCAGAGCTAGCAAGCAAAGTAGCCCTGCCTAAACCTTTCAACTGCTTCCCTTTTATTCCATCAGCAACACCTTTCACTAAGCATACCACCCAAGCAACAGTGGTCAGCTCCTCCTCCTTTATAATTTCTTCTACTTGATTTCCCTGTCTTTCATTTCACAATCACTAGCAAATGCTGACAATCGCTTGCTGAATTTGATCCTTAGGTCTAGATTGAAAATTTTTCAAGTCTGGGAAGTGAGTGCATTCTCAACAACTGCTTTATGGAGATTAGATTGACAGCTTTGGTGATAAAGATTGCAATATTTGAAAAACACCCTGCTATGTAACTCCCATGAATCAGCTAGAGTGATTGCAAATTTAACTAAGAAAATTACAGCCAACCTTCTGGCTCTAGTTTAGATCAGAAAGTCAATATTTATAACCAAGGAAATCCTTAACCTTTTTCATTTTCCTCATTATTCTACTCTATCTTCATTACTAACTATGTTTCCTAACAACACTAATAACCTTTTCAGAGTACCAAATCATGTAACAATGAGCTCTAGATGACTGGTTTCCTATATTGTCAAAAAATCAACCTGGAAACTCTTTTGCTTCGTATTCATACATTTCTACAGACACCTAGGCTATAAAGATTTTCCATGTGACATTACAAATTAAGGAGTAGAATACATCAACATACCATTTCAGCACCAAAACATGAACCGCAATATTCCTCATTGTGTTCAAGCCTGCCACCGTGCTTCTGTAAAGGCTTGTCAATCTGCATGAAAGAAACAAAATTAAAAGGCAGACAGCCAATGTAAAAGCAAAGAGCAAGATAGAAATATGTCGGAACAATGGATGAAAAGGGAAAGAAACTTGAGGGTAAAAAAAACACCAAGCATTTTTTTTTAAAAAAAAGCCTAAAACGACACAAGAATCTACAGTGTTCTAAATCAAAAATCATCTTTGTATAAGTATATGAACTTTATGAGTTAGACTCGGAACCTTCGTTCACGATTTCAAGTTAAAAACAAGCAATGCACAGAAATCACTTTATTTCTTTTAGCATAAAATGCTTCAATTCTTCTTCTTGGTTACTGACCTTTGGGGCACCAATCCCATCCTGGCGGACTTCAATTACATCGCCATGAGCGTTAATTCTTTTCTTAGTTATATCATGCCTCTGCAATTGCAATTAGAACCAAATCAATCAATGGGAAATTAAATTAAATTAAAAACAACAACGACCATAAACCCAATTTCAATTTATTTATTTATTCTAGGGTACATACAATATCATGATGCTGCTCTCCACTGATATCAATGGCGTCAACACTCAGTAACGAACATCGAATGGCAGGAAAAGTGATATCAAACTGCACATAAATATAATCATGACAATATTAGTAACTCTAACTATATCTTTTCTCCGTAAAAAAATAAAAAAAATAAAAGATGAAAGGGGTACATTGATGCGTAGGGTTTGTCCCCTTGTAGTGTCCACTAAAAGCTTTGTCTCAGTAACCGCGTGGAGATACAAGCCTTTCAAAATAAAAAATAAAAAAATGACCAAGACAAGATAATTAAGAGATATAAAAAGAAAGAAAAGAATAGGAAAGGTTACGTACTGAATTCAGAGAAGAAGAGGAAAAGCATGATAATAGAAGAGATCAGAGTGATTAGGCCACCGGAGAGAGTACGGCTGTAGAAATCCTCATTTATTTTTGGATACGCATCCAAGTTCCTCAGTTTCTGATAAATACCCTCCATTTTCTTTCCCTTCGTTTCTCTGCCTGGAGCTGGTTTTACGACGAGAAGAAGAAGAGTGCCGGCCGGTGAACAGAAGAAGATACGAGTCCTCCCGAGTCTGTCTCCTACCAAAGAAAGAAAAAAGAGACATGACACAAGAAGACTTGTATCTGCTTCGGCTGGGGTCAATGGGGTCCACTCTCCGTGTTTTGTTTTTTTAATCTTTTTTTTTCAACTCATGAATCAACCAACCGAAAATAACCACGCGATGTTAGCTATGCTAATTATTGGTGCCAGCTTTATGCTGTCTATCTATATTATTTTTTTACTAAAATATTTTGATGTGCAATTATATTTTAGTCTTCATCAATTAAATAAATTAATTTTATTGAATTATATTAAAAAAATGATAATAAACAGAAAAACATAGATATAAAAAAACCAATTACTGAGGACAAAAAAAAATACACTATCTGAATGAATAAATAAAATTAAAAAGAATAAAATTTTTATAAAAAAGTTAAGAAAAAAGAAATAAAAATAAAGATTAAATTGAAAACATCAATACATGATTAAATAAACTTAAACATATTAAATTTTTCAATGTAGTTTTTTATATAAAAAATTATAAAAGTAAATTGAAAAACTTATACTTGCTTCCAATTAAATAAACCATTAACCATTATGTAAGTAAATGAAAAAAATAATAATCAATGATAAATAAAAATATAATTTGAAAAATTAAGATATCATTGCAGATAAAGATATTTAATATCGCAATACGAGTTATTTATTTGATTATGTTTAATGAATTTGTTTATAAAAATTAATTTGTAATAGAAATTGATACACATAAAATTTATTAGACAAAATAAAAGTAAAAAACAAATACTATACAAGGTTTTACAAATTAAAAAATATTATATATAAAATATTTAATCTATATAAAATATACAAAAAAAAATTACAGATGAATCATACTAACCTCTGAAAAAACTAAACACGCCTAATATAATTAAAAAATAATCATTATTCAAGAAAGGCTAAAATATATATAAAAAAAAAATCATAGAGAAAGAGTATTAATTAAAATTTAAAAACTATAAAAATTATTGGAAAAAATACATATAAAAAAGCCATTAATAAAAAAAATTAAACAGGAATAAGGTCAGGCTCTGTTGAGCTTGATAAGCTAGGCCTAGCAGTTGTCCTAATCAAGAAAAGACTCGAGCTCGTGTCTTTAATTTTTTTAAGTTTAATGGGGCCAAAGATGTGTCGTCCATCATAGTTTTTTTTTTAAAAAAACAGACGACACATCATTTGTCCCACCAAACGACGTGTCGTTTGGAAATCCAAGAATCTGGCCAGTAGTGGGGTCGAAAAACGAGGTTATTTGTTTTTTTGACCTAAAAACCTAGAAAACATCGTAGAAACCTTTTTAAACCAATCTATAGCATTCAAAACGAAGAAAAAAAAAGATCCAAAACCCAAAATCAAGGTTAAAGAACACCTAATCATAACCTCCTCATCATATGGAACTATTTAACACAAAAACCGACCGTTTTTGTGGCCTAAATCTTTCTCAATGCCAACTTTCTCTCTCTAAGCTGGAATCTAGCAACCTTCTCTCTCTCCTCCACCGAAAAAAAAACTAAAAAGAAGAAAAATAAAGTTTGGTACCAAATGTATTTAAAAAAAAAATATAGGAACCGATTAACAAATAGCTTAAAAAGATGAGGGGCGCAAATAAACGTTTTCAACCAATTGCAGACCTGCCATCTTTTTTACTCGATTTTTTCACTTCAGTCCTCTGTCTTTTAATTCAACCCTCACCTCCAAAAATAACATGCAATTGGGCTCTAATTTGGGCTCAATTATGCACACAAAAGAGTTCAAGAAACAAAGTGAATTTTTTTTAAAAAAAACACACTATTGTAATCTACAATAATATATGAGATGGTGAACAATGTTTGGATGAACAATGAAAAGACCATGCTTTTTAGAGTTATACTTAATATTTTTTCAGTTGTGTTTTTACATAAAGGACATGACTATATTATGATAGAAATAATGATATAAAAATATAAAATAAATTTATTTATGTCATGTTTTTAGAATAAGTTATTATTTATTTTAAAATATAAGGTATTATGAACATGTCTCCACTATTTTTATTATTTTAATATTTTTTATTATAAAATAATAACAAAAGGCTACAGGAGATTAAGGCTATATTGACGAAAACAATGAAAGTAATACAAGAAAACACAACATAGAACCATGTCAAACAATATCGCCACACAATAACTTTAATTTAAAATGTTATTATCGAATATTTTCTCTTTAAGTAGTCTACTAAAATACAAGTTAATACAACTCTATTTATACTAGTTCCAGTTCTATTTTTAAGAATAAAATAATATCAATCCATGGTTATATAGTTATTATAAAGATTTCTAAAGGAAATTGGAAAAATAAAAGTATCAATCTTGATATTTAATTTCATAAACTAAATAGGAAAAAAATAAAAACATCATAGGGGAAAATGTTTTCCTAAACTAAATAGGAATAAAAATACTAAGTAAACAAAAAATTTGCCCTAAAAAATCCTCTTGTATCAGTCTTTCTATGTTTGATAGAACTTGTCATCGAGTTTAAATTATGCTCGTCTTGATCTTGTAGATATCCAATAAAAAAATATCACCCTTTACATGCTTAGTCTTTTCACTAAAAATACCATATATATCAGTAATATGCCCAGTCTTTCTATCAACGGAACCAATCTTAGCATTGCATTAAAGACCATGTGCAATAACTCTTGCAAAAGAACCTTCTCAGATTCTAACTTAACTAGAGATTTTGGACTATAAGGACCAAGAAATCTCTCCCTGGTATCTTTTATATCATCATTAACAAGATGTGTGTTGGTTTTTCAACTAGGAGAACTTTCGGACATCAATCTTCTTGGGTTTGAGAGAACTTGTCCTCGAGTTTAAATTATGCTCGTCTTGATCTTGTGGATGTCTAATAAAAAAAATATCACCTTTTACATGCTCAGCCTTTTCGCTAAAAATACCATACATGTCAATAACATGCTCAGTCTCACTGACAACGGAACCAATCTTAACATTACATTAAAGACTACGTGTAACAACTCTTGTAGGAACCTTCTCATATTCTAACTCAACTAGAGATTTTGGACTATAGGGACCAAGCAATCTCTCTTTTGTATCTTTTATATCATCACTAACAAGATGTATGTCGATTTTTTTACTATAAGAACTTTTGGACATCTGCTTCACAACTTTTATCTAAGGTCTAAGGAAATCAATTTTGACCTCATCAATTTTAGAATTATACTCAAGAACAATATGCTTCATAAAGATCACTTGTAGAACCACATCTAATTTGGTTCTCTTCTCATAAACAATTTTATTAATAAGATCAGATTTCATGCACCCATACAACTAATGTAGCTTGAACATCTCTTGCAAACTTAGGGTTATCACAAATCAAGATTTTGCATCAAAATCTCCTCCTTCAACATCATCTTCCTTATTCTCATCATATATTTGGTGGTTGACTCCAATCCACAAAGGAACTATAACCATGAAAGTTTTCAATTTTAACATCATTTTATTTTTTATAAAATTTCTCTTGTAGATTCAGATCAAGAGGTTGTCTTCTTTGTTCACACCTTTGAAAATAGGCTCTTAATATTATTTATGGATTCATGATCACTCTCATCACGATCCTCTAGTTTTCTGTTTTACATATTTTTCAACAACAATATAATCTTTCAACTTTCCTATACTAGTTTATTATTGTCATTCGATGGATTAATTCTATAATCTGTCTTTGTATGTCTTTTATCATGAGTTTTTGAACGTCTCTTCCTCGATAGGAAACCTCTCTATCCTCTTTTGCATGAGCACATCATGTTTTATGACCCTTTTCAACCATTGTTATTCAACATCATACATTAACTAACCAACAGGAATTTGTGGGCTCTAATATCAACCAACGCCAATGAAAACATCATAATAAAACACAACAAGAACAAGTAACACAATTTATTTTTGCTGAATAGGGCACCATACAAAAACTTTAATTCAAATTTCTATCATTGAATATTTTCCCCTCAAGTAGTCTACTTGAATCATAGTTATTAAACCTGACTCGAGGGTCGATGCGGTGCAAGCTCTGGGTTACAGGTCGAGTATGTTAACTCTGGTTGACTTTGATCAATAAAAAAAGATTCAAAAGATTTTAAAAAGGTCAGAACAATATCATTTTGAAAAAAATACAACCAGGTTTTTTTATCGAGTTTTGAACAGGCCAGCCCAAGTCGACTTTGGGTTAAATTTTTTACACCCATTTCGGGCTAGAGGACGGGCAGGCGCCAAGTCATGGGTTGACCCGCTAGGTCATGCTAAATTTAATAATAATGGTTGAAATATAAGTTAAACAACTTTATTTATATTAGCCCAATGTCTATCATGAAGGGGAAAATAATCTCAATAAATAATTATAGAATCATTATAGAGATTCATAAACTAATAGAAAAATAAAATCACCAATCTCGGTATTTGATTTCTTAAACTAGATAGAAAAACAAATGCCACAAAAATATATATGAAAAAAATAATACTCAAGGTGTAAATTAAAATCCTATAAATTACATCTTGTTCCCACTAAAATAGTGCCACATCATTAAATAATAAAATACAATATCATATCATTAAGAAAACACTCACGGCTCTCTCTTCATCTCTTTCAAAAGAGACAGAAAAGGTTGAAAAAACACACAAAATCTTTCTTTATGTCATTCGGATTTTGAATCTCACCAACACAAATTATCACACTAATTAATCAAACTTAATTAAAAAATTAAAAATCTAACAAAAAAAATTAAAGTAGATGTAAATATTTGGTTGTAACTTTCTATCCAACTTTGTAAATCCAACTCCTGATTCACTCCTTTTATTTATCAATAAGAAAACTCACCAAAAAATTACAATATTAATGGTTGGTTCAATACTTTGGACTCGTAACCAAGGTTGTTAAAATCGTGTTTTGACTCGTAAAATCGTACGATTTTACGAGTCAAAATATGCTTTACGTGCTGAATCATTTGAAAAAATAAAAAATGGGTGAAATCGAGTGAAATCGTTAAAATCAGGTAAAATCGCGCAAAATCACAATTTCAGGACCGATTTTACGATTGTAACAAAACGCATGCACTAAACTTAAATTTCCCCCATGCTCCAGCTGTCAGGCGTCTATTGGCTGTTAAAATGCACAGTCACGCCACACGGTTTTCACTCCAGTCACAAAATCGGTCTTCACTCTTCAGTATTCACTCCTCCTTTTCACCGAACAAATCCCTAATCCCCTTCTCTAATTAACCAACTGGGCATCGGCAACCACAAAAGCGGTGACGATCACGATCACGGTCACAGTCCAGTGACAGTCTTCACTCCTTCTCTTTCCTCACTCCAGTCTTCACTCCAAAGTCCAGTCATCAGTGCTCACGGTCACGGCTTCCTTTTCATCAATAGCAGCGATGATCTGCTCAACAGCTCATGGCTTCGGGCTTCCTCTTCAATCTTTATCAACAGCGGCACGCCGGCAACGATCTCCTTTCTTTCCCATCATCAACAGCTGACGGCTTCCTCTTCATCAACAGCAGCAGGCGACATCGCTCTTCTTCACCGACAGCCATTTAGCCTTCATCATCAACGACTCCTCTTCATTGCAAGTTGATTTTGCCTTCAAAATGTAAAACTGCGAATAGTTGATTTTGCCTCGTAAATCATAATTGTATATTCCCCTGTAATTGATTTTGATTTTGCCATGTTACCCTGTAATTATTAATTATAGTTTTGATTTTGCCCGGTCCTGTAATTTGTATATTTATAATGTTGAATTGAATTGAATGGAATTGATCGGGTGAAAATTGGACTGAAAATTATTGAATTGGACTGAATTGAATGCCATTTCAGTATTATAGGACTGAATTAATTGGATTGAATTGAATTGAATTGAATTAATCGGGTGAAATTGAAATCGTTAAATCATGTTTTTTGCTTTGTGGAGTGTGGGGCTGTGGGCTATCCATTTATACTGTGGAATGATCATGGAATGATTTTAGGATGCCATTTCAGTATTATAGTTTTACGAATTGTTATGTATAACAAAAAGTTAATTACAATCATAAAATGTTTGGATTGATTACAGGGCTGATTTGAGTTGATTATTGAATTGTTGAACACTTGAACTTATGGCATCTAGAAAAAATTCTTCTGGTAATAGACTTGATGTGGGATGGCAACATGGTATAGATATTGATAAGAATTCTCGAAAATTTCAGTGCAAGTATTGTCAAAAAATTATCAGTGGAGGTACTTTTCGTTTCAAACAGCATTTGGCTTGCACTCGTAAGGATGTTGAGCCATGTCAGCAAGTTCCAGAAAATGTTAAGCAAATGATTTTGGGTGTTTTGGTGAAAAATCTAGAAGCAAATGAAAAGAAAAGAAAGGCCCATCAATATAGTGCAAATGATGATGATGATGAAATAAAAGAAATTAGCTCCAAGGACAAATGAAAGAGAGTAGTTAGTGGGAGTGGAAGTACACAAACAACCCTAAATCAATTGCTAAAAAAGGATATTAGAGAAGAAGCATGTCGATAAATTGCAAGGTTTTTCTACACTTTTGCAATTCCATTTAATTGTGTAAAAAACCCTGAGTTTGTAAAGACACTTGAATTAGTTGCAAAGCATGGGCCATGTTTCAAGCCTCCATCCTACCATGATATTAGAGATAAGTATTTGAAGCAGGAAGTGGATCAAACAATGACATTGCTTAAGGAGTACAAGCTAGAATGGAAAAGAACAGGTTGTTCAATAATGTCTGATGGATGGACAAATAAAAAAAAATGTTGTATTTGTAACTTTTTGGTTAATAGTCCTAAAGGGACAATTTTTTTTTTTATCATTGGTGGATACTTCTAATATGTCCAAAACTGGCGATAAGGTATTTGAAATGTTAGATGCCATTGTGGAGAGGATTGGGGAGGAAAATATTGTCCAAGTAGTCACCGATAATGTTGCAAATTATAAAGCAGCAGGACAATTATTCATGGAAAAAGGAAAGAGTTTGTTTTGGACACCATGTGTTGCCCATTGTATTGACTTGATATTAGAAGATTTTGAGAAGAAGTTAGAGGTTCATCAAGTAACTATTGTCAAAGGGAGGAGAATCACCTCATATATTTATTCAAAAACTATTCTTGTTTCCATGCTAAGGCACTTTACGAAAGGAAGAGATTTAATTAGACCTGCTGCCACTCAGTTTGCTACTGCATATTTGACTCTAGGATGTTTGAATGATCATAAAATGCAGCTGACGACTATATTTACTTCCAAACAGTGGAGTTCATGTAGGTTTGCAAGAATAGAAGAAGGGAAACGAATTCAAAATTGTGTTTTGGACAGCAGATTTTGGCATGATGTCACTAAATGTATTAAGGTAGCATATCCTCTAATTAAAGTTCTTTGATTAGTTGATTCAAATGAGAAACCAGCTATGGGTTTTATATATAAAGCAATGTGTCATAACTCAATTCTGGGTTATTCCCCAAAAATTCATTATTTTTCAAAATAAAAATAAACAAATAAAATAAAGGCTGGCAACGTGGAGAAAATAGGCCGAGAAATCAAGCTGTAATTTTTGGAGGAAATTCAAGGTCTAATTGTACCCCATTATGCCCAAAAATGGAGGGAAAAAAATACAAATTCAAGGTCAAATTAAATGATTATTGGATGAATTTGCATAAAAATTAAGTCCAATGACATAATTAAATTTTTAATAGGCCAATTTGATTTAATCATGGGCCAAATTAAATTTTAATTATGTTTAAGAATTAATTTGGGTCCAATTGAAGGATTTAATTAAGTGCAAGGACTTAATTATACTTCAAATGGGTCAAATTAATTTTATTTGGGACTTAATTGGTGAAAACTTAAGTTTGGGAGCCTAATTTAGGCTTAATTGAGAAGATTGGAATTTTAAGAGACCAAATTTAATTTTTACCAAGTTAATTGATTGAAATTAGGGGCCAAATTGCAAGAAAATCGAAGTTTTGGGATCAATTAGGGGCTAAATTGAAGAAATCCGAGACTAAGGACCATATCACAATAGGCGCGTAACTTCGGGGCTCCAATTGAAGTTCATCAAGGGCTTAATTGAAAACGTTTAGGGTCAATTAGAGGTTCAATTGAAAGCAATTTAAAGAGGGAGGACTGAAATGAACTTTGGCCAAAATCGAACTTTCGATCTTGTTCATCTTCTTCTTTAAATCTCCAAACAGCTTGTCTGGTTACCTCCTTTGCAGGTGCATTTAATGCCCCTAACGTCCACCACATTTAACCAAAATTGCACGAAAATGATCCTCTGCAGTTCCTCTACATCATGGTGTGAATATTTCAGTCGGAATGACAACCCATCGACGCAGAATCCAGCCTAAACATGCCAACTCAGGCAGCTTTTTCTGCAGATTTGACAGTGCACCATGTCTAGTTTTAGCCAACGGTTGAGATCCTTTTCAACAGAATCAAGGGCTGAAATTTTACCCCAGTGCAGAAGCAATTACCCTCTTCCACCGCCTATAAATAGAGGCTGATGTTATGGCCTGAGGGAGGAGAAAATCGGGCCCAAAGTCAGCCAAAAAACCAGTTTTTCTTCCGGTTTCTGCACATTTCTTCTTTCTTTCTCTCTCCACCGTGGTCTTCAGCCACCACCACCCTCATCATCGGTCTTCCCACCATCACCTTCACCACAGGAAGCTAACACAACCACCAGCCGACCACCAAGAGCCACCGTCGGTCTCTCTCTCCCCTCTACAGCCCCTCCCGCGTGTTTTTTCTTCTTTAATTTGCTTCCTCTCTGCCGTCGGCCACCATCTCTGTCAAGCCTCGGCCACCGTCCTCACGTCAGCCCCTCACCGCTTCTACCACCAACCGGCCACCAAGCAGCCACCGCGACTCTCTCCCTCTTCTCCTTCCAGCGTTTCTCTCTCCTCTGCAACTTTTTCTTCTTCCTCCCGTAGCCGACGCCGGCCTCCACCGCTGCAACCACCGGAAGCACACCGTCATCCTCGGCCAGACCACCACCACGCCAGGTTGTCCGCCCTCTCTCCCCTTCCCTTTCTTCTTCTTCTTCGCTCTTCCTGTTGCATGAACAGAGGACGTGAATTATAATTCACGTCCTACTGTTCACGCATGAACAGTGCGTGAATTATAATTCACGTCCACTGTTCATGCAGTGGACTCTACCTATTTTTTTTATTTTAAAAAAAAAATCCAAAAAATTTCAAAAAAATCATTTCAAAAAAATTTGATTTTCTCAAATATTGTTCTACTAATTTTTCATAATATCGAGTTGTATATTTACACTGTAAAATATAAATTCGGTATTAAAATACCTGGTTTTCTTCAAAATATTTCAAAAAAAAATTCAAAACATTTTCAAAAAGAAAAAAATATTTTATTGCATATGGCCAAATTTTAAAAAAATTTCAAGCATATTTTTCATAAAAAAAACAAAAATTGCATCTTTTTCATGTTTAAAAAAAAATCAAAAAATGAATATCATAACCAGTTTATGATTATCCATTAGGATTTGGCCAACATGTCAAAAATATTTTTCCAATCTTTTTTTTAGGATTTAGATGTAGACTTTATTATTTGTGGGGTGTAAAATTACATGATAAAGTACACCCTCAAGTATTAAAGATACAAAGTGTAAAAATGCGATGCTAAAATTCAGACTTTAGAATGGTTAGGATTTAACCCGATAAGGTAGAGACTCTCTCATGAAGAGAGATCTGCCTTGAACCTTAGAAAAGACCAACGAATAGAAACCCGACTTAGAAAAAAAAATCAAACAACAATGCAGACTTACCTTAGGTAGGGTGCACTGGGGGTGATGCGTCTTCCCCTTGCACAACCAAGTTCCTTACTCGGACTCTCGCGGACCATAGGTTCCTAGTGACCGTAATACTAGGTGGCGACTCCTAAACATTAATCATAATTTTATGATTAAATCCGAAAACCTTCCCAACACACCTCACACAGGGGGCACAACAGAGAGCCTCCGCCGTCGCCAGACGACGTCACGCCCCCCGCGATAGGATGGCGACTCCACTGGGGAACACCTTGTTTGGTCGGACTGAGCTTTGATTGTTTGATTGTTTTTCTTTTGCTGGTCTTTAATTTTAACTCGCATTTTTACTACTTTAGCATGCATTTTAATTTTGCGAATAAACCTAATTCTAGGATAGGTGGGGAGTAGCGGTCTGCCTCATGACTTTCAGTCGGGGTTCAGATTCGTGAAACATCCAACTATGAGCTGAATGTTTACTCGGTAATGGCAGTCACCTGTGCCCCAACCATTCCTTGTAAACCCCTATACTGCCTTCACGTGAGGTGGTCACTGGGCAGTTCATAGACCCTTTTAAGACTAGGTAAAAAGCTTACCCATCATGTAATGACCTAGAACCTTCCTTTAAGCATGAACTCCCTATATATTCATTTTGCATGGGTTTTAGCCATTCATACCCAATGAGCATACATTTGCATCCACACACATACATCCATCCATTGTAAATAACATACATATTTGCACCAGGTTGAAATATAGGTCCCCAATGAGCCTACAACACCCGACTTCGAGCAAGAAACATGGAAGATGAAGAGCGTGCTCACCGTGATGCCCATTTTCAAGAAGAGTTAGAGTCTCTGAAAGCAAGCGTAGCTCGCCTCACTACCTTACTCGAGCAAACACTTAGAAATGCCTCTGGTGAAGGTCCTTCCAATCGGCACCGCTATTTTTGTTCGGCCTTCGGCAATGACTTAACTGAAGAAACAATAAGTGAACATGGTCAAGAACCTCCACATAATCCAGCATGTGTGCACTCAACGCCACCAGCACTAGCCCCTACAGTCATAGATCCATCAGCCAATGAGTCCCATAAAGGGAAGTCATCCAATGGCATTGATCAAGATAAGATGGCAGCATTGGAAGCTCGGATTAGAGCCATTGAAGGGGTAGACTTGTATGATCTAGTACGGGCAACAGAAATGTGTTTGGTCCCAAATGTGGTTGTCCCGAAGAAGTTTCGTGTTCCTGAATTCATCAAATACATTGGAACACAATGCCCTATGACTCATCTCAAATCCTACTGCAACAAAATGGCAAAAGAAGTACACGATGAAAAACTACTGATGCACTTTTTCCAGGATAGCTTGAGTGAGGCAGCATTGAGCTGGTATATGAAATTGGACAACACAAAGATCCAAAAATGGAAAGACTTGGTGGATGCTTTTGTCAAGCAATATAAGTACAATATGGACATTTCTCCTGATCGAACTAGTCTGTCCAATTTAGAGAAAAGGGACAAGGAAAGCATAAGGGAATATGTTCAAAGGTGGAGAGACCTAGCTACTCAAGTATATCCTCCACTCCTGGATAAAGAGATGGTCACTCTATTCGCCAACACGCTTAAAGACCCATACTACGAGCATATGATGGGTAGTTCGGCCCAAAGAATTTACGACACCGTGGCGTGGCTGAGCGCATAGAGCAAGGAGTAAAGAGTGGTAGAATCTCTGCACCTGTGGAGAAAAGAGGCTTCGAAGTTAAAAAGAAAAGGGTTGACCATGTTGAGGCTAGGAAGAAACCATTCCAAAAATACCACACTCCATCCTTTTCACCCCAAATCGCCAACATCAACTCTTCTTTTCCTGCGAAAACCTGAGCCTCAAACCAAACACCAAAGAGTCCAAGAACAACTACCTCCATTACCATTGCCTTTAAATGAGATGTACCAAAAGCTATTAAGCATCGGGCATATAGCTCCAGAACCCTTGACACCTCTACAACCACTTTACCCTAACTGGTACAAGCCTGACCTCACTTGTGAGTACCATGCTGGCGCCACGGGACACAACATTCATACTTGTAGTGCCTTCAACAAGAGGCTCTTGCATTTGATTAAAGCTGGATGGATAACCTTCGAAGAAACTCCAAACATGAGTTCAAACTCTCTACCCAATCATGCTTCAGGTACTGGATCAGTGAATGCACTGGAGGGGGAATGCTCTGAAAACCTCAAAGCACGAGTAGGGTATGAAGAAAGCAGTATGAATTCTCAAGGACAGAGACGAAGTTCTGCCACAAGATGGGAGGATGGCATCTCCCCCTAATAATCACCTCCGTTTGATCATGTCCGCAAAGTTATATTTTAACCTGTTTTAGTCTTGTTGGCAATTCGGCTCATAATGCCACGAGACTCTCTGTCAAATGAGCCTTTCTTGTTAATAAGATCGTATGTTCATAATGAGCCTTCATTTTTATTGTTTCATGCAACTAACACACTAAGCACACTCTGTACTCACAAAACCACTACACTGAGAATTCTTTGGTGTTTTTTTCCTTTTTTTTTCTCTCCCAAAAAAATAAGCATGACCCCATGTTTTCACAAGGATTTTTGGGAAATCAAAGTTATAATACAAAATAAAAATCAAATTGGTGTTTGTTCTAACAAACAAGTTGTGGAAATTCAAGTGATATCCTAACACTTAAAAACCTAAAAGACAACCCGAACACCATATGATAACTTCAAAGCTGCATTTTGACTGCATGAATAATAAGAAACCATTTTTCATATTTGCATGTGAGAAAGTAAAGCTTGCTGATTCTGAATGAATGCATTTGAAATGAAGAAAAGCCATCTTTGATCATCCTTTCACAAATTCTAAAAAAATCCCTTGCAGTCCCTTTTTGAGCCTAATGCATTTTTCTTGAAAAATAACCTTGGCTAGGATCACACCCTACACTAGGGGGGCAAGTGCAAAAAATCCTTAATGACTAAAAATGCCCCAACAACCCTAGGGGGCATGAAAAAGTCCTCAATGATAAAAGTGCCCAAACAACACTGGGGGGCATGACAGAAAATCTTCAATGATCAAAAGTGACCAAACAAAGCTGGGGGCATGAAAGAGTTCCAAAAAGATTTGAGAGTGCCACAAAAATCACTAATATAATGATGCTCAAAACCAAAATAAGAAAAAGCCCAACATTGGGGGGCACCGTGGACCATTTTGCTAATCAATTCTAAGGTCTAGAAATTTATGGACAAAAAAAGAGTTTGGGATATAAGCACTAGTGATCCTTAGTCTTAAAGTCCCTTAAACACCTTTCGAGCCTATAAATATCCTTTTTCTTCATAGCCAAGAGCCAAATCCTACGTTACGTGCCCAATCAAGCCCTTTTTGATCAAAGACAAGCAATCTGGATCGGCAGGCTTTGCTTTCCCATGTGAAACAAGTCATTATTCATGCAAGCAAAATGAATGCTTTGAAGATTGGTTCTTTGAAACCCTCAAATTGAAGCTTGAACCCCTTTTGACCAATCAAACATCACTTCACATTTTCACCAAAAGCAAAACAAAATTTTTCAACACTCATGCAAACTATCCATAAGAATCGCTTAAATTTTTCAGAATAAGTTTGTTTTGAACAAGCATCAAAATGATTTTTCAGAATAGCTTTAAAATTCCAAAATTCTTCATGAAAACAACTCCTTGTAAATAACCAAATCTTCTTCCACATAGTCTCATCCCCAAGGAAAACCCAAATTGAACACTTGGAGACATGATCAAACTGGGGGGCAATCTGACAAACACATAAGGTTGACTCCATGATTCCCCTTCTAAGAAAATAGAAAATGTTGGGCAGAGCTGACAACCCATCGATTAAGGTTTGTGGGAAAACAAGTATGCTGATCCCTCTCAGAGGTCAAGATCACAAGATATGACTCGAGTAAGCAAGAGCGGAAGAGCCATCAAAGCTTACTATCAGAGACTCAAACTTTTGAGAAAAGGAAAACTCCATGAAGAAAAGGGGACCTATATTTCTCAAGTAAGTACACACGCATATTGATCATGATGCATTACTTTCATCCCTGACAGATTGGTGTCTCATCGTCACCTTTTTTTTAGCGGGGTGTTAAGCCCTCGTCATTCAGATAGTGTGCTTTCTAGCCCTATCTCCCTTTTGAATGCGTCTTTGAGCCATTATCTCTCGGGTATTGTGTTTTCTAACCCTACCTCCTTTTGAGTGCGCCTTAGAGCCCTCGACCACCTTGGGTATTGCGTTTTCTAACCATACCTTTTTTTTAGTGTGCCTTTGAGCCTTCACCTCTTGGGTAGTGTGTTTTCTAACCCTGCCTCCTTTTAAGTGCACCTTAGAGCCCTCAACCACCTTCGGTAGTGTGTTTTCTAATCATGCCTCCTTTTGAGTGCGCCTTCAAGCCCTCACCTCATGGGTAGTGCGTTTTCTAACCCTGCCTCCTTTCGAGTGCGCCTTTGACCCTTCATCCCTTGGGTAGTGTGTTTTCTAACCCTGCCTCCTTTCGAGTGCGCCTTAGAGCCCTCAACCACCTTGGGTAGTGTGTTTTCTAATCCTGCCTCCTTTCGAGTGCGCTTTAGAGCCCTCGACCACCTTCGGTAGTGTGTTTTCTAACCCTGCCTCCTTTTGAGTGCGCCTTAGAGCCCTCGACCATCTTAGGTAGTGCGTTTCCAAACTTTACCTCTTTTTGGGTGCGCCTTCGAGCCCTCACCACATGGGTAGTGTGTTTTCTAACCCTGCCTCCTTTCGAGTGCGCCTTAGAGCCCTCGACCACCTTGGGTAATGTGTTTTCTAACCCTGTCTCCTTTCAAGTGCGCTTTAGAGCCCTCGACCACCTTAGGTAGTGTGTTTTCTAACCCTGCCTCCTTTTGAAGTGCGCCTTAGAGCCTTCGACCATTTTAGGTAGTGCGTTTCCTAACCTTACCTCCTTTTGGGTGCGCCTTCGAGCCCTCACCACATGGGTAGTGTGTTTTCTAACTCTGTCTCCTTTCGAGTACGCCTTTGAGCCGTCACCTCTCAGGTAGCGCGTTTTCTAACCCTATCTCCTTCCGAATGTGCTTTTCAGCCCTCGCTCCCCTTCAAGTCCTATCTCTTTTCAAACGCTCATATGAGCTCCCGTCTCTTGAATAATGTGCCTTTGAGTCCTATCATGTCATTCCTTCAAGACATTTCATTTTTTTCACATGGATAGGTTACCCATCACAATCAGACCTCTTTGAAAACTCTTTTCATCTTCCATTTGGGCCGGTTGCCCATTACAATGAAACCATTTTGAGAAATCTTCGCATTTCTCATCACTTTGAAAAATCTTCGTATTTTTCATCACTTTGAAAAACCTGGGCAGGTCGCCCATTACAACAAGACCACTTTGAAAAATCTCTGCATTTTTCACCACTTTGAAAACTCCTTTCATTTTTCACCATTTTGAAAAATCTCTACATTTTTCACCATTTTGAAAAAATCTCCAAAAAATCTTTGCATTTTCACCCGGGTAGGTTGCCCATTATAATAAGACCATCTTAAAAAACCTTTTTTATTTTCTCTGGGTAGGTCACCCATGAAAATTCAACCACTTTAAAATCTCTGAATTTGCAAAAGAAAAATCTTCCAGTTTTTCCTCTGAGTGCACTTTCTAGCCCTCAAAATGATTCATCATTTCTCAATATGATGAGTCCATCATCTTTCATTCTTCTTTTTCTTTACAACGCTTACTACGTAAAGTTTCTTACGAGACTTTCTATCGTAAGCATTGTAAAGAGGGGGGCAACTGTCATAACCCAATTCTGGGTTATTCCCCAAAAATTCATTATTTCTCAAAATAAAAATAAAAAATAAAATAAAGGCTGGCAACGTGGAGAAAGTAGGCCGGGAAATCAAGCTGCAATTTTTGGAGGAAATTCAAGGCCTAATTGTACCCCATTATGCCCAAAAATGGAGAAAAAAATGCAAATTCAAGGTCAAATTAAATAATTATTGGATGAATTTGCATAAAAATTAAGTCCAATGACATAATTAAATTTTTAATAGGCCAATTTAATTTAATCATGGGCCAAATTAAATTTTAATTATGTTTAAGAATTAATTTGGGTCCAATTGAAGGATTTAATTAAGTGCAAGGACTTAATTATACTTTAAATGGGTCAAATTAATTTTATTTGGGACTTAATTGGTGAAAACTTAAGTTTGGGAGCCTAATTTAGGCTTAATTGAGAAGATTTGAATTTTAAGAGACCAAATTTAATTTTTACCAAGTTAATTGATTGAAATTAGGGGCCAAATTGCAAGAAAATTGAAGTTTTGGGATCAATTAGGGGCTATATTGAAGAAATCCGAGACCAAGTACCATATCGCAATAGGCGCGTAACTTCGGGACTCCAATTGAAGTTCATCAAGGGCTTAATTGAAAACGTTTAGGGTCAATTAGAGGTTCAATTGAAAGCAATTTAAAGAGGGAGGACTGAAATGAACTTTGATCAAAATCAAAACTTTGGTACTGTTCATCTTCTTTTTTAAATCTCAAAAAGCAGTGGTCCGGTTACCTACTTTGCAGGTGCATTTAATGCCCCTAACGTCCACCAAATTTAACCAAAATTACACGAAAATGATCCTCTGTAGTTCCTCTACATCATGGTGTGAATATTTCAGTCGAAATGACAACCCATTGGCGCAGAATCCGGCCTAAACATGCCAAATCAGGCAGTTTTTTCGCAGATTTGACGAAGGCACCATGCCTACTTTGAGCCAACGGTTGGGATCCTTTCCAACAGAATCAAGGGCTGAAATTTTACCCCAGTGCAGAAGCAATTACCCTCTTCCACCGCCTATAAATAGAGGCTGATGTTATGGCCTGAGGGAGGAGAAATTTGGGTCCAAAGTCAGCTAAAAAACCAGTTTTTCTTCCGGTTTCTGCACATTTCTTCTTTCTTTCTCTCTCCACCGTGGTCTTCAGCCACCACCACCCTCATCATCGGTCTTCCCACCATCACCTTCACCACGGGAAGCTAACACAACCACCAGGCCGACCACCAAGAGCCACCGTCGGTCTCTCTCTCCCCTCTCGCAGCCCCTCCCGCGTGTTTTTTCTTCTTTAATTTGCTTCCTCTGCGCCGGCCACCATCTCATCACGGCCTCGCCCACCGTCCTCACGTCGGCCCCTCACCGCTTCTACCACCAACCGGCCACCAAGCAGCCACCGCGACTCTCTCCCTCTTCTCCTTCCAGCGTTTCTCTCTCCTCTCCTAACTTTTTCTTCTTCCTCCCGTAGCCGACGCCGGCCTCCACCGCCGCAACCACCGAAAGCACACCGTCATCCTTGGCCGAGACCACCACCACGCCGGGTTGTCCGCCCTCTCTCCCCTTCCCTTCTTCTTCTTCTTCGTTGTCCCTGTTGCATGAACAGAGGACATGAATTATAATTCACGTCCTACTGTTCACGCATGAACAGTGCGTGACTTATAATTCACGTTCACTGTTCATGCAGTGGACTCTACCTATTTTTTAAAAAAAACAAATCCAAAAACTTTCAAAAAAATCATTTCAAAAAAATTATGATTTTCTCAAATATTGTTCTACTAATTTTTTATAATATCGGGTTGTATATTTACACTGTAAAATACAAATTCGGTATTAAAATACCCGGTTTTCTTCAAAATATTTCAAAAAAAAATTCAAAACATTTTCAAAAAGAAAAAAATATTTTATTGCATACGGCCAAATTCTAAAAAAATTTCAAGCATATTTTTCATAAAAAAAAAACAAAAATTGCATCTTTTTCAAGTTTAAAAAAAATCAAAAAATGGATATCATAACCAGTTTATGATTATCCATTAGGATTTGACCAACATGTCAAAAATATTTTTCCAATCTTTTTTTTTAGGATTTAGATGTAGACTTTAATATTTGTGGGGTGTAAAATTACACGATAAAGTACACCCTCAAGTATTAAAGATACAAAGTGTAAAAATACGATGCTAAAATTCAGACTTTAGAACGGTTAGGATTTAACCCGATAAGGTAGAGACTCTCTCATGAAGAGAGATCTGCCTTGAGCCTTAGAAAAGACCAATGAATAGAAACCCGACATAGAAAAAAAAAACAATCAAACAACAATGCAGCTTACCTTAGGTAGGGTGCACTAGGGGTGATGCGTCTTCCCCTTGCACAACCAGTCCCTTACTCAGACTCTCGCGGACCATAGGTTCCTAGTGACCATAATACTAGGTGGCGACTCCTAAATATTAATCATAATTTTATGATTAAATCCGAAAACCTTCCCAACACACAACACACCTCACACGGGAGGCACAACAGAGAGCCTCCGTCATCGCCAGACGACGTCATACCCCCCGCAACACAATGGATGAAGCAAAAGAGAAGATACAAGTGAATTTTGGTTCTGTGAAAAAAAAGGTATATATCTTGCTAATTTTTATTTCAAACATTATCGTTTATTAATATGAAAGTCTTTAGAGATACTTCCAATTGAGATATTCCTAAATTGTAATGATATTTTTATTATTTTTTTATATATAGTTATATACCTATATGGAATATTATTGATGCAAGATAGGAACTTCAACTCCACATGCCCTTACATGCAAGTGAAAGGTGCAAAATTGACTTGCAACTTGAATCATTCAATGATGCAAAAGGGTTTTTTGGCATTGAGGTTGTCAAGACAAAGAAGAGATAAAAAAAAAAACTCCAGCTCAATGGTGGGATTCTTATGGGGATGAATGTCCAGAATTACAAAGGTTTGCAATCCGAGTTCTAAGCTTGACTTGTACTTCATCTTGATGTGAGCATAACTGGAGTGCTTTTAAAATGGTGAGTTTTTTTATTTTTTTATTTTAAATGTTGAAATATTTGATAAAAATCTTATAAATTTGAATTGTTTATTTAGGTTCATACAAAACGAAGAAATCGTTTGCACCAGAGAAAAATGAATGACTTGATATTTGTAATGTGCAATCTGAAATTGAATAATAATCAAGTAAAAAAGCAAGCTGATGATTTTGGTGTAGAAGATGATCTTTCATCTGATAATGATTGGATAACCGAGGGAGAAATTTGTTTGGTGCTATTGATAGTGCAACACGAAGAAAAAATGGTAATGAAGATGAAAGTGATGATGAAGAAATTCCTAATGATCTTGAAATGGAGAGTCATGGTAATCGAAGATGATTTGGAGATTCAAATTGATGATATTGGTGTTGGTACTAGTAGTAGCACTAATGTTCATAATATTGGTGTTGGTACTAGTAGTGACACTAATAATCCTTTTGATGCTAATGATATTGATGAATGTCTGAGGAATAATGAGGAAGATGAAGGCACTGAAGCTGGTTTTAGTTTACATGACACACCAGCAGATTGTTTGTTTTAAGTTTGTTAATTATTAGCTAATGAAAAGTTATTTAAATTATGTATGAATTTTTATTTGAAGCATGTATTTTAAGGTGCTTGAACTATGTATAAATTTTTATTTGAAACATGTATTTCCAGGTGCTTGAACTATGTATGAATTTTTATTTGAAGCATGAATTTTTTGTTTATATATTTTAAAATTCCTTATGATTTTACGATCCGTTTTTACGATCCGAGTTTGTATTGCATTTTCCGTGCCGTGTCAAAATCATGAGTTTAACAACCTTGCTCGTAACTATCAAAATAATATTAAAAAAGTTGAGTTGTTCTTTGAGAATATCTCCACTACGCTAAAAGTGTTCACTGCTGTTTATTTCATTAGTTATATGTATTGATTAACAATCACATATTAAAGTTGAAATGATTTCTATTTCTATTTTTTTAAAATCATATAAAACATATTAAATCGAGTTATTGCGAGAAGCAAGGCTCTTTTTGTTTTTATGTATTGTAACAAAAAAAAAATGTTGTTGGTGAGAGTATTTGACTTATTTATTATTCAAAATTTGTTATTTGATTCATTGTTAAAAGTGTTTGAGAGGATGGTAACGATTACTTTTCAAAATGTTTTTTACTTGAAAATATATTTAAATAATATTTTAAAAATAAAAAAAATATTTTTGATATTAACACATCTAAACGATCGGAAAATACAAAAAAAATAATTTGAAGCAACGAAAAAATAAAAAAAATTAATTTTTTTCAAAAAAAATTTTGAAACGCAAAACAAATGGGCTCAAAGTTAGATCATAATATTTTTTTTATTTAACAGTGATAATTATCTTTATATCAATTGATTGGTTAATCAAGATTAGAGATATTCATGGATATAGTTGAGTTTCAGCTTAAAATTATATCTAATTCAATTCTTGTTATTTTATAAATTATAAACTTGTTTATTTTTTTTGGACCTGAGTGGGTTAGATATATCGAGTTAAACTATTTTTTTTTTATGAATATTATAAATATACACGAGTTGAGCTTATATTGCTAATTTTAAAGGCTCGCATTTAAAGGCGGGCCTATAGCATGGACTATAAATATCATAACACCATTAATATTAGGTTTAATTTTCATTCATTGCACTACCATTGAATTCTAATTATATTCCCTTCTCTTCAACAATGAAACAAGCTGTTTTTTGTTACGTTAAAGAAATTTAATAGGAAATTCATTAACAAGAACTTCGAAAATGAAACATTTTTAAATAAAATAAAAATAAATATTCAATCCATAATATAGGACCCGTTTATTTGCTGGAAAGTAGTTTCCTTTTGAAAAGTGAATTCCAGGAAAGTAAATTCCAAGAAAGTGAATTATTTTCCGATGTTTGGTAGTGTAATGGAAAATAAGTTGGAAAACACTTTCCAGTGTTTGGTTATGTCATGGAAAATGAGCAGGAAACTAACTTATTAATGTTTTATTTTTTTCAAGTTTATTAAAATAACGAGGAACAAATCTTACAAATTAAAAAGTTAAATGGGAATGAAATTGAAAAAAAAAATATAATTTCATAAATTATCTCAAATAAAATAAATAATAATCAAAATAATAGAGATCAAATCTAAAAAATAAAAAAAAATGAAAGATGAAGAAATTAAAATAATAATAATTAACATTCCTTAAATTATTTTGAATAAAATAAGTAAAGTAACAATCAAAAGAATGAGGACTAAATTTGATAGATAAAAAATTTCAATTAAAAAATGATAAGGGAAAAGCAAATAACAATTATAAAAATAAGGACC
Source organism: Populus x sibirica (assembly GCA_019202695.1). Lineage (NCBI taxonomy): Eukaryota > Viridiplantae > Streptophyta > Magnoliopsida > Malpighiales > Salicaceae > Populus > Populus x sibirica. Next base: position 1,580,102 of record JAGMVL010000239.1, on the reverse strand, counting down.
AAAATTAATATAAAAATTAAATTCTAAGGGATGAAATTGAAAAACAAATATTCAAAACAAAATATATATAGCAATCAAAAGTTTGAAGACCAAATTTGATATAATTAACAAATAATATGACATTTCTAATTTTTTCACAATTTCCGGAAAGTGTTTTCCGCCCAAAATAAAAGGAAAACACTTTTCTAGAAACCAAACCAAATTTTTTTTCAACTGAAAAGTGTTTTCCGTTAACCAAGTTTCCTAATAGCAAACAAACACAAGAAAGTTTGGAAAGTGGTTTTCCAAAAACCAGTTTTCAGGAAACAAACACAGCCTAAATATAAAGATAAAACGAGTATACGATATACGAGTTGAGTCAAGTTGACCAGGTTCTAAAAATTTCAACCCATCATATGACCTTTGATGTTTATTTTTTAGATTTCCTACTTACTATCATCTATAATATTCATATTATCTAACTTTTAATAGGTTATATCTAATCAAATAATACAAATACTACATACACATGAGTTATTTGATCACCCCTAGTTAAGACTAAAGCTTTGAAGAAACAAATTGTTATTGCCAACTCGAAATAAAGAAAAAAGAAATCAAGGAAAGAAGCACTTAGTTTACCATAGACCTAGGACATAATTGGTTAAGTAATTAAAACGATGACAATAATTTTATTCCTTTTTATTTTTATGAACTTGTCGAATTAATTTAAATTTAAAAAAATATATTTGAAAAAAAATTAAAAAAATCTTAAAATGGACTCGAACTTGTTCAAAACATAGTTATTAAACTCGAACCGACCAGGCGGGTCAACCCGGAAACCGGCGACCAGGTGGCTGGACCGGTTCGGGTTAGGAGAAAGACCGGTAAATGCAAAAAACCGGCAAGACCCGGTCGACCCGGCGGGTCGACCTAGGACCTGGGTAATGCATAAACTGCCATTTGCAAAATCAGAACTCGATTCATGAACACCAATCAACCTAACATTTAAATCCCGCAAAAACTATCAGATCTGAGTTAAACACGGGAATGAAACACATAAAACTTAAATAACGAGCTCGCAAGTTACTACGACTCGGGGAAGAGCGGGAGAGAGGAGAAGGAGGGAAATGAAGGCGAGAAGAGAAAGTGATCGAGCAAAGGTTGCTGAGGAGTAAGGACATGGCGTTCGCCGAAGGTGAGATCTGATGGAGAGAGCGGTTTTAGAGAGAGAGTGGGGGGGGGGTGGTGAAGATTGAAGAGACAATAATTGTCTAAGCTACGTTGAGGGTTTTTATTTCAATCCATTAAAATAATTATTTTAGATTTTTTATTCAAAAATAATTATAAATGCATAAAGTTTATTTTACAGTTTATAATAATAAGAAATAAACTAAAACAGAAGAGTTTTTTTACACTTTCAATGTAAAAAATTATGTTTTTTAAATATAAAATATAAATTTTTTGGTTTAAATACTTCAACTTAAAAATATAACATAATATCTTTTCAATGTGTGATTTGAAGTCCTTGTATAAATATACTATATGTTCACAAGAAAAAAAGTTATGTTTTTTCAATGTGAGATAAAAAAAAAAATTTCTTTAAATACTTCAACTTAAAAACATAACATAATATCTTTTCAATGTGCGATAAAAAACTTTTTAAAATATTTTTTAAAACTTCATTATTTACAACATGTATAACATATATTCACATTGATTTTTTTTTAATTTTTTCATATGAAATATGAAATTTTTAATTTTTTTTAATTTTTTCGGGTTGACCCATAAAATCCGGGACCCGGTCCCTTAGCCAAGTCAACCCCCAGGCCGGATTTATCCCGGACCGGGTTTGATAACTATGGTTCAAAATAAACTCGGCTCATCATTTTGTTTGAAATTAAATTCAGCCGGACCAGGATTTGGGGACGATAAGACGAAGGAAATAAAATGAAATAAAAAAAAAAAAAAAATTAGAAAAAGAAATGAGCTTGTCATTGATCCAAGGTTATTCTTCCGCGGAAGAAGAAGAAGAAGCAGCAGCGACTGATGAAGAAGAAGAAGAAGATTACCAAAAGTTGTTAGAAGAAGAAGGGCATTCCAGCAGCCGTTTGAAGATTTCATACAAAGCACCCTCGAATGGATCCTCCTCTTCCCTTCTTCCCTCTGCTTTGTACGCTTTCTCCCAAGTAGGTTATCTTCTCTTCTTAAGTTTCTTTTTTGGATAATATCAAGACAAAGAGGTTTAGGGTTTTTTTTTCTTTCCTTTTTTTGGAGATTTCAGGGCCGCCCCAGTTTCTTAGTCACTTTGTGGAAGAGTATGGTGTTGGAGCTGATTATAATCCGCATCAGCAAAGGAAGCACCAAAAGATATGGAGAAATAACAATAATCAATAGAAGGACAAGAAGAAAGATTTGCCTTCTAGTAAATTATTGATTTTCCCATTTCAAATGCTTTTCACTTGCTGCATGTATTTCTCATTAGATCACAAGTAGCAAGCTAAATGCCTTCTCCACAATAGTGAAAAGGAAAGAGGGATAGAGGATTGATTATCTTTTTGGTACCCTACTTATCTTTTTGGACAATTTATTGTTAGCATAAAAGCTGCATTTTGGTTATGTCAAGGGCTTAGTTTATCAGAGAGTTTAATCAGGATGTTTCACTTATGGAGTTCTTGTAAGCTAGTTATGTTACAAGCGTTTAAGCTTGAAACTTGGTTTTAATCTATCTAGCTCTTTATCTTAATGCTCTACAGTGTTCAACAGTCAAGCTTGATTTGCTTCCTAAATTCAATAAAGGAAATCTCACACTGATAGTAAAAAACCAAGCCTACCTTCTTTAACCATCTATGCCGTCCATGTAATTCTGCGGGGAAACTATCAAGAGGCTCAAAGCACAATGACCATCTCAATTACCAAATCTCACTATGATGGAATCATATATAACTGAAATCATATTACTTTGAAATTATGCCAATAGTTAATATGGCAGTTTAAGAGTGCGCTCTCTGTTACTCCATTATGCCTGCCATGATTAAGTTCCCCTCCCATTTTGATCGCAGTGAAGCTATTATACGCATCTTTTTATTCCATGACATACTTGATTTCGTGCTTTTACCAATTACCAACAGCTTGATGATTGTTTATTTTGATTAACCATTTATTTGATTAGAGCTAATGTTGTTCTACAAGGAAGACATAATTTTCTTTTGTGTGTTGTGCGCAATGTAGGAGCTGTAGTGGAGGTCAAACCTCTACTTGTTGGAATTCATGAGCGAGTGAGGAGTGATATCGTGGCCCATGAACCTCCATCATCAGTTCCAAGCACTATAGAGGAGGGAGGAAAGCGTGTGCCAATTGCTACCAATCCTAGTGCAGAAGATGCTGCAGAGCTATTGAGGTATATCCTCACATCTTTTGCAACATGAATTTAAGCTATGACATGATTTTATAGTTTGTTCTCTCTGTTGCACCACCTCGAGCTGAGGATATAAATTGATGGTTTAAATATGTATGATAAATGGGGATTTCTGTTGTTGGCAATCAACTACTATCTTGAAAGTAAAACTATTTTGCTTTGGTTAATTATCATATGGTGTTTGCACTACAACTTGAAACATAACCTAACCTTCATTTGTTTCCTTTCTGTGTTTTTTCTACAAAGGTAGTCAACCAACTCCTTTTCTTTGTCCTATTTCTCTGGACTAAATCCACAGCATGTGTTTGTGTAATCACATTCAATATCCGCCTTTCTAAGGTGGAGGTTCGGAGTTCTGGTTGTAGACAGTAGGACTAGTGGATCTTGGGCTGTTGTCAGGCCAGGGGAAAAGAAAAGGATTTTGAACTTTGGCTAAGACAGACTGCAGAATAAATAAAACCAAAAGCCTCTACAAAACGAGCTTAAGCATTATGCCATACACATCATTCTTTTTGGTTTCTGTTTGCCTATGGCCTTGTGATGATTGTTTTAAAGTATCCTTGTTTGCCAATTAATTTCTTTTTGTTAACATTCGTTTACCTGATTATGGGATGTTCCTGCAATGCGGAGTACCCAAGACATTCTCTAGTGCATGTGGAATGGTTTGTCCTATTTGTGGTGATCGCCCACCCAATGACACTAGCAACGAATCCAAGAAGAAGGGATCTGCTATCAAAGACAAGGAAAAAAGTAAGAGGATGAAGGGCCAGTCATCTCATACTACTTGGAAAAGTGAGACAGATGCAACTTAGGCAGCAGTTTGATTAGCCTAATTTAGAGAATGACTCTTTTGAAGCCACTGTTGACGGTCATGTTAGGATCAAGGATCATTAAGGAAAAATGCGTAATCATTGTAGTTTATTCTGCAACGAGTGGTGATTGATGAAGTAGTTTACTCAATTATATCAGGACCTTTACATTGTATGATACTTCCAAGAAGTTGTAGTGTCGGTCAATTTCTAACAAAAAATGTGTCGTGCAAACATACCTCCATCGGTTGCTGCATTGGTTCTATTTTTACCTCAAGCTGGGTGGGAACATTTGTGTAAAGTGTTTGGATTACTTCAGCCGGGTCCACTTTGAAGAAGAGATTTGTATCCTTGTTGTGTCCTTGGTTTGTATCAGTGGAACTTAGCCTAGCAAGGCTCCTGTGATTAAAAACCTAGCAAGTTCTTTATAAGAAAAGTCCAGCAAGACTCCAACGAGAAAAAGACTCAACAAGTATTTGAGCTCAGCAAGACTCCCAACGATTAAAAACTCAACAACAGTTTAGTAAAAAAAGAGTCTAGTAAGAATCCAACAAATGAAAACCCTGTAAGGTTATGAAACCAACAAGGCTCCAACGGATAACTAAAAGTCTAGCATATATAATCCAAAGAAAAATTAGAAAATGGTCCACTTCATAAAAGTCAGGTTACCTGACATAAGCTATTCATGAAAAATCATAGATATTTTTCACCAAAACTTCAACCCTATAATTAGGAAGTCCAACCTTTTTATTAGGAATGACAAATATCAATCCTACAATCAGGAAACATCAAAAAGTTTAACCTTATCATCAGGAATTTTAAACTCAACTCTGTCATAAGAAAATCTCTATATTTTACTCTTTTACATAGTGTTTTAGCTCTATTTTCTTTTGAGTGCGCCTTTGAGCCATCGTCTTTCAGATAATGTGTTTTTTAACCCTATCTCTTTTTCACACTACTTTTGGCACCTTCCGAGTGTGCATGTAAGCCCTTGCCTTCTAGATAATGCGTCTTTAAGCCCTATCTCTTTTACATACTTGCTTTTGGTACTTTTTTTTTCCTAAGTGCGTCTTTAAGTCATCATCTTCCGGATAGCGCGTCTTTAAACCATATATCTTTTACATAGTGCTTTTGGCACTATTTGCTTCAAAGTGCGCTGTTGAACCCTCGTCTTCTAGATAGTGCGTCTTTAAGCCCTATCTATTTTACATAGTGCTTTTGGTACTATTTTCTTCTGAGTGCACCTTTGCGCCCTTGCCTTCTAGATAGTGTGCCTTTGAGCCCTATCTTTTTTACACAGTGCTTTTAGCATTATTTGAATCTGAGTATGTCTTCGAACCCCCACCTTCTAGATAGCGTGCTTTTAAGCCCTATCTCTTTTACATAATGATTTTAACACTATTTCCTTCTAAGTGCGCCTCGCCTTCTAGATAACGCTCTTTTAAGCCCTATCTCTTTTAGATAGTGATTTTAACACTATTTCCTTCCAAGTGCGTCTTTAAGCCTTTACTTTCTAGATAACACATCTTTAAGCCTTATCTTTTTACATAGTGATTTTAACACTATTTTTTTCTGAGTGCGTTTTTGATCCCTCGCCTTCCAGATGGTGCACATTTGATCCCTCTCTTTTTACATAATGCTTTTAGCATTATTTGCTTATAAGTGTGGATTTGAGCCCGTGCCTTCTAGATAACGCGCCTTTAAGCTTTATCTCTTTTACATAATGCTTTTGGCATTACTTGCTTCCAAGTGCATCTTTGAGCCCTCGCCTTCTAGATAGCATGACTTTGAGCCTTATCTATTTTAAATAGTGCTTTTGACACTACTTTCTTCTGAGTGCGCCTTTAAGCCTTTACCTTTCAGACAATGCACCTTTGAGACCTTTTTTATGTTTTTATTAGATCTGTCATTCTTTGAGATATCTTTGAATATCCTATCATTTTGAAAAGAATTAACCACTTCTTGATTTGGTAAATCCATATCTTTTTATTTTTTTTCTTTACAACTTATTATCTAAAGTCTCATATGAGACTTTATGTCGTAAGCATTATAAAGAAAGGGACAACTGTCATAATCTAATTTTGGGTTTTCTAAAATTATCCAAAAAATAAATAATGAAAAACAAACAAGGGGGAGTTAATCGAAGGTTGATGGATCATATTGAACCGAGTAGCCAATGTTAGGAGCCCAATTGCAACAATGAAGGGTCTAATTGAAGAAAACAATAAGAATTTAGGATCAAATTAAAGAAAGATATTGAATATTAGGGAAAACTTGCAAAATAATTAAGTTCAAGGACTTAATCAAACTTTTGATGAGCCTAAATGATTTAATCAAGTGCTTAATTAAAAGAAAAATTATTTTAGAAAGTCAATTGGGCTAAAATCAGAAGAATTAATTAAGTTTAAGGACTTAATTAAACTTTGATGGGTTTAATTGACTTAATTAAAAAATTAATTGAAGAAAAATTAAGTTTGAAAGTTTAATTCAAACCAATTCACAATGATTGAAAGATTAGGAAGACAATTAGAGCTTGAAAAGGCCAGATTGATGCAATCAGGGGTTCAATTAAAAAAAATTAAAGATTAAAGGTTGATTTAAGATTAAATTGAAGAATTTTAAGACTAGGAACCACTTTGTAAAAAGCATAAAAATGTAAGGGGGTAATTAAAGAATGCTAACTAGGGTTCCATTGCAAAGTTTTAAAGATTCAGGGATCAAATTAAAAAATACTGTAATTTTATTATTCATTGTCTTCTTTTCATTGAAACAAAAAAAAAAAAACATATCCAAGTAATAATTTTCAATCCTAATTTCTTCCTCACCTCTTCACCACACCACATATATCTTATTACAACTTATATCCTGATACTTGTATTTCATCTAAGCTATAATTCCAGCTCTAATTATACTAAAAACACCTTTAAATTCTCTTTCAAAAACGCTATCCAACACTGCTCCACCTGTAAAAACAACCTTATGTTCTCTATTTTCCAGTTGCAGAGCAGGACAACCTTTTTTTTTAGTTTCAATGAATGATAAATCTATTTTTCAACATCAATAGTCGAGATCACATAAATTTAGAAGCCCTAGAACCACCATGTTTCCCCCATAAAAACCCCACAAACCCTAACCCAAGCAGTGGAGGAAAGGGAGATGAACACTGCCGTAAATACTATCTCTCAGCCAAGACTGTAACAGCCTTGCTCTTTAATCTTTCCAGCCTGAAATAAACCCATAAATAGCCCTCAAATCATCACAACCCCCCACAACAGTCCCAGTGATATCTCCTTCCAAAGCATCCACAACAAGCTACCACCGTGACTAGCTTCATCAGCAGCTGACTCCACCGAGTGCAGCAAGAGCTTAGCCTTAGTCTCCTCAGCATCAGCCTTCAACCTTCAACCATCACTAGCATCTCTTCTCAGCCACTGTGAGCAATTCCCTTACAGTCTCTCGGACTAACAATTACTTGTTTCAGTAATGTGAGCAGCAACAAAGACTGTTTTCCTCAATCATGTCTGTAACTTCAATTATCACTAGCAGTGGAAACTGCTCTTCAACAGTCAACATCTCTCATCTTTTCAGCAACGTGAGCAACAAAGATTTCTTCACCAGTAGCTCTCTCTCTCAGCAACAGAGTTTGCTTCTCCTCACAGCAGCAGCTTTTTCCTCAACTTTGCAACAGCAGCATTATGAACAACAATATAAGATTCAACCAAAAAAAACAACAGAGGCTTTTCTTCTCAATCACAGCAGCAAAATTCTTCCTCCTTGCCACAGCAGCAGTACCAGAGATACTTGTATCCCAGCCGCAACAGTAGAACTCATTCCAAGCTGGAAGCAGTAGAGGTGGTTCTCCCTAATCAACAGCAGCAAACTCCAACCAGTCAACCGATTGCCAACAAAAATTAAATCGGTCGACCGGTGGTAGGTTCCAGTAGCCGTGAGCAGCCTTTGATGTAATCGTGATCAGTAACAGGAGTATGAATGATAACACCACCTCAAAGCATGAACTTCCAACTTCTTGTTATGGAATATTCTTGTATGAATGATTATATGCTTCATGAGCTGGGTTTGGAAGTAACATGATGACTTGGATTGAGAATGATACATGAAATGTATTTAAATGAGTTAGTCATAATCTTCTTCTTTTTTATTTGTGCTACTTTGATTGCGAATTTTTAGAATAGTTGACGAGCTAGCAAATTCAAAATAGAAAATTGAATCGTAATAACAAATAGCGTAAGTTTAGATTATTGGTGGTGTGGATCATGAAATTTTGAGTTGATAAATGACGTTAAATGTCTTGATTTCAAGCTTGAAATCTTGATTAAGTTAAATTATTTTGCAATTAATTTTGAGTTTCATATATATATTTTTATCCTTTCCCGTATAATATTTAGAATTATGATTCGTATATAATATGTTTTTTTAAAATTAAATAAATAAATTTCTTTCCAAAAAAACAACAATTTTTTTTTAAAATAAAAATACATTTAAATAATTTTATTGCATGTGGCTAAGTCCCTAAAAAATTCATATTTGTATATTTTAGCATGCTAAAAAATCACAATTTTTTTTCATGCATATTGTATTTAATAACTTGTTTATTATTTAATAACTTGTTTATTAAAGCCACCAGGACTTGGCTTAAAAAATATATATATATATATAAATAAATTTATTTAATTAATATTTGGAGTATAAATTTTACAATGTAATGTATTTTCTGATTTTAAATTAAATGAATTGAAAAAAATAAAATGTTGAGAATTAATTGTAAACTTTAAAATTTGAGGGTATAAAATTACACTGTAAAGTATATCCTCAGGTATTAAAAATACAAGATAAAAATAAATACATCATTAAAATTTGAGCCTTAAAAAGGTTAGATTTTAGCTTGATAAAGCAAAGAACCTTCTTATTGACAGAGATTATGTCTTGCATCCACAGAGATAAGAATCTTCTTATTAAGAAAAATCTTTCTTGAACCTTAAACAGACTAAGAAAAAAAAATATGACCTAAAAAAACAATCAATAATGCAGCTTACATAGGTAGGGTGTATTGAGAGTGATACATCTTTTTCGTGCACAACTAGTTTTCTTACCCGAGACTCTTGTAGACTAATAGATTTTTTAGTGATCAAAATACTAAACAGTGACTTTTGAAGCTTTCAAAATCATAAATTTATGATTAATCCCAACACACTCGAAACCCCTACAACCCAAGAGGAAAAGATGTCATTCGATATCATGCACGTCACAACAAGACATGTTGGGCACCCAATTTTTTTTCAAAAAAAGAACAAGCATCATCAGCTGCTCCAAATTCCAGCCACTAAAAAGATGATAAAAAAAACTTAACTTTTAACTTCTAGGACTCAAAAAAATCATTTTCAACCTTTTGTTTTACTTGAAAATGCCTAAAAACATCTTAGAGACATTAATAAACTCATTTATAACTTTAAATCACTTTTAATCCGTAAAAAAAATCATTTGGATAATAAAAAAAACTTGAAGCCTAATCTCTAGCCCAATCTACTTATTACGGTAAGATAAATGATCAAAAACTTCTAAATGATACACCAAAATCTTGTTTTTTTTATTGTCGGTAAGTGGTCAACCGATAACTTTATCTTCTTTCTCATTTTTCGATGTCACTCTCCTCTCTTAGATTTAGGGACTAAAAATGAATAAAATAAAGTTTTGAATAAAAATTAAAAATCCAAACAACCAAGGGAGCAAAAATGAAAAACATGAAAACTCCAAGTGCCAAAATTTTAAAAAGCATGCCTCATGAATAGTAAAAAATTTGAAAGAAAATGTTGTTTTTTGTTTCATTATCAAATTTAATCTTAAAAAAATCTCAATTATTTTTAATTAATAAAATTAGATTATATTATGTCAAATCAAGGATCAACTTAACATTCCAGGGAAGCACAATAACCCCATCTCAACCTCAAGTCCTAGATAACAAGGAATGTACATTCTGGACCACACATCACCAGAACAATAAGTTATCAACCTCAAGTCCTGGATAACAAGGAATGTAAATTGTGGACCACACATCACCAGAATAATAAGTTATCAGCCTCAAGTCCTAGATAAGATGCGTAAAAAACCATAATTAATGATGTAGATACTCATTGTGAGACTGGACCACACATCACCAAAAATATATACCAGACGGCAACGCTTCCCCAGATGGAGAAGTGCTGACTCAAGCTGAAGCAATACAGAGAGAGAGAGAGCCCACATGTGTACATTCTGACCTGACAATCTCTGTGGGATTGTGGAGTTGATGTTGAATGAGCTAATTATAGAACCGAAGGTAAATATTTTATTATTGTTTCTGGATAAAAAAAAAAAAAAAAAAGGATGTAGAATATTGAAATAGGCAAGATATGTACTCTGTCATTTATATTTTATAAAAAGGATAAAAATTCAACTATCCTATAAACATATTTATTCATGCATTTCTATCTTTATTTCTTTAATTAAATATATTTAAGTTCCAAACACAATCTACCAGATCTATTGGTTTCTTTGTAACCAAATAAAAAGAGTAAATTAGGATTTTCCTTTGGTGAAAAGCCAATTTTAGATTTTAGAATTTTTTTTCATTAATATTTTTTTACTCAAATATTCATGGCATTTAAAGAGAAGTTAGTAATTTAATATAAACAACTTTGAACAAATTTTTTATATGTTTTAAGGATTAATCATATATTCGATCTCTAACTGTAGCTGTGTTATTTAAAAGCATAAAATACCCTGGCTGATTTCTTTAAAAAATAAAGCAGTCTCCTTATAAAATGACACCGTTTTCCTTTAAATCTTTCAAAGTGACACATGCTTTGCTTTGAACAAAACATATATTAACCAAACACAGCTCACCTAAAAATAGTTGTCATTTTCAAAAGCATATTAATATCAAACAAACATCAAATCCTACTCGTTAGAATGCTGAATTAATATATATATTTTAAATCCCAGTATTTGAATGCCAACCAAACCTCTAGGCAGTGACCCCTTCCTTCCTTTTCTAAGTTTCTCAGTAGATTCTGAAAGCAATTATTTACCCTAATGCCTACAGATTTCAAAAGTTGAAGACAAACTCATACAATCATGTAGGAATTTGAAATAGATTCCACGAACCAGATGGTTAGTGACATGATGGAACCAATAAACAAAAAAATCTCAGCAAATATGTACCTTGTCATGATAACTGCTACAGTGACAAACATCAACAAAAATTACATTATACATCAGAGGAATTATCAGATCTAAAACATGGAACCAAACCTTAAGAAGTATGTCCGGCAGTGCCTCAACCAATGTTATTACACATGAAGAACTGTGGTGATTTGAAAATAGAACACGTTTTACTATGAATGCACTTGTGTTAATGCTAACTTACTGTTTGTCATTACTCATCAACAGACTTCCATCCGCACCAGTGGCAGTTTCCTCCTGCCAATGTTCCTTGGTCATCACCGGCAAGCTGCTAATCTGTCGAATTACTTCCAGTGTAAGGTTACAATTTACACAGCAATACAAAATGAAATACTAAATGTTAAGTAGATATGTGAAAACTTACCATGGTGTGAGACTTGAGCGACGAGGAATCAATAGCAGGCATCAAAGATGGGTCTGATGGCCTGTGAAACAGCAAATGCGCTATTGATCGATCTATTGGATTGGTATCAGTTTCCATATCCATTAATCCGGTCCTGGATGAGGAAAACCATTAAAATACATAAAAATAATAACCACTAAAAGAGCAAGAATTTGAGCTCTAGCCAATAGCATAAAGGCCTTTTACAAGTGAAACTAGCAAATTACTCAGGTAACATTTCCCCTTTGTTCTCCAACTGTTTTGAAAAAATCTTCCAAAACTTTAATATTCTTCTATACCTTCAATGGGAGCCTTCCTAATTGTATCTCATAGAACTGGCAAAGCAAGATATCTGAGATCAAACGCACTAAATACTACTCATTTCAGTGCGCCATTACAATCATAAATTTAATTAGCATATAAATTGATTTGGTTTCTGATAATATTCTCCCTCTCATCCCAAATATTTTTTTGGGTTAACATAATGCAACTAAAGCAACCATTTTCATTGCATGTTCATCCCCATGCATCAACCAATCTTTTCATATATTGAGAACGGTGAAAGATGCTAGTGCCTATCAACGAACAAGTCTTTTCAATATAATAATGCTAGGAGAACCTACTTTTTTGCCAATTATAAAATCTCTAATATTGAATAAACATGTTATGTGAGATTTTCCCTAATTCTCCAGAAGACCTACTCTAGCATGCCAAATGGGATTTTGGAGATCAAACAGGGGAAGGTGCCATAGAAGTGTGCCATATTTTCTATGATTTGGACCATTCGGAATGAAGGAAACACTAGAATCTTCCAGGACAAACAGCTTTCCTCCCTTTAAAATAGGACAAAATAGTTTTTCTCGCATCTTTACGGTGTTATGTACTGATGCTTTTACTATAATATCCTTAGCAAACATAGAGAATTAGAAAGTTTTTTTAACATTGTTTTGTTCTCTTTTGCTCTTACGAGAACGGGTTATTCTCATGCCATGTGCATTTCTCTTTTAGTAGTTCTTCTATACTGTCCAATATAAATTTCTCTCTAAAAATGATGTCTTGAAGATGTGATTATTTCAAAGTTTTTCTTTTACAATCAGACCCTCTAACTCTATGGATACCCTGACCAAGTACCGTGAATTCTTTCATGTATTCTTTACCATGTTAATGAGATCTTTTTTGACTCATTTTTTACATTTATTCAACAAAATAATTTGCTTTCCAAACAAGACCCTTGTGTCCTTTACAAGCCAACCTACTTGCTGCTATAACCATCTCATGAACGTGGAAATCTCCCAACACATCAAATGTAATCCTATCAGCCCATAAAGCCCTCAACATCTCCCATACCCATTTCAGTTGTAATGAAAGATTCTTCAATACATTGTCCAGGTGATGGTTTGTCTTGTTTCATCAAAGTAGAGTTTTTTAAAGATCAAGGAAACTCCAGTTTTCTCAATCTTTTGCAAGATCTGATAAGTTCAAAATTTTCTCTTACATTTGTTTAACAAACATGTTAACATCCCAAAAGACCTCCTCACCCAATTCCAACCCAAATTTTTATTTAAACAATCATTTGTGTATAAATCTTTTGTAAGATTTGACAAGCTCAAATTTCCCTTTCATCTTAACTCTGCCTTCTATCTATGATATCGATTTCACAAAAGCTTCACTGCTACTTCGTAACATCCCAAAAAACATTTCAGTTCCAACGGCTGACACCATGGAAGCACTAACAAGCTTTGCAACTCCTCCATCTTCTTGTCCTGGCATTAACCCTCAGAAATACAGAATTCTTTAGATGCCTACCATCACCCTCATTCTCCAAAGGCTCAAAAATAAAACTCCTTTCAATTCTGATACTTGAGGCACACTGGTGAAATTTGAAATCTAAATCAATGTATGCCTTCACTAAAACCCAACACACCCAAAGGATCCCTTCAAACACTAAAAGAGTAATAATTTCAGAATAATTACTCAAATCCAGAAAACAAAAGGAAACAGCATTGATATTTGAGATCAAGAAAATGTATCTGAGGGATAATCTACTCAGTTATGTCATTCTCTTCAATCTGTTTATCTAGCTGAACCATAATAGTCAAGTAAAACAACACCCTCCTATACAGGTGAATAACTCTCTTCAAACAACATTCACTCAAAGTATCAATTCTCTAGCCTTCGTACATAATTACCTAGGTCAACACCCAATTCCAACCCAATAAGAGTGCCATGAAATGCATGCTTAATAGTTTATAGCAATCTCTTTTATATTGCTTGCAATAAAGTCTAAAATCTCAATTAGCTAAATCTTTCAAATAAACCCTCTATCTCATTGATGCCATCATCTACTACATGAGATATTCCTTATGTGACTAAAATATCAATATTTGGAACCACCGAGGAGGGATGGCATTAATCACATTTCACCGCAATGGACCCAACGAAATCCCATCGATCATCATATCATTTTCCTTTAAGAGCATTCCTCACCGATCACTAGTTGTTGAACACTTAATGGTAATTGACTTGTCCTCCAAATACAGCATATATATTAGGGTAACTTCTTTACAGAGTTTATTAAATTAAATTTCAATGTGCTAGGTCATTAGCTGCCATTTTTGGACACAGAATAAATGGATCAGACGATATGAGTTCCGACAAGGAAAAAAAATAAAAGACAAGAAATGACATAAATGTAAATGATTTTATATAGCTGAGTCTACAGACCTACATTCACAAATATTATATAATCACCTTTAAACAGGAGACGCAACAAGATTGATGATTGCCTAACAACCCATAATCATAATAGAAGTTACACACAAACATAAGCAGACATGTGATCACACAGACAGAAAAAAAACATATACTGAACAAATCAAGTCAGTCTAGGATATCTAACTAAATCACTCTCTGCTGCATCGCTCCCCTTTTAAAAATAAGCAGGCTTAAGAGATCAGCAAATACAAACCAAGACAAGCCTGAAGTTCTTGGATATAAATTATCCTTGAATAGGTGTCTGGTCTAAGTAGCATATCAATGAAATTGGACATAAAAGGAGATGAGAAGGAGAGTTTTTTTTTTTCAGCAAGTGAAAGTAACCAACAAGTAGGCCCCCACATAGAGGTGCAATATCAAGCTTAATGTTGAGCTCAACTGCCCGAGTCAAATTCTTGCCACATGAAGTAGCACAGAGGAACTTTAGCCCACTAGACCAATGTTTGAGAAAGTACCAAACAAGAGAGTCTGGGATAAACTATGGCATCGTTTAAAGAACTCTAAAATAACCCCAGCGACCTTATCATGAAACAAATATTAATTGCTTCACCAATGTTTAAACCAGGTTATATCAAGGAACATGACATGATAACATAGGTTATTTCCACTTCAAAGAATGAATGAAAGGCATGAAAATTATGTAATTCATATTCAAACCAGCTAAAGCATACATGCCATCCATGCCCTCTATGCGGGGCCTGCTTGTTGGTTACTTTCACTTCTTGCTGGGAAAAAAAAAAAAAAAACTCAAGCTTAATGTTGAGCTCAACTGCCCGAGTCAAATTCTTGCCACATGAAGGAGCACAACGGAACTTTAGCCCACTAGACCAATGTTTGAGAAAGTAACATGCAAGGGGGTTTGGGATAAACTATGGTATCATTTAAAGAACTCTAAAAAAACCCCAGCGACCTTATCATGAAACAAATATTAGTTGCTTCACCAATGCTTAACCCATGTTATATCAACAAACATGACATGATAACATAGGTTATTTCCACTTCAAAGAATGAATGAAAGGCATGAAAATTACATAGAATCTAAGCTAGGCAATTCTGACTAGTTAGTACCCGGCTAAAGCACACATGCCCCCCCCCTCCCCCCAACGAAAACACACCCTCACACACAGATTATGATTACTCATAACAAGAATAACTACAATCAATAAACAATAACATGCATCTTAACTTAAGAAGTACTGCACAAATAAGAAAAAGAAAGAAGGTAAACAATCGAGAAAATAAAAGAGAGAAAGGCATGACCATACTTGTCAGCTTCTTCAGCCATCAATGCCCCACTTCTGTCTCCGCCATCTCTCTTGCCACCACTTCCATTCCTATGATTATGCCTTTGCTCAGCGCTTCTAGCTAAGCGATACAGGCTATCCCTTATACATAGTTTTGTCCTAATATCCAACTGAATTCAGGCAGGTTCAGATCACTAAATCCCACAATATTGACTGTATAATAATAATAGTAATGGCAGGATACTGCTCGTGCAGAGTTTTTATGTGCAGAGAATGATCATCACCAAGAGAAATAAAATATCTAGAAGCCTTTTTTTATCATGTCAAATGCTCAGATCCCATTCATACATACACATTTGCAGATATATAAACAACAATCATAATTTGAACATAAGAACAGCACAAACTAGAAAATTCCATATCATTAAAAGAAGTATGTTACTGACCATCTCTTATATTATCTAAAGGTCGGTCAGCATTTTCCCATTGGCTTCCCGTATAGCCATACATAATAGCTGAAGACTATTATGCAATGCTTTTTATTGGTATTTTGTCACTCTGTAATAGTTGTTGCACAATCACAAACTTTTTTTCACTCTGAATATAAACCTTTGGAGGCTTTGAATGAAACCGATTTACACCATGGACTGACATGAGAGAGAGCATGTCGAAAGTTGACAATAATAGTTTATGCTGCTATTTTAAAATTGCAAGGTTATGCTGCATTTTGTGAACCAAGTTTTCATATTTCATAATATTTTAAACACAATCAAGCGAAATCATTCAGAGCACTCACAGAAAAATGCACGCACATACATAGGTTCTTCTAATGCTATGAAGATTCAGTTTTTATTATATCAATCATATCATGCAAATAACCAAAGTTTTATAAACCACCACACCTGTTCCATGACTTGTTGAAGTTGGCGAAAACTAGTTGCTTCTAGTGAAATTCCATCCAACACAGAACTCATGCAAGAGCTCTCCTGTGCATTTGAAGAGTCTAGTTCTGCTGGAATCCCTGTGCCAACTCCTTTGATATCATATTCAGACTGACGGGCTACCTTCTTAGCTGAAACTGGACCATAAAATTCTGCTGGACCTGCCATGTTTGCAGGTTTGAGATTCATACCAGATGATGGTTCCTGGCAATGATACAGATTTTCCTCATTCTCATTTGTTGTTATAGCAGGAGCCTCAAAGTCAGGACCATTAGCGCTCTCAATGGACCGTACATGATTTGATGCATGGGAAGACTCCTTTGGAGAAGGAGATGGGTAGCTATTGTTTTCAGATTTAACACTAGATTGAGTTGGACAGGTCGAAATTTGATCTGAAGAATGACTGTAGTCGATGTGTATCAATGGAATATGTGTCTGCATGTAATTTAAGGAATTGGATCCTATTATTTGTTTATGCTGCTGGATGCCTGGAAGAGGTAAAACTTGATGGGATGAGTCTCCAGATGAATGCTTTGTATCTGCGAAATGCTTCATGTTAACATCGAGAGGAAAAGAACCATTTTCAATATCACTGTCTTTTCTCCTTCCTTCAAATCGGTTGTTGTGCCTTGCCTGCCTTTTGTTCCAATTCATCTATCATGCAACCACACAATCAACAAAGCAATGAATTCACGTATACATATAAACATGCAACCTGGCAATCAACTAAAATGCTTATGGAAGCGCGCCCCCATCCCAAATAAGTTCAGATCAGGTGATATCGGCTAATCTAAACAGAATTGAAAAGAAGATATTGTTCGAAAACATGAAGACTTCACCAACCTTTTCCTTGAGTACCAAGTCATCCATACTTACAGATTTTGTCTCTGACCCATTCAGAGATGTTAAGTAACCAAGAGAAGAATGGTCAACAGCACTGGAAGTCCTGGAGCTTATTTTGTCATCTGTGAAAATGCTTTTCTTGTTGGAATCGTGGACTGAAGGGTCATCACTGCTTAGTTGTGAAGCTTCAGGATGTTCTGATACACTATCCAAAGCACTTGCCTCAGAATTTAAGAACTTGGAACCCAGATTCAACGCATCATCAGATCTTTCAGTGAAATCAGAAGATGAAAACCAGCACAAGTCATCTTCATTGCTCAGACTCCCCAACCCAAATGTTGAATCACAACTTCTGCAAGATAAACCTATAGATATCATGCAAGAGTACACGTGTCTTTGTGTGCAAATACATAGAGATGTATACATCAACTCTTATGCATATTTACATGCTCCGGCGTGTGCACATTGTGTGTGTACTCAAATAGATCATACAAAACTGTATCACTCATAAAATGAATATATTTAATTATAGAAATTGCAAATAATTCCACCAGTAGTGTGAATTTTCAAAAGTAGAGATGATGATGATGATGATGATATAGAAGAGGAAGGGTTGGACTACCTAAACATCCTATCAACATCATCAAAATTTCCTATATCATCAGGCCACCCGTAATATAAGGGATCACTGCTTTCTTTGTCTTCACGGTCATTATCAAAGAAGCTGAGATCATTGTCTGTCTTTGAAATGTGACTGAGTGGATAACTATACAGGTTATTATCAACTGCGGAACACTTTTCAACTGATGTAGGATCACTGGCACAGAACTCACTGCCAACTGAATCAATATTCCCATTTTTTAAACAATGACTGGACATGCTTGTATCTTCAGATCTTATTGTTATAAAGTCCTTGACTGCACCGCTATCTCGTGAGGTAGGAAACACACTGTCAGGTGTGTTAGACCACGAATCCTTTTCTAACATTGTATCCTTCTTTACCAGAGTAGGTAAGCTAGCTTCCTCCTCTTCCTGAGTGCTATAGGTAAGTGAATCGTCTTCATTATTCGCAACATTAATTATCTTACTTTCAGGTTTCTTTTGCTTGACGCCCTGAGCTACAAAGTGATCTCCATATTCATGACCAGGATGAGGTACTATGTGATCATCACTCACACTGAATTCATCCCACAGATTATCTTCAAGCTGCCATAGATTAGAAACACACTGTAGCCATCAGTATCTTCATGGGAAACACGATAAAAACACATAGAAAATGGAAGTTGATAATTTGGGATGAGACAAGAACAAAAACTGAAGATTGCGCTGCATTCAATTATTTATTGGCCAGAGAAGACGTGCATATTATCAAGAGTGTTGACCCAATAAAAAGTGAGTGAGATGATTGGTCTTGATCCCAATATGAGAGCTTCTTCACAAAATTAATGGAATTTAGAAACTCTACGGTAAGGATAGTATGATTGCTGCAAATAAATTTAAACCCGCCAAAATAAATGAATAGCTGTCAGTGGTTAAAAAGGGTATGTTTTCACTCAATATTTCAGGCCAAAAAAAAGTCCCAAGAAAGCCAGAGAGGCTGTGATTCTGAGTACGTTAATAGATTACTAAATGCAGACAAATCCGTCCTAACCAATTGTTGTTCTAAAACTGAATAGTTGAATATTTTTTCTGTTTCGCATAATGGGCTTAACCTGAAACAACATACAAGAATGATCAAATACCACAAACACACATAAAGGCATCACAAAACTACACTATTTGCAAAAACAATTAACCTCAAAAGAATCCCTACCTCATACATGCACAAATCTGACATTCCTCCACAATCACCTACCCACCATTGAAGCCACACACAATTTCATTATATGATGTCATGTTCTTCGTTGAAAGTTAATGCCCCCTCCAAAAAAGAAAAGAAAAACTAACAGTCAATTTCTTGTATTCGGGTCAGAAGAGAACTAGATTCTTCACGCATCTGTTTCAAACCAGAACTCAACAAATTAGAGTCAAATACTTACAGAAATAGCATTAACCTAGCCAGTTTGTGGCAGAGAATTAATCAGGGATTAGTCTTGCTTTACTGGTTACTCAACTAAACGCAAATCTTTTCTTTCTGAATCCAATATATAAACATACCAGAGGAATTTCTCAACTCTTTTTTAATTACTAGAATAAAAAAATATCAAAATTCAAAAAAAAAATTCTTAAATCTAAAACAAGCATAATAATTGGACTGTTACTCTTCGTTTCTCACAAATTCTCAGCAACCAAACAAGCCATAAACCACAGACCAAACGGATCTCCCAGAGTAAAACTCACCTAAAAAGAATCCAAGTAAACGAAATCTTCCTCCTCCTCCTTTACTGCAAGACTTTAACCCTAATCGAATCGCAGCCACTGATTTCCAGAAGTTTCTACACAATTTTTCTTCTTCTTTTCTAGTATTCTACACCAGACCGCACACTCTCTCTCTCTCTTTCTATCTCGCTCTTTCTTTTCTTTTCTTTTCTTTTAGGTACAAAAACAAATTTTTAAATTTTTTTAGTGGTTAATATTTTTTTAATTTTGCTGGGTGAGGCACGTTCTGACACGTGGGTAGGAGATCAAAACAAGGAAGCGTAACAGATATCAAAACAGAAAGCAAGAATTCGTGGACGAGAGCAAGGGATGAGATCCAATCACTTTCTGCCAGCCCATTGGTCCACGTAGCTCTCACCTACGAATCCCTCGACACATGTCTGGGACCGATCCTTTGCCCCGAATATTTATGCCCTGCACGTGGTCATGCCCACTGACGTCACTTTGTAGCAGAGTACACGGGGAAAAAAAAAGAAAAAGAGCCGACGGTTCTCTGTCTCTGGTTTCAAATAGTGGTTTCTTCGTCTCTGATTTCAAAACGTTTTTTTTTTCTCTTTTTTTTTTTTTTGATTAATAACCCTCAGAACTTACTTTATTATTTTCTAAATTAGAGTTTTCTTGCACTCATTTTATCACTCAATCTGATCGATTCTATTTGATCAATTATTTTCTTAAGTGGGTTTTTTTAATCTGTTTGCAATTATGATTGCATGAGTGATCATGGTGGTTTCTCGTGCTGGTGATTTTATGAGCATTTGATGAAGATGATGGCCATGAGAGGGAAGGGAATGATGGAAATTAGGAATGAATAAAACTCAAGTAAGACTCTATTTCATATATTCTATTTCTTTCATTCTTTTTGTTTCAAATCTTGGAATTTAAAGAATCTTCCCTGGCTAAAATACTTGAACTTTTTGCATGACTATGCAGATATAATGAATTGTAATGTATACTAAAAGAGATTAGTTTTTGGTTGTGGACTGAAATAGTTTTTTTTTAATTTTTTTTTAATTTTTTAACTTTTATTTTACATAATTTAATCCTTCATAACTCAAATCAACACTTAATTACATATTTTTTTAGAATAAATGGTTGAATTAAAATACAGGGAACGGAAGTGAAAAAACAGGTATAATAGATGACGGATTTAAAATTTGTTATAAAAGCTCATTTTAGTCCCTCAGAGTTTTTAGCTATTAGATTAATCGGTTCCTTTAATTTTTAAAAAATCAATTTTGATACCAAATTTTATTTTTCTCATTATTGAGTCTTTTTTTTTATGGGAGGAGAGAGAAGGAGTCACTAAATTTCGGCATAAATAAAAAAAGTGGACACGTTGGTGATGATTATGACTACCAAAACAGTCGTTTTTATGTCAAATGGTTCCATATAATAACAAGAGTTAAAATGAGACCTTTTTTTAACCTTAAAAGTGTCTAAAAAAACAAATCAGAGCTTGAGAAGATTTTGGATTTGAGGTTGATTTTGGATTTTGTGTCGGGTTTTTGGTGTTTTTAAAGGTTATAGATTGGTTTAACAAGGTTTCTAGAGTGTTTTCTAGGTGTTTTAGGTCAAAAATAGATTTGTTTATAAAACAAAACTTTGGGACTTGTTTTTCCAGCCACTATAAAAGTTAGATTTCAGGGATTTCGAGATGACACGTCGTCTACTAATACTAGTTACACATCTTTTTTTTAAATGATTGGGCTCCACCCCCATTAACTTTTTAAAAAATAAAGGTATGTGTGCTTGGGCCTGACCTAGCAGGCCCAATGTGGGTCTTTGCTTGATGGCCCTAGCCTGTCAGGCTTAATAGCACCTGGTTTAATTTTTTTTTAATTTTGAATTTTTTTTTATTAATGCCTTATTTTCTATGTATTTTGTAAAAGAATTTTTTTGCTTTTGTTTTAATTAGTACCCATTATGTGCGATATTTTTTGCTTATTTAGCCTTTTTAATATTGTGGTTATTTTTTTAATGATATTGGGTGTGTTTAATTTTTAAAGAGGTTGGAATGATTCATTTGTGATTTTTTTAAAACAATTCTATATATATTAATTTTTTTTTAAAAATAAATATTGGTTTTTTTATAAGATTTTTAATATGTGGAACCTTACATAATATTTTTTCTTTTATTGTATTTAATAAATTTAATGTGTGTGTCGGTTTATATTACAAATTTATTTTAATCAATAAATTCATTAAACAAAACTTGATAAATTACCTGTGTTACAATATTAAATATCTTGATCTACATTTGTCTCTTAGTTTTTTTAGTTTTGTTTTTTATATCAGGGCAATTATTAAATATCGTTTGGTGATTTTTTTTTATTTATTTACACAATGGTTATTGATTTGTTTAGTTGGATGCGTGTATAAGTTTTTTTATTTACATCTGGGATTTTGTTCATGTAAAAAAACATGTTAAAAAATTCTGCATGTTCGATTTTTTTATTATGTTTTGATGTTTTAGATTTGATATTTATTATTATGATTTATGATATCTTCCCTTAACCTTTTTATGCTCGATTCATGATTTTTTTGTTTGCTTTTCTAGTAACTGACCTGATATACATGCGACCTCTTTCAATTAACAAAATCTTAGATTTTTGTTATTCATTTTAAAATTTTAATATTACATGAATATTTTTTAACTTGTCTCATAGAGCAAACGACGAGTTATTTATCTAGTTCAAACCTAAACAATGATAGATATTATTAAGCCCGTGAGCTATATTAGTAACAACTTGCATGCATGATAACCAAATGATAAAAATGTGTATCTAGGATTTTGTGGATTTCTAAGACAAATATATTAGAATCTTAGTTTATTGGAAGCAGATATTTTATGGGGTTTCTTTGAAAATTTTATGGGGCCTTTTTGTTTTTCATTTGTTGACTTGTGGGCTTAGAAATTAAAGAAAAAATAAAGAGTTTGCGGAAACAGAGGTTATTAGGCCATATAAGTACGAGAAATTGAAACTTCGAGATTTGGATATGGGTTTTTTTTTAATTTTTAAATTTTATGGTGTTAATTTTGTATTTATCATAGGAAGAGTCTATGAATTACAATTAAGTAACAAGCTAAGGGGTGTGGGTGATTTACTATTCACCCACACCCAATGCATCGTGGATTACAACAGTAATCCACAGTGCATTCCTATTTTTTTTTTCTTTTTATATTTTTTCCAACTTTCCCCTTTTTTTCATTTATTTTTTATTTTTTTTTCTAAAATTACTTTTCTTTTTTTTCCAACTTTTCCTCTTTTTTAATTTATTTTTTAAAAAAATTATCTTTGTCGATTTTAATTTTGTAATATTGAGCTGGTTAAAAATTTCGTTTTGTAATTTTTTTCTTTTAAAATACTGTGAATTACTATAGTATTTTCCCACATGGTTTTCTATTTTATTTTTTTATTTTTCAAAATTATTTTTTGTTGATTTTATTTTTTTATTAAGTAATAAGTTAAACGGTGTGGGTGATTCACTGTTCACCCACACCCAATGCATTGTGGATTACTTGTTGTAATCCACAGTGCATTCCTTTTTTTTTTTACTTTTTTGTTTTTTTTCATTTTTTTTCCCAACTTTTTCCCTTTTTTGTTTATTTTTTAATTTTTTCCAAAATTACTTTCCTTTTTTCCAACTTTTCCTCTCTTTTTTTTGTTTATTTTTTAAAATTATTTTTGTTGATTTTACTTTTTTAATATTGAGCTAGTTAAAAATTTCGCTTTATAATTGTTTTCCTTTAAAATACTGTGGATTACTATGGTATTTTCCCACATGGTTTATCTATTTTATTTTTTTATTTTTTAAAATTATTTTTGTTGATTTTATTTTTTTAATATTGAGCTGATTGAGAATTTAGTTTTGTAATTTAAAAAAAAAAACATGGTTGATTGCTATAGTGTTTCTCCGCATGGTTTTTTTTGTTTTTGTTTTTTGATGATTTTCTCCGAAATTATCTTTTTTGATTTTATTTTTTAATGTTGATCTGGTCAAAAATTACAGTTACAATATGTGAGAAAAATACTGTAACTTTCCTTGCAAATTACTGTGAATTGCCATAATGTTTTTTCCCACATGGTTTTTTTCAGTTTCCTTTGTGTTTTCTTTTTTTTTAATATTTTTTCCAAATTTATCTTTGTCGATTTTATTTTTTTAATATTAAGCTGGTTAGAATTTAACTTTGTAATAAAACTTAATCATGTGGGGAAAACATTGTAGCTTTCCTCACAAAACACTATGGATTGCTAGAGTGTCTCTCAACATGATTTTTTTTCTTATGATTTTTTCAAAATTATCTTTGTCAGTTTTATTTTTTTTAATATTGAGCTGGTTAAGAATTACAATTACAAGTTATTACAAATAAGGCTAAATCACGTAGGGAAGCACTGTAGTTTTCATTACAAAACACTGTGAATTGCTACAGTGTTTCCAACATTGTTTTTTTTTCCTGTTTTTTTTTGTATTTTCTTTTTGTAATTTTTTTTCTAAAATTGTCTCTGTCGATTTTATTTTTTTAATATTGAGTTTATTGATAATTTAGCTTGGTAATTTTTTTCTTTAAAACACTGTGAATTGTTGCAGTATTTTCCCATATGATTTTTTCCAAAATTATCTTTGTCGATTTTTTTTAATATTGAGTTGGTTAAGAATTATAATTATAATAAAGCTAAATCATATGTGGAAAACATTGTAGCTTTTCTTACAAAACATTGTGAATTACTTCAGTATTTGTCTAAATGGTTTTTTGTATGATTTTTTCTAAAATTGTCTTTGTCAATTTTATTGGAGAAAGCACTGTAGTTTTCCTCACAAAACATTGTCAATTGCTACAATGTTTTTCCTCATGGGTTTTTTTCCTTCCAAAATTATCTTTGTTAGTTTTTTTTTTAATATTAAGTTGGTAGAGAATTTAGCTTTATAATTGTTTTTGCTTTTTATTAACAGAAAAGCTAAATCATGTGGCGAAAGCACTGTATCTTTCCTCACAAAACACTATAGATTGCTACAAATTATTTTATTCAGTCTCTAAGTTTTTGATCACCAACACAACTTTTTTTTTTTGTAATGAAATATTGGCTCTATCATACCTTTAGTTTTTATTACTTATCTAGCACTGGTTCACAATTATAACACTATCAAGTACATTTGTTTTATAAGCCCGCAACAGCGCGCGGGCATGCCATCTCATAACATTTAAACCAAGATGCATTAGTCAACACATGGAAACAAAATAAATTTGGATAGCGAAACACATCTTTTCTTGTACTAATTGGTTGGTACTCACGGCAGATTCTCTTTCAGAAATCCGAATGCTAATCACATATATGATCCTATAGCATATTCATTTATAATTTTTTTTTAATCTAAATAATCCTAAACTTAGCTCCAATCCAAACTTGTTAATCTATTTGTTCTTTATCTATGTACTTTTTAAAAAGTATCAGTGAAAATAATCATAAAAGATATTGCAGTTATAAAATTGTAAAGTTTAAGCTAAGAAACATATACAAGGATATTTGTGATTTATACTACCCAAATTGCAAATTTATAAAACTTGTTTCACCCTGAGAATATCTTTCATAACTCAATTTTGGATCCCTAAAAAATTGTTTTAAATACATACAAATAAAAAAATCTAAAAATATTTTTGGGACACGAAGAGATAAGCTCTCAAGCTGCAACAAACCAAAATAATCAGACTGAGATATTTTAACACGATGAGCTAAAGAAAGACTTAACAAAAAAAATGGAGATTAAAATTCAACTTGATCAAAATTAGAAGAATTAATTAAGTTTAAGGACTTGATTAAACTTTTAATGGGTTTAATTGGCTTAGCTAAAGACTTAATTAAAGAAAAATTAAGTTTAAAAGTCAATTTGGCCACAATTGGAATAATTAATTAAATTAAAGGACTTAATTTAACTTATAATAGTTTTATGAGTTCAATCGAGGATTTAATTGAAAAAAATCAAGTTTGAAGGCCTAATTCGGGTCAATTCACAAAAATTAGAAGATTTGGGACATAATTTAAACTTGAAAAGGCTAAATTGATGCAATCAGGGGTTCAATTGAGAGAAATGTAAAGACCACAGGCTTGTTGAGGGTCATATTGAAGAATTACAAAACCAAATGCCAAAGTGCATAAGGTGTGTAAGTTTGAGGACTGAAATTAATCAAATTAGGGATATACTTAAAGAAATTAAAATTTTGATGGTTGATAAGGGTGAAATTGCATAATCTAAAAGCCAAAAAACAAAGGGCAAAAGATGATCAAATTAAAGGATTTAAATCAATGTTTCTAGGGGTGTAATCATAGTTTTGAAACCCGGCCCGGTTCGGCGGGTTGACCCAAGACCCGGCCGACCTAGGGCTGGAACGGGGCCGGGTTGAAGAAAAAATAGGGGAAGGAAAAACCCGGTGTGACCTGTTTGACCCGGCAAGACCCGGTTAAAAAGTCGATTGTAATCCTTTAACTTTTGTTTTTTTTACTAAAACGACGTCATTTTAATCTTTTTTAAAAAATAATTAACCCAGACGACCCGGTGACCTGGTCAAAACCCGAAACCCGGGCCTTGGGTCGGGCCGGGTCTGAAAACTATAGGTGTAATTGCTAAAATTGAGAAGTTTTAGGATCAATTAAGGATTCATATACTTAAATTGGAAAAACAAGGATTAAACTGAATTTTTCCTAAAATCTTATTTTAAAAACCCTAATTTTTAGGATTTAAACAAATGACGCGTCACTCAGACTTTAATGAAGAAATAAGTGACATGTCATTTGGTCTTCTTATCATTCCATTCAGTCGAGATGGCTGATCGAGTTGTCACTTTCAGGTGAATGAACGTGGTATCTTTGACCACCTCACCGGCTCTAACCACTACTCGACTTAGAAACATCTCCTCTACAAGAATCACCTATCATCATCACATGTTTGTACCTCATTTGGCTCAATGGACTTAACAACATCTTGTCTATGATTAACCGTCTTTGCATTGATAAATTCAAGCTGATCAAAAGCTCACATTCCAATTAATGAATTTGAAGTTTTAGACCTCTAAATTCAATGTGGTTTGTTCTTAATGACATATATACATCCCCTCTACAAGGTCAATAAATGATACATTTATGACTCAATATCCACAATGATCTTGACAAAGTACTCAACTCAATCATCTATAACTGAAGAAAAATTCATCATGATAGAAAAGACTCCCAGGTTATTCTCTCATGTGTGATTTTGGTTTTTAAGAGGACAAAAAGGCACCAGGCACCACCCATTTCAAAAAGAAAGGTTTTGAAAGAGAAAGAATAAGAATCTTCCCTGACAATCTCTTGGCAAAGAATCATAATGGTTTTGAAATTTCTGGTATTGGTTTGGTTATGAAAGAGCATTTGCTCTTGAGTAGAGGATGAGGATTTTTGGAGAGAAGAAACAGAAAAGAAAAAGTGAAAGATTAAAAAAAATCAAACCACTAAAGTTTCTTGATAACAAGCCCATATAGTATTAATAAAAAGTGGAAGGAAAGAGGTAAAAGGTAGAGTTTGTGAGTCCATGATTGGAAGAAAAAATACTAGAGATCTTAAAGCTTAAAGAAGGAGCAAGAAATGCCTAGCAAATAAGACAATATTATGAGACAATGTATACCTCTAACTTTAATAAGGGAGAGTCGCTCAATGAGCACACTCCCTCCCTTCTTATTTTGCCTTTTAGATTTCTGTCTAAAATGTTTGTTAGGCATCCTTTGAAGTTATTTATCAATTTAAATATAATAGATGCTTCTTTTTAAGATGTTTAGTTATGCCATGAATCATCATGTACTTTCAAGTTTTGTTTGATGTCTATTTTGTGCTTTAGAGTTTATGATTAAGTGATGAATGATAGTTTAAAATGTTTGTTTTGGCATGATTTAAGGCTTAGTTTAATCAATAATATATTTAATGTAAATATGTTAGAGTGTGATGTTGTTGTTTTAGTTGATCTTGAGCTGTTTTTGATAGCCTACTAAGTTTACTTGAACTATAAGTATAATGTTTATGGTTAGGGAAAGGGGAAATCAATCAATAGAACAATGTTTATACATAAAGGGATGTAATTTTTGCTGCCTGTTGGTAATTGGTTATGTTGGTTGTACTACTGTTTATGGATTCTTGTTGTTATGATGGTTCATACAAATTGTACTTAGCATGTTTAATCTATATTTGCAATGCTTAGGTCCCTTTACATTGTTTTATGCTTTTCTTACGGGGTTTTAGCTTTATGGGCATTTCTGGATTTATGTTCTTGAGTGTTCTTTAGCTGAAATTTGAATTCCCTCATAAACTAATATTTTTGTTTTCCTTGTGAGCTTCAGTTGAGTCTTAGACCTATGTATGAGTGTTCTATGCTATTTTTTATTCCTTTTATTGCATGTTTTGGATCAATCGATCCTTAGTTCTCTTTAGTGCCTAAGTTAGGGGTCATAATTGTTGGGTTTGATTTATTGAAAATAAGAACGTGTTATTACTTTTATTTTGACTTTGATTTTTGGGTTTCGTCGCTGGTGTTTTTGGCTTAGATTCAAACGAAAAACTCCTTTTGATTTTTTTTTTTGTGGGTCATGTTTTTTGGATTGGACCAAGAAGCCCAACCTACGTGGTTGTTTGAACCCATTCCAGGTTTACGGCATTATTTGGTTGTACAAAATTTTTCAAAGAAAAAAATGCATTTTTTTATCCTTAGGACGTGTTTGGCAAATACGCCCTACTGAATTTTCACCAGTTTTTTTTTGTTAAATTGATTTTCTTGTTTTGGTAAATAAACCCCAAATAATTTCTAAAAATTCTAAAAAAAAATTCAGGGATCATCTTAAAATTATTATGGGTTCCTCACATATTTTTCAACCATTTCATTTAATATTTAGGTCAGAAACTTACATTGTAAAATACTGACCCGATATTAAATATACCTGTTTTTCTTTAAAATTTTAGAAAAATACAAAAATCCAAAATTTCTTATTTAAAAAGATACAAAAATATGTTTTTGTTTGTTTGCATATGACAAAATTCTAAAACTTTTCATGCATATTTTATAGAAAAAGATAAATTATATTGTTATCATACTTTACTATGAGAGCATATGTCTCTAAATTACATATAATTTTTCATATGGCAGAGCATCTAAATAGTTGGATATTTTCAGGATGAATTAGAGGCAGAACTCAAAGAACTAGAAAGGAGTTGAATTGAAAGAACAACATTTTCAGCCAACAATAACAACTATTTGAGTTTTTGATTGATTTTGAAGTACCTTCTTAGCTAAAAATAAGGAGCATGGATATGAATAATATATACTTGAATGTTCATTTAATGTAAATAGCATGGATGTGATCATATTTTTTTAAAGAGTTAGCTAAAATGGCTTTTTAGCTATTTTAGCTAAAAACTTAGCTAGAAAATAAAGAGCATGGATGTAGATGATGAAAAAAATAGACTTTAAAAACTTAGCTAGAAAATAAAATAGCTTGGTGGAAAAAAATTAACATTAAAAATTAAAATTAAAAATAACAAAAACTAAAACTAATTATGAAATTATTGCACATCTACTCCTATATTATTATTCATTAGATCCTTATTAGACTTTCAATTCGCATATTCTTCTTCTTCTTTGGCTTTCTTTTCTTTCTTTCTTTTTGTCCTTCTATTGATAGGTAATTTAGAGATATTTTTTTTATTAATATTTTATTTTGATTTTTATTCCTAATGATTATCCACCTATTCATGCCGTCATTTTTTTAATGATATCTTAAACTAGCATTTTCTATGGTTCTAAGGTGTAATGTTTATGCATTTAATGCTAGCAATTTATTGGCAAGTAAAAGACATGTCAGTCATTGTTGATTTGATTTATGGTTTGGTTAGATTGTTAATAAAAATTCTTGGGTATATCATGAATTATATTATTCTGACATGTATGGTTTTTGGTCCTTTGGGATTCTACCTCTTTCTCATAAATAAATCTTTTGATCTTTTTTTTAGGTTTTGTAAATGCTTTGTTTTTTATTGTGTTATTGCTTACTGCATTGGTTTATATTCCTTAATAGGAAAGGTATTGCTCTTCACTTATATTTTAACCCTCTATGCCATATTCTTTGTCATTTGTTGTTACAAATATTTGGTCTAAAAACTAGGTCTCTATGTATTTGGTTTTCCCTTTCAATTAGCTTTTATCTTTACCAAGCTTTGTCATCATTATTCATGCTTTACTTAGATGATTGATTTCTACTGTGAGACTATAATTTTTTTCTTTTTCTTTTTTTGTTCTTTGTGAAAATCTCTTTAGAAGTTTGTTTGCCTTTCTGTTTGTGTTATTAGTTCATCTAGGTTTTCATTTTTGGATATATAATTAGATTATGTACTATCTAAGGTGACAAGATTAGAATTAATGTCAACATGATATTTTCCATCATGTATTATGAGTGCTTTAGACAAGGATATGATTTTATCTTTATTGTTGATTTTCCCTCAAAAGGAATTTGATGCATGAGATCAACACTAACCTTAAGTTTTCTTTTTTGGAAAACCTGCATCTATCTGTAATGAAATTTCTTCTTCAATGGGTTTTTTGTTATTTGGCTGATATAATTTTTTATTTAAATAAGCAGATCATTGATAAATGTGTTATTACTATTGTAAGTGTTTAACATATTGGTTTCAAAGGTTTAATAGTGATATGTCGGTAATTAAGTTTGATGTTGGTTGCTCTATAGGTTAGGACATAATAATTTATTTTAAGTATTTGACATTTTTTTTATGGCATTGAAAAGATTATGGTGCTCAATAAATAAATAATTGTGCTTCTTTACATGATTTTATCATTCCTTCTATTTTAAAATAGATATTATAGTCTATTCTATTTAGGTTTTTGGGTGATGAATGCCACAATATTTATAGGTTTTTTAATGGTTTTCTTTTACTTAAAGTTTATCATTGGTTTTTATAATCTTGATAACTTGTGATTGTGTTTTTATCTTTTCATGGGTTTTTCATTTAATTGATTTATTAAAAGTTTGTTTGGTATTGTAGCGGTGGTTGCTTTTCATTTGGAAATGCATTGAAATAATGCTTTTTTATTTTTTAAAATTCATTTTGATATCAACATGTCAAAATAATTCAAAAACACAAAAAAATTAATTTGAAGCAAAGAAAAAATTAAAAAAAATTATTTTTTTACAAAAACACTTTTGAAATGTAAAAACAAATAGGTTCTAAATATACTCTTCCCATATGTTTGTTTTTTTTTCTTTTTTGCTTTCCAAGTCTTTATATTTCCTTTCTTTCCTATCACCTGTTTTTTTCTTTTGAGTATTGAATCCACTAATATTTGAACAAGTTTTAATCATAGAAATTATTATATTGTGTACTTTCATTTTCTGGCAATAGTTTAGATAAACAAATAATTAACACTTGCAGCACAGAAATGCTTGAGATGTTGCTTAACATGTATTGATTATAGATTTTGCAATGAGATACATTTTCAGTTTCTCTTTTACATATCGAGGTAGTTTGTAGGTTTGTTTGTGAAGTATTGTATACATTGTTGCGGGGTGCACGACATCGAGAATGACGAGTCTGCCTCTTGGGATTGTTGAAAGGAAAGAGTTTTGGGTATAATCATAAAGTTATAATTATAAGGTTCAAGAGTCGCCACTTAGTATTATGGTTACTAAGAGACCTATGGTCTGCGAGAGTTTGGGTAAGGGACTGATTATGTAAGGAGAAAATGCATCATCTCCAAGTGCACCCTACTTAAGGTAAGCTGTATTATTGTTTGATTGTTATTCTAAGTCGTATTTTTGTCCATTGATCTTGTCTAAGGTTCAAGGCAGATCTCTATTCGTAAGGAAGTCTCTACCTTATTAGGTTAAATCTTAACCATTCTAATGTCTAAATTTTAGCATCTCATTTATTTTACACCTTGTATCTTTAATACCTAAGGGTATACTTTACAATGTAATTTTATACCTTCAAATATCAAAATCTATAACTAAGTCCTAACATTTTAAATATAAATTGAACAAAATGATCAGTGAATGATTTTTGATATTTTGATCAAACCCTAACGAATAATTATATTATGATATCCATTTTACATTGTAAAATATAAGAAAGATGAAATTTTTTGTTTTTTTTATGAAAATATGCTTGGAAAATTTTTAGGATTCGACTGTATGCACAAAAACAAAACATTTTTTTTTTGTTTTTTGAAATGAAATTTTATTTTTGAAATTTTTTTTTGAAGTTTCAGAAGAAATCGAGTATTTTTAATACTGGGTCTGTATCTTATAGTGTAAGTCTATTGCCCAATATTATACAAAATTGTTGAAAAGACATACGAGGGGCTCACAAATATTTTTAAAATGCCCTTTTGAAAATTTGAAAAAAAAAATTATATAAATATATATAAATATTATTATTATATTATTAAATATATTGGCCGGCCCAGCCATCTAGGCTAGACCTAGCCGGGTCGGGCTAATAGATGGCCTAACAGACCTGGCATTTCTCTTTTTTTTTAGTGGGTTGGACCCAATCCAGCCTAGCGCAACTTAGTGACTGGCCCAACCCTAGGGGTGAGCAAAAAAATCGAGAAACTGATTAAACCGAGAAAACTGAGAAAAAAACCAAAAAAACTGAACCGAAAAAAACCGATTAAAATTTTTGTTAAAATTTTCTGTTTGGTTCGATTTTGATTTTAGAAACCTGAAACTGGAAAAACCCCAACTGAACCAAACCGGTTCGGTTTAAGGGGTACTATAAATACAAAAAAATGTGTTATTTTTCTTAACCCTAGCGTCCAGATTCCAACCATCCTTCTCCTTGATCCTAAGCCGCTCCCTCACAATTTCACACTTTCACTCACATATTTGTAACGAAATCAAGTTAATCCATCTTCATCCACAACCAGCCACATCCCTCTCCCACACCATTTTCATTTTCAAACTAGCCAGTCTGCCACATCCCTCTCTCACACGGTCACACCCGACCTTGAATCGTATAACACACACCACACTTGCACACCAAACCTCCAGAGTCCAACTCCAAATCTAGCAAACCAGTCAGGCAGTCACCTCCCTCTCTCACACTCGACCTTGAATCGTGTCACAACTCACACTAGGTATGATTTCTTTTTTCTGTCAATCTCTGTTTTTATTTTTTTAACATATGCTCTGTGATTCTATTTATTTTTTTCTGGTTGATTTTTTTTCTACATTAAAAAATCTATGATTAATTTACCAACAATATTTAGGTTGTATTTTGTGATTTTTTATGCATTAAAAAATCTATGATTAATATTTTGGTTGTATTTTGTGGATTCTAGGAATATGGATAAATTTAGCATAGGGATGATTAATTTACTAATTTATTTTAATTATAATGTCTAGGTTATTTTTGGATAAGGTTCTGTGTATATATCAAAATTAAATTTTTACTTTCTAGTTGTTGTACGAGAATAACAATAATAACCGGGCTGCAACAACATGTTTCATGGCTAGACCTATTTGAGGCATGGCTACGGGGGTTGGGGGTGGTGTTATGCATCAAGGCATAGGAGAGTCATCTAGTAGGAATGGTGGTTATCTTTGGGAGAGCAGGGAATAGTGGTGGGTATAGGCAGGGTCATGGAGTGGGAATGGTTGCACCACTAAGTCCAGGAAATCAATTTAGGATGGATATAGGGGGTTAAGTGGACGGACGAGGATTATTGATGGGCCGGTGGAGAGGGTGGTGGAGAGGAAGCAACGAAGGATGATCAAGAATAGAGAGTCTGCTGCGAGGTCTAGAGCTAGAAAACAGGTACCACTATTTGTTTACAACTTTTAAATATGTATTTTGATTTTGTTGACTGCTAGTTTATAATGCCATGGGGACTTTTGGATTTTCTTCACGAATGTTTTTATGGAACATGCATTTCCCTTAAAATGAACCAAATCTAGCGCATCTGTAAATCTATATTTGATCTTTAGTTTATACTTACATAACGAGGCCCAAAAACAAAGTAGCCATTGAAATTGCTTCTTCTTAAATGATGTATGAGTATCTTAGAAATGAGTTATTGCGCTAATTATTCTTAACTCATTAATCTCTCAAGTTTTCTTTGCCCTTGTTGTTGATTGTTTTGAACAGTAAATCAAATACTCTTGATAGTTAGAAATTAAGAAATTGGTGCTCTTCCAATTACATTTTAAGGAATAGCTGAAGTGTAGGTTACTCGATTGGTGCATCTATTCAAGCAACTGTTCAAGCACTTATTTGCTGTCAAAATTAGTTGCATCATGGATCAATTGCAACTGATATTAGAAGTTTGATAAATGATCTTGAAACCTGCGAAAACCTTGAGTCAGGTAATTTTTTTTTATAAACTTGCACCTTTTATTTTGTAATTTATTAATTAAATCATTTGCAATCATCTAACATGTCTAATTTTTTATTTTGTAGAATTTGGTGGAAAGTTATATCTAGCAACAAATGATAATTAGTTCAAAAGTTACTTTGGTGGTAAATTACTACTGTTTATTTTACATATTCTAATTTATTTTATAATTTTATAATTTTAGATATTGATTTCCAGGTTTTGATGTCAATGATATTAAGGAATCAAATTGCAATGTTCTTGTCATCTTGATGTGCTTTTCGATTGGGATGATGTGCACAATGAAGATTTGTATTTTTTGCATGAAGTGTTTTATTTTTTATGGCAAGGTTATTTATTTTTTTTAAGCCCTTTTAAAGGCGATGCTTTGTAATTTAAATTTTAATTTGGTGTGTGTTATTTAAACTTTGATGCAGGAGGAGTCCAAAACACAAATATTAGAAAAACTTGCAACATATTGAACACAATATTAGCACTAATAATTTAATATAAATGAATATTCAATGACAAAAAATATTAAATATATTATAGAATCTTGTAACAAAATTAGATAATATTAACATTAATCATAAGCCTATCAGAAACCCAGCCCAAAAAAAGCAAAAACAAATACATATTTTCTGATTTTTCTGTTGAAAAACTGAATTGAATCGAACCGAACCGAAACCGGTTAGTTTGAACCAGTTCCGGTTTGAATTTTTCAGTTTTTCAAAATTTTATTTTGGTTATTTTTTTAGATAAAAACCGATTCGAACTGAAAATGCTCACCCTTACCCAACCCATTGATTAAGTTGTTTTGTAAACAATAAAACGTGAATTATAATTCACATCCTGCATGTTTACATGTAGAAGAATAAGAAAAACAGAGGGAGAGTGAAGATGATTACCTGACGCGAAGATGATTGGTTGGTGGTTGTATTGGGTGGTTCGGCATGAGGAGGATGGAGGTGTTAGTAGCTCACGGAGGCTTTGTTGGTTACTGGGAAAAGGGGTTGACAAGGATTATTGTGTGGGGGATAGAGAAGGAGCTCACGGTGGTAGCTCCTGATGCCAGTGAAGAAACGAGGTTGGAAGGGTGTTGGATCGTTATTGGATATGGTGATTCTGAGGTGGTGGTGGTGAAGAAACCAAAGTTATGGAGGAGAAAAGAAAGAGGCTAGCAGATGAAAAACTAAGGGAGGGACTAAGTTTTTCCAAACTTTGCACCTTGATTTCTTCCCCCTTAATGCATGGAATCCACCCCTTTTTATAAGGGGTGGAAGAGGGATATTTTATCTCTTTTAGGGACTAATCTCGGCCCTTGATTCGAATTGGAAGGATTCCAATCGTTGGCTCAAGGTGACCATCATAAACCTTGTCAAATTTTGGCAATTAAAGGCTGCTTGAGTTGGCCTCTTTAGACTGACATCATGGTTGTTTTAGTGTCAATCGACTAGAAAAAACCATATCGGAGTATGATCAAATGTCAAGTCATCATAGTGGTGTATGGTTTGTCTGGTTTGATTGAGAGATGAAGCATTAAATGCATCTGAAAAGTAATCACCTAAATAGCTTTTTCAGGAAAGAAAAGGAAGATGAATAGTACCTAGATGACAAGTCATTTGGTCCCTTTTTTTACTATTCAAAACGGTGTCGTTTTAGACTTTTTAGGGTTTTAATTTAAGGGTTTGACCAAAGTTCAATTTGGTCCCTCGACTTTTAAATTTTTTCAATCTGGCCAGAGATGTCTTGAAAGGACAACATGATAGGGCTCAAAGGCACACTATCTAAGAGATGAGAGCTCGAAAGAGCACTTAGGGGAAAAGAGATAGGGCTCGAAGACGTATTATCTGAGAGATAATGGCTTAAAGTTGCACTCGAAAGAAGGTAGGGGTTAAAAAACACACTACATGAGAGATGATGGCTCAAAGATGTACTCGAAAGTAGATAGGGTTAGAAAACACATTCCTGGGGAGATGAGGGCTTAAATGTGTACTCGAAAGAAGGTGCCGTTAGAAAATGCACTACCCGAGTTGAGAGTCAAATGCGTATTTCAAAGGAGGTAGAGTTAGAAAACGCACTACCCGAGAGATAAGGGCTCAAAAGAGCACTCGAAAAGAGGTAGGGTTAGAAAACGCATTACTTGAGATATGAGGGCTCAAAGGTGCACTTGAAAGAAAATATAGTTAGAAAATGCACTACCTGAGAGATAAGGGCTCAAAAGAGCATTTGAAAAGAGGTAGGGTTAGAAAACGCATTACTTGAGATACGAGGGCTCAAAGGCGCACTTGAAAGAAAATAGGATTAGAAAATGCACTACCTAAGAGATAAGGGCTCAAAAACGCACTTAAAAGAAAAAAAAAATGGGGCTAAAAGCACACTATCTAAGGGATGAGGGCTCAAAGGTGCACTCAAAATGAGGTAGGGTTAGAAAACGCACTACCCGAGAGATGAGGGCTCAAAAACACACTTGAAAGAAAGAAGATGGGGCTAAAAAGCACACTATCTGAGGGATGAAGGCTCAAATGTGCACTCGAAATGAGGGGTTAGAAAACACATTACCTGAGAGATGTGGGCTTAAAGGCGTGCTCGAAAGGAGATTTGTGTGCTAAGACATCTATCAAAGATCAAAGTATAATGCATTATGATTAATATGTATGTGTATTTACCTAAGAAATATTGGTCCCTTTTTCTTCATGGATTTTTTTTTCCTCAAAATTTTGAGTCTCTATAGTAAGCTTTGATGACTTTTTCGCTCTTATTTACTCAAGTCACATTTTGTGATCTTGACTTCTAGGAATGACATGATATCAACATACTTATTTGCCTACAAATTTTTATCTCAAAGGTCGCCAACTCTGCCTTACATTTTGTGTTTTCTTAGAAAGGAAATCATGAAGTTAGCCTTATCATGTGCCTTTTTATTGCCTTGCCCCAAGCCTGATCATACTCTCAAGCGTTCAATTCGGGTTTTCTTTGGGGATGTGGTTGTTTAAAAGAAGATTTGATTATTTTTTATGGATAATTTTTGAAATTTCAAAGTTATTCCAAACATAAAAATCATTTTGATGTTAGTTTCAAACAAATTTGTTATGAAAAAATTCAAGCAAGTTCCATGAATAGGTTTTTATTAAGGGTTAAAATTTTTTGTTTTACTTTCTATTTAATTATTTTGTTCGCATGATCTCATTTGTTAGTTTTAGTGACCTCATCTAACTTTGTTGATTTTTTTGTCTTTTTAGTTTTTTTTGATTAATTATTTATTTTTGATTTCATTCTTAAATATTTAAATCCTTAGAGATTGATGTTGGTATTTTTTCTTGATTTTATTTTAATAAAGTCATGAATTTTTTCTTTTCTTTAAAATACTTTAGCAGCACTTGAACATCAATTTTTTACTTTACAGAAAATTCAGCCAAGTCCACGGCGAAAACTGGCACGGCTACCGGCAAATTAAAAGACGTGCTGTTTTTCACATTTACGAAATAAAAAAGATAAAAGATTGAATCGACTCCGAGCACGAGCAAGCCAGGGCCCCATCAGTTGCCGGCAAGCGAAGTCTATTTCCCTTTAATCCCCCTTCTCTCTGTCTTTTTTCGAGAGCAACTCATAAAATTGAGCAAAAATGGAGAGCAAGCGGAAGCGCTCTTTCCTTGAAGAAATCGAAGACAATGAATCTGAAAAATCCAAGTGAGCTGAAGTTATTATTTGGTTCTTCATATATATATATATACACACACACACATATATATACACAGTTTTTCCTCAGGTAATGATTTATATATTTATTTTTAATTTGCAGGCAGAAGAAGGTTAGATTTCCTAAAGGTAAGAAGGTGAAGAGTGGAGATGAAATAGTGGACAGAAGCAAAGCTGAAGAAGAAGGTCCAAGTGAGAGGAAGGATCCTCGTCTCGCTGCCAAGGAACGTGCTATTCTTCGCAATGAAATTACTGCTCAAATTTTTAGTGAAGATTCCAATGATCTCTCTGCTGCTGAAGTCGCTTATGAGGTATGGTTAGGGTTAGGGTTAGGGTTCCTTCTCAATTAATCTATGACGGGGGATTTTTCTTTTCTTAGGAGAATGAGAACTTTGTTGAAGATGGCATCCAGATAGAACCATTTAATCTCGAGAAAGAGAGAGAAGAAGGTTATTTTGATGCAGAGGGCAATTTTGTTGAATATATCAATCAAAATGAAATCAAGGTTAAGCAACTCTATCTTACTGTCTGCCTTCTTGTTTAAGACTACAAAAGCATTGCTTTCAATCTTTGTGTGTGGATGGGTTCTTTGCAGGATGCGTGGCTGGATGGTATTCAAGTTGATCCAAGATATGCTGGGAAGAACTCTATGGTTAGAATTAATGAACATGATGACAAAGATGATGTCCGTGAACTTTCTTCCCAAGAAATTGGAGCAATGAAGAAGCGCATTGCCAACTTGCTTGAGCCAGGAGAAACAGTAAAATTGATTGAAGCTTGATTCTTTGATTTTTTTAGCCTTTTTGAAGTAGTTTATTCTTTCATAATTTAAATTGTATTAGAGTTGTTCCACTTGATATGTCATGGATAAGTGTCCTGCTGTCATTGATTACTACTTTGCAAGGACATGGTATTATTAAAAACACTAGTATATCGAGCCTGAAGTCCAGGCTTAGAGTTGCATATCGTTAATTATCTATTAGTGAGTAATGCAAGATGGTTATGTAGGTTTTTTAATAAGAAATTTGATGCAGGATAACTTTGAATTTGTATCCCATAAAGGTTTTTGCTTGTGGTGAACCAGAGATTCAGAGAGTTAGGGATTTTTGTCAGGGGTTTGAGTTTATAGGAGTAAGAGTTGATAAGGGGCTTGGTTTAGAAGAAATTGGAGTTGTTCGTTGTGAGTAGCAACCCGAGATATTGTAACAACAAAATTTTGGAAGAAGAAAGGAAGAGAATAATATTTAGAGAAAAGAGAGGGACACACTCTTCGCAGGACTCGATCCATAATTACTCAAAACTCCATTATCAAAGCCCTAAATATTAGATAGAATCTGTTTTATTTATAAAGGCACCCAAATCCCCAATGATTCCAAGTAAAATAGGAAATAGATATCCAAATGGGCATAGATCTTATGTGATTAAAATTACTAGATAAACTGGTATGTTGAGAATTTAAAGTTGAATTAAACTAAAATAATTTATGAACTTCTTATTATTACTACTGGATTTCTGAATGATGCAGTCAAGGAGAGGGAAATTGAGAATTGGGGCTCCATTTTTTTCTTTTAAAAAAATTTGTCTTTGGAAATATTTTAGATGAAAAGTATTTTCCTATGTTTGGTTATGTTAA
Source organism: Populus x sibirica (assembly GCA_019202695.1). NCBI lineage: Eukaryota > Viridiplantae > Streptophyta > Magnoliopsida > Malpighiales > Salicaceae > Populus > Populus x sibirica. The sequence goes on along the minus strand of JAGMVL010000239.1, from coordinate 1,540,364 downwards.
TGTAAACTACTTGAAAATACTTATTTGGTTTTTGGTGTGTGGAAAAATAAGTGCTAAGAAAGAAAAGAAAAGAATTGATTAGTGGAGGGGTCCCTTTGTTGACAGGTCTTACAAGCTTTGAGAAGGTTGAAAGGAAGATCAAATAAGAGCAAGGAAAAGATGCCGACTGAGACACAGCTTCTGTTTGACCAGCTAACTGAAGATGCCAACAAGTTGTTGGATCATGGCGAGTACAGTTAAGTGTTTTTTCCCCCTTTCTTAGGTTTCATTGAAGGGAAAAGTATACCTGAGTATTTATGATGTCCATTCAGTCTTCATTTTTGTTTGCTGTGCCCCCCTGCTCCATTGTTTTGTCCACTCTTACTGATTTAATCATCCACTATGCAGATGTATATTATGACAAGCAAGAGGTTTTCAGGCGTGAGGCAGGTTGATAATTTTCCTTTTACCTTATATATGTTACCAGTGATACTCTGTTCCAGTTCAACTTTTGAATAGAAGAATTGGGATATGGTTATGTAATCTGTTATAGTATGCAACAATTTGAGCTGTCCTATTGGATTGTCATTGAATATTTTCAGATGGTTAATTGAATTGACATCCACAAAAATGTGTTATCCATACATGTCACGAGTCATGGTTTCAGGATGATGAGTTTTAGAAAAGCTTCTATCTGCAAAAGTTTGCTTTCATCACCTCTTCATGGGCTTTTGCAAATGTGTGGAAATTATTTTTATGTGTTTATTGAATAATTATTTTCTGTAATGTTCTTTAGAAGGATTTGAAAGGTTAGCTTTAGCTAGGGGGAAGGGCACAGCCATCAGTGATGTCCTGGATGATTCTGATTTTAGCATGGAGAAGGACTTGTCATCTGGTGTGACTGATCGTGGTGCAGCCTCTTCAGTGCTCTCTGATATGGATGTGGGTACTTCAATCCCAAATGTATCTGCTGCAGAAATCTCAGGCAATGACGGTAATGCATATGACATGTTTGGGGATGATGAGGACAATGCTATAGCTGTTGCATCGTCTGATGTTAGTAATTTTGTCCCTGGCACCAAGTCTAATGTAGCCTGTCAACCATCATCAGATGGTCATAATACCATCTCTGGAAGTAAGCTTTTATAATTATCTGAGTATTGTAGAAGTTTTGAGATGAAATAATAATAGCTTAGTCAATTGTACAGATGAAATAGTTACGCATTCCATGCTTGACCTTTTGTTTCTAATGCTTTTTATTGCTTGTTCTGCAGCTGGACCCTTGCAAAATGATTATGTCTATGATGAGACTTCTGGGTACTCTCTCTCTCTCTCTCTCTCCAGGCTTTTAAGTAAATTGCAATAAAATTTCTTGTAGTATTTTGTGTATCATTGATCCGTTTGCAACATGTTTTCTTGTTCTTGCTTGCTAATGTTCCTTAGTTATTGTAGTATAGATAACCTGACTTTTGGGTGTTCGTATTGGTTCAAAATTTATTTCCAAGCTTTTGAAGCATATTGTTGTCTGTCTCAAATATTGAAGTTGAAGAAAAGAATTTGTGCAATCAACTTCATTAATTATTTTTCTTCCATCATCGCTGTTGTTAGAGAGACAATATGGTGTGGTGTTAGTTCAAAATTCATAACCCAGCTTTCTAAGCTTTCTAAGAAATGTTGTTGTATCTGTCCCAAATATTCAAGCTAACCTGTTTGTTAATTTCTTCTGAAGTCTTATAAAGCAAGGTCTTCTATGTATTGACATTGTTTCATGATCAATATTGACAATGAATGACAAGATTTGAGTTTGATCTGATACAGAAAAAGTGAAACAAGGTTTCTTAAAAATGCATGTTTCAATGGAGTGAGAACTTAGTAATATTATATTGTAGAACTGTCAAAAGAATTCTTATTTCAATAGACTAGGTATCGCTGTGTCAAATTACTTCCTACAGCTGGTTCCTTTATCATTTGATTCTCTTCTTATTTTGAAAGATGATCCCCTTTAGGCCCTTTAAGAGTATTGTGGGTAGACATTTTGATTGTTTTATGGATGTTTGCAAGTAGTAAAGAACATCTTCAGTAATCCATATTTTAATTGACTTGTTTTGCATTTTCGAATTATTTTATCTCTTTCTGCTCTCGTTGCTTTTGACTATTGATATATCCAAATTCATCATATTACAGATTTTAGTTATTTGGGCTAAAAAATCTTGTTTCCGCACAAATCTTACAGCTGCGGTTAAATTGCAATAATTATCTAGAATTTATCTGTGAACACTTCTTATATTTCAATTTTTTTATTTTTCCAGGGACATGGGATAGCAGAAACTACAAAAACAATTTTGTTATATACACTTAGGGTTTTCATGGAATTCGAACTAACACTAAATTCCCCATGTCAGGTACTACTACAGCAGCAATTTGGGATATTATTATGACCCATCTACGGGACTGTTCTGCCAGGCAACATCAGGGCAATGGTAATTAAGTTGCAATTTCTTTTTTAATTTCATTTTACTTACAGTATAAGAAAATCCCAACTTAATGAGTTGTTTGATTTATGATTTGGGTTTTGCTTTTTGCATGCCTTGTTTTGATATCCACACGCAGGAAAGAAAAAAGAAATAGATGCCCAGTTTGAAATTCAAGTGATCAACATATATAGATATAAATATTTGGTAGTATAGGAACATAATGATGCCTTCAAGATTTGTGTATAACATCTCACGTGTGATCTCTAACTAGTTTTACCCAAGGTGTACTTCTGAGATGCTCCAAAAGAAAAACAAAGTTGTAATTCTCACAGATGCCCTGTCTAAGGTTTTGTGTAGCCCATAACTGAAGATATTGCAATATAAAGAAGTTAGGTTGTGCTTTATAAAGTTCGGTCGTTGCTTCATATGACATATTAAGGCAAATGTCTCGATTCGTGTCAAGTTATGGAGATCTTTATTGCTGGGTGTCTAATGGGTCTTTGAATGCCCTGTATTTCTTTGTGGGTATAAAATAGATTGCTAACATAATATATTTCTTTGCTATAATGGCCTGAATAAAAATCTAGCAAGGTGGTAGTATTGCCAAGGGAAATCAAATGGGTCCATCCCACACTTGAAATGTTCCTAGAAAAGCAGATCCATGGTACCAACATACCAACTGTCCAAGCACATGAGAATGAGATTCAGGCCGGATTGGTTAAACTTCTCGCGATCACTTTCCTGCACTTCCTTTGTATGGAGCAACTTAGATCATTGCCTCTCTGCCTGATGAGAACCATGTTAAATTAAGATTGTAGAAGTGTTGTGCTCGTTAATTTCATCAATCTGTGTAGTTTCAAAGCTATGTGCACATCATAAGCTTTTTTATGCAGCAGAAAGGTTTTCAGAGGATTTTTATAATAGGCCATGCGATTGTTTAAGAGGGTATTCCAAATGATTTGCAATATAAATAGGAAGGTGTTTCACCATTGCTTTTTATGTTATCTTGTTATTGTTGTGTAGAGATTCCCTATGAATGTCAAATGTCCATGGGGAATAAAGAACCCAATGGATCTCCTCTCCAAAGCATGGGAGAGGAGAATGCACTTGGTTTTGTGTCCTACTTTTGAACCAAAAGAGAAGGAAAAATGAAAACAGACTCCCCTCTTGAGTGTCGGGTGAATGGAATTTAGTTAAGTTGGTGGCAGTCATTAAATGAGATATCCACAGGCATGTGGTTGCAATAATACATGGTCCACAAGCTAATTGTTTTTTCTTGCTTTTTATGATCAGGTACTTATTTAACGAGGAAACTGGCACATACAGTGAAGTTCATAATGAAATTCATGAGGTTGCAACCAATGCAAACTAAAGGAACTGGTTTTGTTGCTTGTTTGAGGAGTTTGTACAGGTTTACAGAGGAAAAGCTGTGATATGTGAACTGATATAACAACTGTTCTCTATGCTAGTGAGCTGGCCTGACCCATAAAGTGATTTATCATTTTGAAAGACGAGCTAAAGTTTCTCGATTGTGAATGCTAATGAGGACTTGTAGGTATGTGGTGTTTTACCATTTTGTGTTTAGAAGCCTATTATCTTCAAAATCTTTATGTTTTGTTTTGACAAGGATAGGATGAAGCAAATTTATCCAAGCATGTCTTAGAAATTTCTCTCAACACTTCTGAAGATTGTTATTCCATTGATTGGGTTACTTCTCTTTGGGTTTGATATCCATTATTGAGGGATTATCTCTTTAGTTTAGAAGTTGTTTTGAATTTTCTAGTGCCTTCTTTGTTCTTGTTGGTTGATTCTTCTGGAATTGCACATATAATTGGCACTGCCGCTTGTCATGAACTTTTTGTAGTTATGCTGTTTGCTGCATATAAAGATTTCACATCGCTGCTTGATCTGGTCTTCACATTGAGCAGCATTACAGAGTGACCAAGAACCTAAAAGCAGGGAAACCCTGCTAGTAGAAATTTTGAAGCTTCGGCGATTCAGAAATTGTGAACTATATCAACTTTTCTTGAGATATATTGGATGGTTGAACCTCCTGCTGCTAGAAATTGGTGAGTGAAGATTGGAAGATACTTGATTGTGAGTTGTTTCCCATGTTCTCTTTGTAAGACCATGTTCTTTTTTTTTATATAAAAAAAATTGTGTCAGCAAATAGAATATATTAATATGTGCGTTGTGCATTTCCAATGGATTAGAACTTAGAATCCAAATGAAAGGAAACAAATGTAGGGGAGGGAGAAAATCAACTTAGTTTGACATATTGCTCATCAAGAGGGTTTATTGTGTCATGGGGAATGAAGAATCCCAATCTGCACTTGCTTTTAATTCCAATTCTATTCAAAATCTGTATTGATAGTACAAGATGAAGTTAATTTGATCGTTCCATGAACCAAAAGGCTCTATCCAAGTAGAATTGTTTTAGTTCCTTTAAGGGGTTGTCAGTATAACATGTTTTCATTTGATAGTGTTATAAAGTCCAACCTGACCTGGTGATATACCGACTTGAAACCTGGCTCGAGGTAGGTTTTATTAGTTTTTGTTTTTTTTTTAAAAAAAGCTTGAGTTGGTTATAAGTTAACTCATTCAATTCATGACCTGAGACTTGGGCTAGGTTAATGATAGTAATTAGGCGATAATGGAATGGAAAACTTACCCTGCAAACTTAAAGCTCCTAAATTCTATTAGTTATTCTAAATTTTATTCATTGCATCAACATTGATGGCTTTGATGTTGGCCATGATAGTTGTAACGGAGTTAAATTTGTTAGGGATATGTTGACAAAAACAGTGTTGAAATGACACATTGAACAGTGGCAGCTCGAGGGACTGTCAAAATCAGCAACGTCGACAAAATTGACAGTAGGGGTTGATGATGAGTCTAGGGGTTGATGATGAGTCTAGATGATGGATAGTCCAAAACTTGTTGAAAACACTACTAGCACAAATGGCAACATGTATAAGCAATGACAGCGTGTATGTACAATGATAGATTAGGTAGCAATGTACGTCTAACGATTCAACAAGACATAGGTTGATGTTTGACACGAATTCTGACTTGGACGACGAATATTTTAAAGCATGCAAGCACACCTATTTTGGCAGCACTTGAGTTGGTAGACAACTAGTTTGTTGGGTGGCAAGCCAAGGGAGATGCAATAGTTGGGGCAGTTATTAGCATTTGATTGTTCACAAAACTTGCATGTAGTCTTTTTATAGTTTGTATATAAGTGTGTAGCATGTAAGTTCTATGAGTAGGTAAAATCATTGTACATAGCACGCACAAATAAACTTATGTATTCTTTTTGTTGAGATTAATAAAAGGTTGGGATTATTCTTATAATTCAGTGTAAATAGACTTGTGTATTCTTTTTGTTGAGATTAATAAAAGGTTGAGATTATTCTTATAATTCAGTGTGTTAAACTGTGTATATCCTCTCTACTTTTGTATTTCCACTTGTGTTACAACATGGGATAGTGTGAGAGGAACTTTTTGGCAAGGGGAAAAACTTAGTTGCTAGGTAAAAAGAAGTGGGTCGACAAAGGGAAGGTTGAGTCTGGTGGGGGCTGAACTGTCGTATAGAGGCATAGATTTTGACGAGAAAGTCATTGTGGAAATTAGTATTAGAGCATGGGATATTTTGGACAAAACAACGAACAATACTTTGGGCAAGATAATAAATAGTTTTGTTGAAGCCATTGTAGGATAGTTTGCGAAACTGGTGGTGTTACATCATATGCCAAAGGGCATGAATGCGATTAGGAAAATATTGGAACGTCTAGAGAATTTGATGGGGTTAATTTTTGAAGATGAAAATAGTTCGTTGAACGATAAATTAGAGTTGGCAATGGATGTTGTTGAAAAGGCTGATGGACTATATGTTGAATTTGAGACTGAAATTGGTTGGAAGTTGCAGGTTGTCGATGAAAAAATTGTTGTCTTGAAAGGGTCTAAGGCTATGGTCAATGTTTGTTTTTCAAAGCTTAAGGTTCTAGAACCTAAGCTGTTTGGTGGGGCTAGGAGTTCCAAAGAGTTGGAAAATTGTGTGGGACTTGGAACACTATTTTAGCTTGGCCAAGATCAACATTGATGAACGAGTTGACATCATGATGATGTATTTGTTGGGTGATGCAAAGTTATAGTGGTAGACAAGGTCCAAGGAGGACTTAAATGTTATGAAATCAAGAGTGTGTTTGGTATTATGATAGCTGTTGTGGTTGTGATTTGAAAAAAATTATTTTATAAAAAGTACTTTTAGTTGAGGTTGGTTTTAAAAAAATATATGTTTGGTTAAAATTATGGTTGAAATTGAGGTTGAATAAAAAATAGTTTAATGTATTTGGTTAAAAATGTTTTTCAAATTGAGGTTATAAAATAATTAATTAATATATATATATATATATTGATGGTTTTAAATTTAATTATTGTAAATTTAACTATTGCTATTATATCATAAAATAAATAATACTTATATTAAATATTTTTTAGTGTTTCATTAAACTATTTATAATTTCATCACGTTTGATAAAAACTATAATTTTCTTGATTTTTTAAGAACACAATAATATTAAATAAAATATTATAGAAATAAAATTAGAATTTCAAGACACTGTTATCGACCCGTGAATTAATTCAACTGTGCCAAGTGAATTAACATTCAATGTCCCCCTTTTCTCTGTCTTGAAGCCATTTAACTTCTTCACCTCTGATAAGTTTTCTTTTGATATCTTACCCAACTCCATCTCTTTCCTTGTACATAGCAAGAAAAACAGAGCAGGTTCATGGCTGGTAACAAGTTTGCAACCATGCTTGAACGAAACACCAACAAGATCACTCTCCTAGTCTATGCAATCCTTGAATGGATTCTGATCAGTCTCGCAAGATATGTGTGAGGACTACTCATCCTCATCTCATTGTGAATATCCATGAACAAGTTTGCTTTTTTTCCTTGGATGAAGCAACTTCGTAACCTTCAAGATTTGGGGTGGTAAGCTAAGTGAAAATGGTGAGGAGGATTTGAAGTGTTCTTGTTGTGGTGTTTGCTTGGACATGAAACTATTTTGTGATGATTACGGTCTAATTAAGCCTTCATGGGGTGACTTGATTTTTACCCAGGAAAAATTTTGGTTTTGGATCATTAAGTTGATAACACTGGTGTAGAGGATCATCCTGATAGAGAAAGCTTAAGAAGTGAACAGTGCAGGATATGGCAACAGGCGGCAATGAAAAGTGAAAAGCAGCAATTTTCTGCTTCATCAAAATCAGCGGTAGAAACACAATTTTTAGTGGGATCCATCTTCAAAACCTGCGTTTAAAATATTAACTAAATAACTATTTTTTGTGGTTGGAACAAAACACAGTTTCAACCACGGTACCAAACGGACTCCAAATATGGAGACATGAGAGGTTCTGAAATAGAAGATAAATGAACAGTTTTTGTCCAACAATCTGGATTATGAGAGAAGACTTGAAAAAGTTGAGGCATAACAAGTCGGTGAAAAAGTTGAGGCATAACAAGTCGGTGAGAGATTACGTAAAGAGATTCAGTTCTTGGATTTTGGATATTGACAACATGTCTAAGAAGAACAAATTGTTAAACTTTTTGTCTAGACTTCAACTGCGGGCACAGTTGGAGTTGAGGAGGAAGAAGATTCCAGGCTTGTCTTTGGCCATCACTGTTGCCGATGGACTGGCAGACTTTAGAGTAGAGGCTAGTGAAGGGACTACTGGAACTTCTGAGTTTTTGTCAAAGCTTAAAGGGAGGAAGGACAAGACAAAAATGAAGAAATTTGGTGGGGGAGAACCCAAACGTGTTGTGTCGGTCAGATGGGAAGGCAATCAGTAAGGGTTCAAAAGCAAAATTTTGATGCTTTGTTTGTGATGGAAATCACTTTGCCAGGGAATACCTGAAAAGGGGACATCTCAATACTGTCATTATGAAACATAGTGTTGAAGATGTGGCATACGTAAATCTCATGTGTGTGCTTAACGGGGCTAAGAGAACATTTAGTCGTGATGGGGCCAACCTGGAGGAGGACATGGCTAGGCTAGATCGCCTTGGGTGGGGCAAATTTAGGGTGTGGTCTGTGTGCTTTGATGACAAAGACAGTTGGCATGAAAGGAGCAGAATGGCTTGTATAAACATCTTGGCTAACAAATACGCTATGATGGGAATTCACTGCACCTCAATGATGGGATTGCTTTGAGATTAATAGAAGGGCGGGATTGTTCCTGTAATTCAATGTGTTAAATTGTGCATATCCTATCTACTTATGAATTCCTGCTTGTCTTGTGATAAGAGATAATGTGAGTAAAAATACTTAGTTAGTAGATAAATATGAGTGAATTAATAAAAGAAAGGCTAAGTCTAGTGGGGGCTAGACGGTCAGAGTATAGATTTTGACAAGAAAATCAACCCGTGACAATAGTAATAACATAATCATTAGCTTTTGTTGTTCCATTAATTGATATCAACATTTTTATTTTCTGAAATTGAAATTTGAGAAGCATCTGAAAGAGGTTAATTATTGTTCATTAACTTTGGAGGGAGAATATTGTAGTTATCACTCATTTAAAGTCACTGTACATAAATTAAATTTACTTGAAACATAATTTTATTTTTCTCAAAGAGTTTGTTTCATCTTCCCATTCTTTTAATAATATTTTGCTTTGAACTTTTATTGGTAAATCCTCCCACCTATTTTTATCAACAATTAAAGTAAAGATTGCTAAAAAAAATTATAAGCCTATCTAATTAACAATAAAATTCAGTTTTTGTTCTAAATATTTAGTGTTGAATTTTGCTTTTTTCTTTAAATACTAAATTTTTTAGAGTTTGGAAAATTAATAAGAAAAATATTAATGTATTTTAAAGTGACATGTTTTGTAACATAGTGCTCCATTTTTAGAGTTTAATAAAACATTTTAAAATAATTGTGGGGTATGTTTGAGGGTTTTTTTTTTTTGGAAGTGCAAGGAATTAGTATTTAAAGAAGATTTTTTTATATATTTAAGAGTAATTGAGTCATTTTATTTTGGTTAAAAAAATAAAAAAACAACAAAACCCCTAGATGCCCGGTTTAAAATTTGTGCCTTTAAGATTAATTTAGTCATTTGACTGTTCTTAAAAAGAAAAAGACAATTCTACCTCTGATCAATGTGATAATAATAAATAAATATTATGAAATGATTGAATTACCATCAACACCAACGCCATTGATTTTTCAAGGAATGGTAAACCAGTAATTATATTATTCTAGTGAATAGTGATCTATGTCTAGATGTACAGTGAATCTCCATTTTGTTTTTGTTTTTTTATACACACACTTCAAATAATAATTTATCATGCAAGTGGTTTTAAACAAAACGCGAAATTAAATTACACCTAGCTAGTGCCAAGAACAAGTGTTGGTTAAAAAATTAAAAACTAAAAATTTGATTTTTTAAAAATAATAATAAATTAAAATCTATGTTCTAACTTGTATAGAATTAGAAAACATATGCTTTGAAAGATAAAAATAATTTTTTTTCTAACTTTTGAAAAAGAAATTTATTTTTATTGATTTTGTAGTTCCATTTATTTTAAAATTAGATTATCTGAAGATATTTATTTCAGGTGAGCCGGGCTAATAGGATAAACTAAGCGAATATGCATCATGAACTTTGTATTATGCGCATCCCTTAGATGAGCTATATAAAATCAATAAAGAAATATAATATGAAATAAAAAACAAAAACAAAGAAATCAAAGGAGACCAAACTCTATTTGTATTGTATCTGAGATGAATCTTGTATGTTCCCACCCTTCAAATTCTCTAAACTAGATTTTTTTTAAAGTCTTTTATGCAATTAATTTATCCTTTTAAATCTATATCAAGTATTTATTTTTTGACTGAGAGGACATGCATTATGGACAAATAAAAAAAAGAAGAGGATATGATCATCATTCAAAAACGCACAAAAGTTGTCATATATTGGGTTACGATCAAAGAAACACTTTTAAAATTACATCTCATGGTTTCTTTGCAACAATTAGACTTGAATGAATATGATCCTTAAAATTTGTGAGTTAATTCCAAAGTAAGAAAGTGATTTTCAAACAAAAACTGGCATTGACCGAGTTTGCAAAGTCCTTGATGGAAATGACATTGACACTTCTTACAAGTCATTATTGAAAAGTTGAGTAGTTAGGGGGCAATACAGTGGACCTTATGAGGGATAATAAACTTACTTTTTAAAATCTTTTAAAAGACTTTATACCGTAAGTATTATAAAGAGAGGGGCAACTGTCAATATGACAGAAGAATAGTCAGATTATGATATTTTGACAAGACAGACTAAAGAAAGGCTTAATCGACAGAAAGTTGAGGTTGAAACCAAACTTGACCAAAATTAGAAGAATTAATTTAGTCTAAAGATTTAATTAAATTTCTAACATGTTTTGTTGACTTAATTGAAGCAAAATTTAAGTTTGAAAGTCAATATGGTGAAAATTAGAAGAATTAATTAAGTTTAAAGACTTAATTAAACTTCTAATGAGTTTTGTGGATTTAATCAATGACTCAATTGAGAAAAAATTAATAAATGAGGCCTAATTCGAGATAATTTGCAATAAATAGAAGATAAGAGAATTGAGGACTACATTGAAAAAACCAGAGACCAATGAACACTTTGCAAAAAGCTCTGAAATTCGAGGGTCCAAATGAAGAAGGCTAAGGGTGAAACTGAATGGAAAATTTAGAAGAAAAAAAAAACCATAGTTTCCCCCTAATGGATAACAAGTCATTTGTCTTTTAAGCCTAAACCCTGAATGACATGTCATTCAATGACTATTCATTGTTATCTTCTTGTATAAAACAAAAACAAAGGTTGTTTAAATTCCCACATTTCATCCTTAATTCCTCCCTTACCTTTTAACCACTCCATACAAATCTCAAGTCAACTTATACCCTGGTACTTATACTTCTCTCTAAGCTAAAATGACAGCCCTGATTGCATTGAAAACACCTGCAAATTCTCTCCTAAAAATGCTGCCTAACACTACTCCACTTGTCAAAAACAACCTTGTGTCCTCCATTTTTTAGTTGTAGATCAAGACAAGCATTTGTCTTTAACTTTAATCAATGGCCAAGATCTATCCCTAAACAGCAAGGGTTTAAGATGACCTAGATCACTAGCTCTAGATCCTTCCCATTTGTCCTATAAAATATCTCAAAAAACCTAAACACTATCATAATCATCATCTCTCAGCCACGATTGCAGCATCATTTTCCTTAATTTTTCCAGCCTAAAACAACCCTCGAATCATCACAAAACAACCCCTACCAAAACACTCTCTTAAGAGGGGAAAAAAAACAAGACAAGATAAATTTTGTGACCTTTCGAGCTGAGAAGAAAAGGAAAAGAATAAAAGAATGACTCTTTTTTTGGAAATAAGAAATATGACTTGCCTTCTCCCAAACAAGTTGCAACCTTTTTAGGCCTTACACTACTACAGCAAGCACCACAACAACAAAGCAATGTCCACTTCTTTTTCTCCACTCGCAGCATCCACAACAGTAGACTTCTCTAGCCAAGAGCAATGATAGCACTTGTGTCAAACAAAAGCAGTAGTAGATCCTTCAAGCTAATTATTACAACCATTCTAGCCGAGAGCAACAAAAAAAACCTAGTCCAAACCGAGAGCAGCTGTTTAGAGTATTTCAGTTCATCCTCATAACAAATCAGTGCAGCCTTTCAATAGTAAAAGTCTCAAGCTTCAACAACCTTCCTGCTTTATTCTTTCATTGAAACAATAATGAGTAACAACCCTCCTCCATCTGATATGATTCAAGTAAGGTCATTTTCAGATTTTGGTGAAAAATTTTCTACTATCTAGTTTTACATTATCAAACATAACTATCAACTCGATCATTGGATCATGTTGAAATTTTCACAAGAGTTTTTAGACTTTGTTTTACGTTGGGGTAAAATTTTAGATCAATTAAAGTTCAGGAAGGCCTTGTGATATAAGTTATAAAAGACTATATGTATTTTGTTATTTACTTCCTTTTGACTTGTGGACTTTGTATTTGGCAAGGATGTGGCAACTTGTTTTGAAAATTTCCTAGTTCTACAAGGATCTTTAATGGGTGCACCATAATTTCCAAATGTGGCAAGAATTCATTAATGTTTTAAAATCTTTTTTGTACAAGGATTTTTTATTCATCCTAACTACACAAGGAAATAAAGGCTAGTGGTATTTAATGATAGATTGGTTCGCTTATTTTGGGGAGTTTTCTAATCCTACAAGGAAGGTTAAAGGAAAGAAACAAGGGTTTCCATGTTTTGAAATGATTCTTTAAAACTACAATTAATTATCCTAGACAAACAAGACAACTAAAGGGGAGGCAACTTTAACAATTAATTTCCTAGCTTATTTTGGATATATAAAAGTGGCTGTTGCGATGTCGCGGTCGCACAAATTAATTACCCTAGCTTCAAACACAACACACAAAATAGTATAGAGCAAGCAAGGGGTCGATCCCACAAGGAAGTTTCAAGTCGATTTTTATGTTGTACATTATGTAATTGGGGGGATTTGGTTTGTGATTATCTAAACTATGGCAGCAATTAAAGTAGCAAACAAAATCAATTAAAACCGAAACTTATCAAGAAAACGAACCTTGGTCGCAAGCACACATCCACCAATGGAAATTAGAACCGATCCTTGAAACAAAAATTACGGTTTATGTTCGAAATTTTATCTTTTCTTAACGTTGATTAATTAACGGATCCGCCATATAACTAATCCTAACCAACAAACAATCAAAGTGTCCGCACTAATGATTCAATTTAATGGTAGCTTTAAGAACTAGATAATTTCATCAAGATTAACATACAAGCTCGTCCGCAGCTTGTGTCACTTTGTTCAAATGTTCTCCCTAAGTTCAATAACGTAGTTCCGCCACAATTATCAAGCTTAGTTGCTTCACAAGTTCATATATCACAACTCCGGTTTTGATATTAAACTTAGCAATAGATTGTTCACAACAATAACTTAGAGTCCGCTCTAGCAATCATCAACAACAATCATAGGAAATATGCATAGGAAAACAATCATACTCATTCATAACATAAACTGAAAATAAAAGGAAGAATAAATCTCACGGTTCTTGAAATTCGAAGGTTTGTTGTGTCCTTACAACCAAGAAAAGAGCTTAGCCTTGCATAACTATTGAACAACTACTTCTAAAGAATGAAAAGAGCATGATTTTTGGGTTTGTAGAGGAGAGAATTTGTGTTTATTCTCTGCTGGCTGCTGCCTCCTTCTGCTCTCCCTCTTTTCTTTGCTGGCTGCTGCCCCTTCTCTCTTTCTTTTTATATGCTAAGAAACCCTAGTCTCTATTTTACAAAATAGTCCTTCCTTAAGTTGACAGTTTACATTTAAGTACTTCAATAACTATTTTTCCTAAAAAGGAGAAATAGCCTTGCATGAAATCTTCAAACTCTGACTTAGAGGAGCTAAATTGCTGATATAAAAACTTGGATGTCGGTTTAGATGCTTCGGAATATAATTTGGACTCGTTTCTTCACGAAACCTGTTTGCTGGCAGAATTCAGTTGTCATCTTTGAAAAATCATATCTCCCTAGTATGACATCGTTTGTGGCTGAAACTTGGAGCGTTGATAGGTATTTAAGGCAGGAATCCACGAAAATTGAGTTTGCATCAATTGGACTTCTGTAGCTCCAGATATTAAATTTTGAATGGCCAAAGGTCAACATTGGCAGAATGCGAGATTTGACTTTGCAGGATGTGATTTCCATGATCTTTCTCTTTTTATTTTTCTTGCATTACATTTCCAGAAAGGTATGGATGTTAGCTTTTTAGTGCCACTGGAATCACTTCATTTCGATCTCTAGAACTCACGCTCTGCAGAAAACATTGACTGAACGTCAAATCTGCCAATTACCTCCAATTTACTCCTTTTTGCATCTTTCATCCAAAAGTGCCTTCAAAACATAAAACAAAGAATATCAAGGCATTTTATATATAAAACATGGACAAAACATTAGGTAGATGTGGGTGAAACTATCGAATAATATGGTTACATCAAATACCCCCACACTTAGCTCTTGCTCGTCCTCGAGAAAGGATAAATAAAATCAAATTGAAAATAATTATGATCAATCTCTTAATCTCCCATCAATGTCCAAGAATATATGCATTATAAACAAGAATACAATCAAGAATGATAAATAGTATATTTCTCATGAATTCATTTACATGCAAACTTCAAAACTCAATTAATCATCGGGATTTAAATGAAATCTATGCCATGCCAAAGTGATAGGTCCTCTCATTGATATACGCTCCAACACTCACGTGTTTAAGGCTTATATGTTTAAATCTCTCAAATTCAATCAATGAATATATTCTACCATAAGCTTGCTCTTCAATCTCATCTCCATTACTAACATATTACAAACAATGCATGAATCAAAATGTCTTATTTTCTGGTTGTAATGGGGCTAAGGTTAAGGTGAGGTAAAAGAGAGTAAAAGAAAAGGTTCAATCCAAAGAAAGTAGAGCATTCTAAAAAATGATATTTCAAACAAGATATTTCATCAAAGCACATAAATTTTCCTTCTTTAATCACCAATGCTTAGCTTCTTTTGATTTCAAGCTTTTTCAACATAAAATCTTAAGAACATAAAGGAACACTTTTTTCTTTTTCTTTGTTCTTTTTTTTTTCTTTTTTAACCTTTGGCAACTTTGCCCATCTTTTCATCAAGCATCACTTCTTCTTTCTTTTCACATAATTTCCAACCATAATTCCATGAGATATCATAAGTATATGCTCTACTAATCCTTGGCCAAGGGAAAAGGAAAACATATAAAAAGTTAAGGCTTATACATGGATAAAGCAAAGAAAAAGATAAACAAGCTCAAAAGGGGCTCACTAAGGATAATATGCTTTAGGTTGGCTTTTTGGCTCAAGTAGTTAAAATTTCTAGCCTTTATCATCTTCATGTATATTTGTAATGGAATATAATCTCAATAAGATATGAAGCAAGTTCTAAAGATACATATCATTGAAAGAATGCACACTCAAAGAATATAATGTTGAAGGCTCAAAAGCTTGCATTGGTATAACACTATAAAGTCAACATGGCATATCCTCAAAGTCAATCCCTAAACCAATTAAACCTTAAAATTTGCATGCATACTTCTTCATGTGATTTATATCTTCATCTATCTCAATTAATTCTCATACATAATACTCATATTCTCAAGAACCAATGGAAGTTAAAAAGATCAAACACAAATTTTTTTTTTTTTAGAACAACAAAGAAAACTAAAATTCTCCCAATACCCCCACACTTAAAACACAACATTGTCCTCAATGTTGAAATAAAAGCAAAGAAACATAAGAGAATGTCAGAAAATAAATTAAAATGCGAAAAAAATAAAAGATAAGGAAAAAGAAAGCAAATCTGATTTTTTTTATCTTTGGGTTGCCTCCCAAGAAGCGCTTTTGTTTTATGTCATTGGCTTGACATGTGGCATGCTCATTCTTCATAGATTGGTTCAGCTAACTCTACGAAGCGGTGAGTTCGCCGTCCAACCTTCATAGAAAGGTTTTAAACGATGCCCATTAACCTTGAGTACTTTGTTGGTTTCTAAACTTGTAATTTCAACCGCACCATAAGGAAAAATATTAGAAACAACAAAGGGTCCAATCCAACGAGAGCGCAATTTTCCAGGAAAAAGTTTCAAACGCGAATGATAAAGAAGGACTTTGTCTCCAACATGAAACTCCTTTCTTGTAAGCATTCGGTCATGAAGATTCTTAGTCTTTTCTTTGTAAACCTTGCATTCTCGTAAGCATCATTTCGAATTTCTTCCAACTCTTGTAGTTGCAGTTTTCTTGCAATCCCAATGACAGATCATAATCCATGTTACATTGTTTAATGGCCCAAAAAGATTTGTGTTCAAGCTCCACCGGTAGATGACATGCTTTCCCATAAATCATTCTATAAGGTGACATTCCTATAGGTGATTTATAAGCGATCCGATAAGCCCAAAGTGCATCTCCAAGACGTAGACTCCAATCTCGCTGGTTAGGTTGCACTTGTTTTCTCCAAAATGGACTTGATTTCTCGATTTGAAATTTCAGCTTGGCCATTCGTTTGAGGATGATATCTTGTGGAAGTTCGATGAGTCACATGATATTTGCGTAGCAATGCTTCCATGGAACGATTACGAAATGAGTGCCACGATCACTAATGATAGCTTTAGGGATTCCAAACTGTCAAATATATGAGTCCCGACAAAATCTAAAACAACCTTAGCATCGTTAGTTCGTGTGGCTTTCGCCTCAATCCATTTGGACACATAATCAACAAAGAAGAATATAAAGATTGCCAAATGAAGAAGGAAATGGACCCATAAAGTCAATACCCCAAACATCAAAAATTTCACTTACAAGAATATTCGTTAAAGGCATTTGATTCTTATGAGTGATATTACCTGTTCTTTGGCATTTTTCACATGATTTGCGTAAGTGATATGCATCTTTAAAAATAGAAGGCCAATAGAAACCACTTTCAAGTACCTTGTGGGGGTGTTCTTTTTGCTCCAAAATGCCCACCACAAGAATGAGAATGACAAAAAGTGAGAATGGAATGAAATTCATCTTGTGGTACACACCTCCTAACTACTTGATCCGCACAAAATTTCCAAAGGTAAGGATCGTCCCAAAAATAATATTTAGCATCAGCTCGTAACTTATCTTTTTAGGGTTTAGACAAACCTGGAGGGAATTCTTTGGTGACTAAATAGTTTACCAAATCAGCATACCATGGTCTTGTAGAGGAATGCAACATATACAACTCGCTCATCGGGAATGTCTCTCTTATTGTTTCGATCTGTATATCCTCGGTCCTCGATCGCTCAAGTGATCACCACATGGTTTTCGGCACCTTTTTTATCTTTGATCTCAAGATCGAATTCTTGTAAAAGCAAGATCCACCTAATCAGTCTTGGTTTGGACTCCTTCTTCTTCAAAAGATACCCGAGAGCTGCATGGTCGGTAAAAACAATGACTTTTGTACCAAGTAGATATGACCTGAATTTTTCAAGAGCAAACACCACTGCAAAAAGTTCCTTTTCGGTTGTATGGTAATTGCATTGTGCTCCATCCAACATGCGAGAAGCATAGGCGATAACATGCAAATTCTTCCCAATTCTTTGCCCAAGCACGCTCCTACCGTATAATCACTCGCATCACACATTATCTCAAAAGGTTCATCCCAATTTGGTGGTTGGATGATAGGGGCGGATGTGACACGTCTCTTAAGCTCATCATGGGCATCTTTACATGCTTGATCAAACACAAAATCCACTTCTTTGGCTAATAGTTTGCACAAGGGTACTGGAATCTTCGAGAAATCTTTGATAAAGCGTCGATAGAAACCTGCATGGCCTAGAAAAGAACGAACTTCCCTCACGCATGAGGGGTAAGGCAATGATGAAATAACATCTATCTTAGCTTTATCAACCTCTAATCCACATGAAGACACAACATGCCCAAGAACTATTCCTTGTTCTACCATAAAATAACACTTTTCATAGTTCAATACAAGGTTAGTTTCAATGCACCTTTTCAAGATTAAAGATTATTTTTTTAGAAATTTATCAAAAGAATCACCATACACCGTGAAATCATCAATAAAAACCTCAATTATTCTTTCAACATAGTCGAAAAAAATACTCATCATGCATCTTTGAAAAGTTGCAGGAGCATTACAGAGACCAAAAGGCATTCTCCTATATGCATATGTACCAAATGGACATGTAAATGTAGTCTTTTCTTGATCCTCGGGATTAATAACAATCCGATTGTATCCACTATATCCATCAAGAAAGCAATAAAAAGACTTACCTGCTAGGCGTTCAAGCATTTGATCCATGAATGGTAATGGGAAATGATCTTTGCGTGTAGAAAGATTGAGCTTTCTGTAATCAACACACATTCTCCATCCACTCGAGATGCGAGTAGGAATGAGCTCATCATTTTTGTTTTTCACCAATGTGATTCCGGTCTTTTTGGGCACCACATGGATTGGCGCGACCCATTTACTTGTCGGTGATGGGGTAAATGACTCCTGGCATCTAACAATTTCAAAATTTCAGCTTTCACTACCTCCATCATAGGCGGGTTCAACCTCCTTTGCATTTCCCTTGTTGGTTTTGCGTTGTCCTCCAATAGTATGTGATGCATACACATTGAGGGACTAATACCCTTGATGTCGGCTAAAGTCCATCCAATGGCCGTCTTGTGATCACACAACAACTTCACAAGTTTTCCTCTTGCATACTTGTCAAACCTTTTGCTATGATAACGGGAAGTGTATTGTTGTTGCCAATGAATACATACTTCAAATTATCGGGCAAAGGTTTTAATTCTAACTCGGGGCCTGTAAAATAGATGGCAAAAGCTTTTTATGTGAGAGTACTAAATCAACAAAGACATTACCATGGGGAACGGTTTGCAAAGCTTGTAAGGCCAATACTGATTCGTGCACGTTTTGGGGAACACACACGTGCCTCTCCATCTCTTCTATCTTGGTGAAATCATAGCCATAGCTCAAAGCTATGCTTAATCCATCTTCGCAATCAAAATCACAAACTTGTTGCACACACTTATCAATTTGGTCATAACATGTGATAGAATAAACATTGCTATAAGGATATTTCATTGCATCATGAAAATTGAATTCAATTTTTTCATCTCCTACTTCCATAGACAAGGTATCCTTACCACAATCAATCTTTGTGTTGGCGGTTTTCAAGAATGGCCTCCCAAACAATATAGGAGTGCTGGTTGATGAATCACAAGAATCATGTTCCATATCAAGAATATAAAAATCACATGGAATAACCAAACTATCAATCTTGACTAGGACATCTTCTATCACACCAAGTGGGTAAACAAAACTACGATCCGCAAGTTGTATTACAATGCTAGTTTTATTCAAAGGCTCAAGACTAAGAGAATCATACACATGTTTGGGCATAACACTAATGGATGCACCTAAATCGCATAAAGCTCTTTTAAAACTAGCATTACCAATAACACATGGGATAGTAAACGCACTCGGTCTTTTTGTTTCAAAGGCGATTCTTTTGAACAACGGCAGATACAACTTCACCCATACTTACCGTTTCATGACCTTTCGGTTTGAAAGCTCTCTTGGTAGTACACAACTCCTTCAAGAATTTTGCATACTTGGGAATTTGCTTGATAACATCAAACAAAGGAATGTTGAGTTCCACTTTCTTGAAAACCTCTAAAATCTCTTTTTCTTTGTCTTCTTTCTTTGACCTAGAAGAACTCACAGGAAAGGGTGGAATAGTTTTAAACCTGGAATTAATTGAGTGAGGAGTTACCTTTGGAGTGTTGGTCTTTATTTCAGTTTGTGGAGGAGGATGTTTGTTCTTTGTACTCAATTCAGTTTCTATCTCTTCTTCTTCCTCCATCTCAATTTGTTTCGACCTTTTCTCTTCAATTTCTTTCCCACTTCGCAAGATGATCGCACTAACATTCTCTTTTGGATTCAATGCTTGGGAGGGCAACTTTCCATTCATTTGTGCTTCCAATTTCCCTACACTTGAAGCTACTTGCCCCATTTGCTTTTCCAAGTTGTGAATACTTGGCCTTGTTTCTGTTGAAAAGACATGACATTTTGTTGCAAGGTAACAATATTAGAAGCCAAAGTTTTCATCATCTCACGAAGATCATCATTGGATGATGACCCCATAACATTGGAGTTTGTGAATGGAGGGGTTGTCTTGCTTGATAATTTTGTTGGGGCTGAAATCCATGGGGATGGAACTGCGGCCTTGATTGCCTTGTTGGGATGGGTTGCCGTAGCGTAAGTTGGGATGATCTCTCCATCCGGATTGTACGTGTTGGAAAAGGGATTATATTTACTGCCGGGGCTGTCCGTTGAATGTTCCATCAATTGCATGAGCTTGTTCAATGTAATCTTCTTGCATTGTTGGGCACATATCCGAAGCATGTCCTTGTAAGGAGCATATGCTACAAACTTTCACCTGCTGCACATTTCCACAAGCCAAAGAACGCACAAGAGAAGTAAGATCATTAACTTTATTTTCAAGGTTAGAAATACTTACCTCATTTACTCGTTTGTTGGAAAAGTCTCCACGAGTGCCAAATTGTTTTGAGTTGGCCGCCATGTTTGAGATCAATTGGCGTGCGGCCTCGGATGTCTTATCCACCAATGCGCCTCCACTTGCAGCATCAATGATACTACGGTCGGTAGGCATCAATCCTTCATAGAAATATTGAATGAGCAATGATTGGGTATTTGATGATGAGGGCATTGAATGCAAAGTTGCTCAAATCTTTCCCAATATTCGAGAGTGTCTCTCCATGAGATTGCCGAATCCCACATATTTCTTTCCTTATGTTAGCAACTCGAGATGCTTTGGGAAATACTTCTCAAGGAAAATCTTCTTCATAGCATTCCAAGTTCCAATAGATCCTGGGAGAATAGAGAAAAGCCATGCCTTTGCTTTGCCCCCTTCAAAGAGAAAGGGAAAGCTTTCAACTTAACTTGTTCTTCATCAACTCCATTCGGTTTCATGCCAACACAAACCATATGGAACTCCTTGAGATGAGTATGAGGATCTTCTCCCGCAAGACCATTAAATGTTGGTAACAAATGTATAAAACCAGATTTGAGCTCAAAGTTTACATTATTGTCAATGTTATGCACAATGGTTGATTTTCCACATTAGGAGCAAGCAAGCTCCTTGAGTGTTTGTTGTCGTGCAACCGCCATGGTGTTGAGGCGAGCTTCCTTTCTTAACCCGCGTAAAGTGCTTTCTATTTCAAGATCAACCTGCACTTGAATTTGATTAGTAGAACGGGTCACGAGGCATAAATTGCTAAGGAAACTCAAAAGAAGGTAACCACACAAGAGATCGAAAACAATGCAAATTGTACGAAAATCCTACGGTAGAAAACTAAAACTGTCTAAAAACACTAGAAAACAGTGGAATTTGGCCACAATAGGGTGGGGCTAGTGATACATCACTAGTCCTGTTCAGAACGTCGTTTCCCTTCAGGAAACAAAAGGCCAATACCTAATTCCACCAAAAACTCTGTTTTGAACAAGATCGAGTGCCGCAAGTGAACAGTACCATCGCAAGCAAAAATTCTGTTTCTTTTTTTTTTTTTTTGAATCACAAGCAAATAAAAATAACAGTACAAGCACAAGAATCAACTAAAATTAACTCCCCGGCAACGGCGCCAAAATTTGTTGCGATGTCGCGGTCGCACAAATTAATTACCCTAGCTTCAAACACAACACACAAAATAGTATAGAGCAAGCAAGGGGTCGATCCCACAAGGAAGTTTCAAGTCAGATTTTTATGTTGTACATTATGTAATTGGGGGGATTTGGTTTGTGATTATCTAAACTATGGCGGCAATTAAAGTAGCAAACAAAATCAATTAAAACCGAAACTTATCAAGAAAACGAACCTTGGTCGCAAGCACACATCCACCAATGGAAATTAGAACCGATCCTTGAAACAAAAATTACAGTTTATGTTCTGAAATTTTATCTTTTCTTAACGTTGATTAATTAACGGATCCGCCATATAACTAATCCTAACCAACAAACAATCAAAGTGTCCGCACTAATGATTCAATTTAATGGTAGCTTTAAGAACTAGATAATTTCATCAAGATTAACATACAAGTCATCCGATGACTTGTGTCACTTTGTTCAAATGTTCTCCCTAAGTTCAATAACGTAGTTCCGCCACAATTATCAAGCTTAGTTGCTTCACAAGTTCATATATCACAACTCCGGTTTTGATATTAAACTTAGCAATAGATTGTTCACAACAATAACTTAGAGTCCGCTCTAGCAATCATCAACAACAATCATAGGAAATATGCATAGGAAAACAATCATACTCATTCATAACATAAACTGAAAATAAAAGGAAGAATAAATCTCACGGTTCTTGAAATTCGAAGGTTTGTTGTGTCCTTGCAACCAAGAAAAGAGCTTAGCCTTGCATAACTATTGAACAACTACTTCTAAAGAATGAAAAGAGCATGATTTTTGGGTTTGTAGAGGAGAGAATTTGTGTTTATTCTCTGCGGCTGCTGCCTCCTTTGCCTCTCCCTCTTTTCTTTGCTGGCTCGCCGCTTCTTCTCTCTTTCTTTTTATATGCTAAGAAACCCTAGTCTCTATTTTACAAAATAGTCCTTCCTTAAGTTGACAGTTTACATTTAAGTACTTCAATAACTATTTTTCCTAAAAAAGAGAAATAGCCTTGCATGAAATCCTCAAACTCTGACTTAGAGGAGCTAAATTGCTGATATAAAAACTTGGATGTCGGTTTAGATGCTTCGGAATATAATTTGGACTCGTTTCTTCACGAAACCTGTTTGCTGGCAGAATTCAGTTGTCATCTTTGAAAAATCATATCTCCCTCGTATGACATCGTTTGTGGCTGAAACTTGGAGCGTTGATAGGTATTTAAGGCAGGAATCCACGCAAATTGAGTTTGCATCAATTGGACTTCTGTAGCTCCAGATATTAAATTTTGAATGGCCAAAGGTCAACATTGGCAGAATGCGAGATTTGACTTTGCAGGATGTGATTTCCATGATCTTTCTCTTTTTATTTTTCTTGCATTACATTTCCAGAAAGGTATGGATGTTAGCTTTTTAGTGCCACTAGAATCACTTCATTTCGATCTCTAGAACTCACGCTCTGCAGAAAACATTGACTGAACGTCAAATCTGCCAATTACCTCCAATTTACTCCTTTTTGCATCTTTCATCCAAAAGTGCCTTCAAAACATAAAACAAAGAATATCAAGGCATTTTATATATAAAACATGGACAAAACATTAGGTAGATGTGGGTGAAACTATCGAATAATATGGTTACATCAGTGGCAACAAAAATCTTAGTGTTTCTAGGATGAAAATTTTGTTTATGACATTATTTAAACTAGAAAATATTTCTATCTGATGTTATTTTGTTTAATTAGGTGCACCAACTTTAGTTTATGTTTCAAATTTGTTATTTGTTATTATTTTCTTCATGTTTCGACTTAACATACTTTGAGTTTATTGTAAGTGGGTAAATATTAACCCACAAGTTTTGGGTCCATTAGTGTTATTAGTTAAACTATTATATAAGGTTTTGTAAGTTGAAATTATCAGCAGACATGGATTTATAAAACAAACTTGTGTTTTATATAATGCAACATGTTTTCTTTGTTAAAACAAAGAACAAATTTGACTTATTGAAGACCAACTGACTTTATAGTATCTTTCTTATAAATCCATGATTATGAACTTATACATAAAATGTATTCTCGGTATTAAAAGAAAAAATACAAAAATATTTTTGGACTCTAAAATGACTAAACTTGACTTATAAAGTCATGGTCCACTCTACTGAAATGGACCGACTTTTAACTAATAGACAGACTAATAGTTAGAAAAACACAAAAGTGCTTTAGTAATTAAATAAATAAACAATGCAACTTACCTTAGGTAGGGTGTACTATGAGTGATATTATCTTCTCTATATATAACCAGTTTTCTTATCCAGACTCTGAAAACCAATTAGGGTGTTTAGTGACCAAAATATTAGGTGGCGACTCCAAACCTTTTTAACTGATAAAGGTCAAGAATTTCTTGTTTTTTCAACCCACACCTAAAGGTCCCGATCCGGGAAGACGATCACCACGGTGACGCACATATGCGACATACCTCTTTCTAAACCCATCATGCTTGGCCTTCCTGTTAAACTGTCAAGGTCTCCTCAACAAGAGATGTGTAACATGTATAAGAACAACATTATATACAACCTTACTGTTAAACTCTTTTACTGTTAATGAAAACAAAACCTGTTTAGTCACCCTAACTTCTCCACATTCATTCAACCACTGAAGTTCATATGGCTTAATATGCTTAGATGTTTTCAGGTTCAACTTTCTAACCAAAATTGAGTTAGCAACATTAATACAACTACCATTATCAATTATCATACTACATAAGTTGTTATCAATGTATCACATAGTATGAAAGTTATTCTCTCTTTGTTACTCTATATCCTCTTCACAAACCTGAACACTCAAAGATCTTCTTATAACCAAGGATTCCCCTTACACAAAATAATCC
The DNA here is from genome assembly GCA_019202695.1 of Populus x sibirica. Taxonomy (NCBI): domain Eukaryota; kingdom Viridiplantae; phylum Streptophyta; class Magnoliopsida; order Malpighiales; family Salicaceae; genus Populus; species Populus x sibirica. The sequence continues at coordinate 1,515,668 of JAGMVL010000239.1, read as the reverse complement.
ACATCACTACAATCATCAAGATTTGACACCCCCTCCAAACAATAATTCTTTATTTAGACATTCATATGCATAATGCATAGGCCCTTGACATCGAAAACATCCAATCTCTCACTTATGCTTTGGCTGAGCAATATTTTTTCCTTTTTCCTCCCATACCACAAATTGCTTCCTAACAAAGAAAGGTTTGGCTACTTTAGGTGTAGTCATTGGTTTCACTTGTACATTACCCTCTCTACTAAAATTCAACTTCCAACCCGAAGAGAAACTTAAATATCCATCAAGTTTTGCACTACCATTTCTCCTCAACTGTTTCTCCACTTTTATAGCCATGTGTACCATATCCTTAGTCTTCATATAATGTTGTAATTTCATCATATTAACAATATCTTTATTTAATCCATTGAAAAACCTAGTTATTGTGGCTTCTCTATCCTTGAAAACATTAGCTCTAATCATAGCTACTTCCATCTCTTTAAAGTACTCATTTACACTCCTAAAAGCCTGAGATAAGGTTTTTAATTTATTATAAATCTCCATATAATAATGAGTAGATACAAACCTTTTCCTCAAAATTATCTTTATCTCATCCCAAGTTTTTATTGGCCTTTCCCCATTACGCCTTCTACTCGTAACAAGTTGATCCCACTAATTAATTTCATAATTAGTGAATTCAACCACAACTAATTTAACTTTTTTTTTTCTTCTGAATACCTATGGAAATCAAACGCAAACTCCACTTTCTTTTCTCAATCTAAATAAGCTTATGTATAACTCTTTCTCTGAAACCCTAAAATTTTGAGTTTAACACCACATAAATTATGATCTAAACCATCATGCTCCTCAGAAGTCCTACCCTAGCCGAATATATTAGGTGGTCATGACCTACCTCCCATTCTCCTTCTAGACCGTAACTCATACACAAGACTTTGTTGCATTCAAAATTTTCTACTATAATTAACTGCATCATCCTCCTTTTCTTCTTTAAAATTATTACCCACACTCTTATCATTCACTATAACTCTAATGGTAGGCATTTCAAATTTCTTTTCCTTACAAATAGGAGCTTCTTATCTACAAATCATCTAATCAAACTTACTCATTAATGCCTCTATCATAACTTTCATTATATCATGTCTTTCCTCTATAGTTCTTGCCTTTTCTTGTTCAACACTTTTTGAAGACATTGTTTATACTTGAAATAAAGGTTAGTAGCAAAGAAAAGTTTTCCTTATATAAACCTCATGTTTTTACTCATAAAAAAAAATTTCACTTCTTTCGTGTTTCATATAATTTATTAGGTTTTTCACTCTAATAGTCTCACTACGCTTTTTACCACTTTATTCTCGTACCTTGGTTCTTAAAAGTAATTTAGCAAATGATCGAACAGTTAACCTAACTATGCAATGATTTATTTATATTTAAAGACTCAAGAATAAAAGAATATTCAAACTTTTCAAAACAAAACTTAAGGACAAACTTATGAGTAGCAATGTAAATTTATGAAAATATAATGACAAAAAATGAAGACATGAAATAAGAGTAAGAATTATTATTAAGAAACAATGAAAACTGTGAAATTCAATAAAAAAAAACTAAAGAAATTGATGCAAGATAATTCTATTTTACCTAAATTTGCATGAAATCAACCAAGATCACCAAGAATTTCTAAGACAAGTTTCGGCTATTACCCTAGTTCCTGCAAGATCCAAAAATTCTGAATTTCTTCTCCAAGAATCCTTTCAAGATTATGATTTTGATTCTTTTTTCTTTTATTTTTATATGTTCCAAATTTCTCAAGTCACAAAAATGACCATAATTTGTTGTTTTGTATGCAATTTTTTTGACAATTTCAAGACTTTTTCCTATCAAAATCGATTTTTTTCTTCCATTTTTTTTTGGATTAGTCGAAACCTTAGAGAGAAAGAAACCAAGAAACAACCCTCAGATATGGCAAGATATAAAAAAAAAACCCTAGAATTACTTGTAATAATGAAAATTAAATAGATATAACTTGAAATTAGTTATGCTCTGATACCAAACTAATGTGGAATTGTCCCTTAGATTGCTAATTTAAAGTTTGAAGAAAAGTTTGCAACTTAAACCAACAATAACCTTGCCTTGGAGAACCAAAGCTATATGCAATTAATCACCCCCACCCTATGCCTATAACGAGACACGAATGAGAAGTATAAATCATAATGAAGTTGATCAATCCTTCAAAGAGTTTACAAGTTCAGTTAAGAACTTAGTATGAGAATCACTCAGTCACATAAAAAGAAATAAAGCATACAATATGTGGCAACTTTAGAGAAAATTTTATAAATTGAAAAATAATGTTAACAATTGGTTTACGTAGTAAAAAGCTAACTCTAATTTGACTTAATGGATCTAAACTTGATAAATTGACCTTAACACATTAAAATCTCAAAATAACTAAAATAATAAAGTAAAACCTAACCCAAATAAACCCTTAAATGTTGTAGGCCTATAAAGTAAAATATAAATAAATAATATCCCAGCTAATTTAAACAAGACCACAGTCAAATTTTGTAATATGTTGGCAAAATTGAAGCCCGATTTCAAACAAATGATTCTCCCTTATCTTGATGAATTGGAAAGTTTATCATATATCACTAGAAAGCTATGGATGTCTAATTTTTAAGGCAACTAGAATCACATCAAAATTCATTATATAGATCCAGTTATGGCTAAAATAGTAGTGAAGTATCAAAACTAGCAGATTTAATCTTCTTATTCCAATCTTTCTATAATGTCTGGATGCTCTCCTATATACCCTTCTTGAACATAAATCAATTTAATCAAAGCTTGTTCTTCATTCTTTGATATCTCTCGAAGCCCACTTTAGCTAATGTATCTTGTAAAAGTCTATTAATTGCCTCCTCGAATCTCTTTGCTTAAAGTTTTGTAACCAGACCTAATGAAATCTCTAATGAACCTCTTGATGTTAACTCTCGGTTCTTTCATTTTTCTTTTAATGAAATCGTGTTTCGTTGCATATTTAATTAAGCTCAAGATTGGCATAAACTATTTGGCTCATCAACTTAAGCACATTAGCATATACAAAAGAATTGTAGGGCAAAGCTTTTAAAGACAAGATTGAATCATTAAAAATGTTAAATTGATGGTGAAAATTGTTGGGATCTTTATATAAATGGCTGAACATCTTTTTTTGCTGAATAATGTGAAAGGATCTTATTTTATTTTTTTTTACTGATTATTGATAAGTTTTTTTCCTTCTTTTCTTTTCTTTTTAAATTTGAGAAGCTTCATGTTGTATTCCCGTTTCAGAGCTTCTATCATATTATTATTATTATTATTATTATTATTATTATTCACATTATACAATACTCTAAACCGTGTGGGGGATTCACTGTCCCCCCACACACAAAACACTGTGGATTACAACAGTAATCCACATTGATTCTTCTCCCTGTTTTTTTTGGCTAACTTTTCCTCTTTTTTTTTGTTTTTTTTCTTTTTTTTGCAAAATTATTTTTTTTCAACTTTCTTATTTTTTATTTTTTTTTTTTCATTTATTTTTTTTTCAAAATTATTTTTGTTGATTCTACCTTTTAAATATTGACATGGTTAAAATTTTTGCTTTGTAATTTTTTTTAAAAAATACCATGGATTGCTGCGATGTTTTTCCACTTAGTTTTTCTATTTTATTTCTTTATTTTTCAAAATTATATTTGTCGATTTTTTTTAATATTGAGCTGATTGAGAATTTGGTTTTGTAATTTTTTTTATAAAACATTGTTGATTGCTACAGTGTTTCTCCGCATGGTTTTTTTTCCTCCAAAATTATCTTTATTTTATTTTATTTTTTAATATTGAGCTGTTAAAAATTACGTTACAATATGTGAGGAAAGCACTATAACTTTTTTTGAAAATTACTGTCCATTGCTACAGTGTTTTTTCCCATATGGTTTTTTTTATAATTTTTTTCAAATTATCCTTTTTAATTTTATTTTTAATATTGAGTTGTTTGTGAATTACAATTACAAGTCATTACAAAATAGGATAAATCATGTGGGGAAGCACCGTAAGCTTTCATCACAAAACACTGTGAATTGCTACAGTGTTTCCAACATGATTTTTTTCCTTTTTTTGGTGTTTGTTTTGTTATTTTTTTTTATAAAATTGTCTCTATCAATTTTTTTTTAATATTGAGCTGATTAAGAATTTAACTTTGTAATTTTTCTTCTTTAAAACACTGTGAATTGTTGCAGTATTTTCCCATGTGATTTTTTTATGATTTTTTCCAAAATTATCTTTATCGATTTTTTTTTTAATATTGAGTTGGTTAAGAATTATAATTACAATAAAACTAAATCATATGAGGAAAGCGCTGTAGTTTTTCTCACAAAACACTGTGGATTGTTACAATATTTCTCTAAATGTTTTTTATTTTATTTTATTAGGAAAAGTGTTATGGTTTTCCTCACAAAACATTGTCAATTGCTACAATGTTTTTTCTCATGGATTTTTTTCCTTCCCAAATTATCTTTGTTGGTTTTTTTTAATATTAAGTTGGTAGAGAATTTAGCTTTGTAATTGTTTTTTCTTTTTATTAACTGAAAAGCTAAATCATGTGGTGAAAGCACTGTATCTTTCATCACAAAACACTGTAAATTGCTATAAATTATTTTGTTCAGTTTCTAAGTTTTGGATCGCCAACACAATTTTTTTTTCGTCATGAAATATTTGCTCCATCATACTTTTAATTTCTATTACTTATCTAATGCTGGTTCACAATTATAATATTATCAAGTGCATTTGTTTTATAAACCCGAAACAGCTCGCGGGCATGTAATCTCGTTTTACTGATAAACAAGGTTGTGGGCTTATGTATTTCTATGGAAAATTGTGCCTGTTACGTCTCAAGTCTATAACTGTTATCATGAGATCTTGCAACCAATTACATTTTGTTTTTAAATTTTTATTTATGAACTATTAAAAGTGTATAGCCATTGCACTACCAATAATAAAAAGCCTTTTTTGCCCAGTTTCTAGGATCATACAGGAAATGTTTTCTTAATAAATAACTTAAGCATTAGAATATATATTCTTAATAAATAATAAAAGAATATTAATGAAAATGTCAAAATTTAATATTTTTTATCGTGATATTAATAATAATAATAATAATAATAATTATCTCTCACCTGTGCGTTAAATATTTTTTATGGAATTTTTTTATAATTTTTCTCAAATTTAATATTCTTATATTTTTAACACCCCAATGTCAAAATTATCAATTTATTATTCAACTTGCTTCTAGGTTTATGTTAAGTTTTTATTTAAAAACAAGACTTTAGTGAAAATAAAATTTTCAAAGATCAAAGAATGAAATAATAAGAAAATGGGTTTTTATTAATGGGATGCTTTTATATCCTTATTTCAAATTGCTTAAATTTTATTTCAATTGTTTTTAGTTTTTATGCAATGAACAATATAATTATATATTTTTTAAAAGGATATTAATATGTTGTAATTCAATTAAAAAGATTGAACAAATAGAGCAACTTGCTCTTCTATTATGTTGTAATTCAATTTTTTTATCCTTTTATTTTTTTATATATTTTGAAAAAAAATAAAAAAATAAAAAATATATTTTCAGTAACTTTTAGTTAATTTTAATCATTTCGTTATTTTCTTTATTTTTATTTAATTTTTATGTGTCAAGAAAATAATATAATAAATCATGAAAATAGCTTGGGTTGAAATTGGAGCAATGATTAAAGAGACAAAAAAAAATGAAGTTTGCATTTATTTATTTATTTGGGCCACAATTGAGGGTTTTAAATTAAAGAAAAAATTGAAAAGATGACTTAATTTGATTTAATTCGGATAAGAGTTAAAGAAATTTGAAGTTCAAAAATGATTTTGAAACAAATAGTCAATTTAGAAATTAATGGAGGGCTTAATTGAAAATGTAATTTGAAATTGAAAGTCAATTTGATTTAAGAATAAAGATTGGAAGAAACAATTATGAATTTACAATAAATGGTTAAATCAAAAAGAATAAATTGATTCAAGTATGGGCACTATTAAAAATAAATAAAAATGTGATTTAGGAGTTTTGGGAAAATAAGGATTAAATTAAAATTAAAAAAATCAATTAATTCAATTTAGGGTTTAAATTGAAAGAAGTTTCAAGATTAAATATCTTAATTAAATGAAATTCAAAAATTCAAAACCCAGTGACTGTAATGAAAAGGATAAAGTATTAAGGGGACCAATTGAAGTTTTTTTAATTTCATTTCAGTCCTGTTTGTTTCATTCCAATCAATTCAGTCTTATTAATTTCATTTCAGTCCAATTATTTTTAATTGATTCATTTCAGTCCAAGTTAATCAAGTAATAAAACTCCCACCAAAAAAAAAAAAAAAACTACCACATCTTCTCAATTAGACCACCACAAAAGCCCAGCAACGGCCTTCCCTCACAACGCTGACAGCCACTCCCATAGCCGTTTTCTTCCTCACCCAAATCCCGTCACTGTTACTTTTTTCTCCACAAATACCAACGGTAGTAACTCCGACCACCCACAAATGCCCAAAGCAGTGCCTCCCACCAGCCTTCAACGAGCAAACCACCATCACAGATCCAAAAACCCACTAGACCCACCACCAGCTACAGACTTCAACCTAATCTAATGACCCATTTACTCCTTAGCCACCTAGAAGTTCCTCTTTTTTTTAACCAGAACCACCAAACTCAACCGCCAGCCCCAGTGAAGCCATTACTCATCATTTTCTCTATCACCGACACGAATAGCAACCTCGCAACCATCCTCACCATCGAACCAACCAGTACCACCACACCGACCAATCTGTCAGCAACAACCACAACATCCCATAATCCTCCTGTAACATCATGGTATTTTAACGACGCTTGAACCCATAAAAAAAAAAAAAAACGTGGTAAAGTGTGTCTATATATATATATAATTTTTATTTTATAAAAATATAAACATATTTTTTTTTTATAATATTGAATATTTCAATTACCCTATAAAATAAATTTCTTGGATAAATATCTTATTTTTTATGATTAAATATCTTGATTTATATTTATTTTTTAATTTTTTTAGTTTTATTTATAGTTAGTGTTATCAATTTTTTAATTTATTATCATTTATAATTCTTGATTTATTTGATTATATATATAAAAACTTTTTTATTTGTATTTAAAAAGTTTTTAGTTGCAAAAATACATTGAAAAAACTATCATACAGAATTTTTTTAATAAAAAATAAAAATATATGATTTGCAGTGTAGTAATTAGTAAGTTAATAAAACCTAATTTTATTCAAGTTGTCAGATACCTTTAATTTGAATAACATTGAAAAAATAAAAATTATAATAAAAACTAAATAAAAAAACCACCTCAAAAGCATTGTTCTTTTAACTGGTTCATGTTTGTTATTATGCAATTGCAATTAAGAAAATGAGTTTTAAAAAATATTTTAAATTATGGTCTTAAAGTAGCAAGTTTTAAAAAATATATATATGATTAAAAGATAAATTTTTAAGTAAATCTCCTTTAATAAAAAAATAGATTTTTTAGCTTTTACATAACCAACATTTAAAATATAATTATATATGAGATATAATACAGAAATAAAATTTATTTAACTAACTAAATAATTTTTTTCCCTACAAGTGAATAAAAAATAAAAGTTACCGCAATAAATTTTTAAAAAAGTTAACAGCATCAACTTTGTGATGGAAATGACAAGGTTCCTGCGGGTTGACCAAATTTTTAAAGTATAAGGGCTCATTCAACCAATGATATATTTTTTTTAATTATCAAAGTAAATTAAAATTTTTGATAGAATAACAACATAATTTTATAAAATAGCACACTTTTACTTTATTTCGCTTCTGAAATGTAACATTTATAAAATATTATTATTTCTAAATACGATAAAATAATTGTTTCATTTTAAAATAACAATATTTAAATATATTATACTTTTAAAGCACAACAATTACCAACTGGTCGATCGATTTGATACAATTATATAACCGATGAAACAATAGTTATACAACTGTATATGCATTTATAGACTAATACGACACGTCTAAACTTATAAGAAGGTTTAGTTGCGTCATACTAGAATATTGACTTAAAAGAACCATAACTTTTAATCTAACCATTAGACCGCATTTAAATATTTATAGGAGTTTTCATAAATTGTTTTCCTTTAAAAAGCTATGGAATGATTACATCGACCATTAAATCTTTAGATTTCTAAGATATTGATTCAAGGCCTGATTTTGAAAATTTTGGTAGTTTTATAAAAAAAAATTGTGAATCAATTGACTAATTAATTTTGAATTTAAATAAATATAGTAAATATAAACTATGATATTAATTAAAATTTTTGTTATAATTACTAATAATGTTATGTTATAAATCAGCAAGTCTCGAGTTCGAGTCAGAACGTGCATCTTTTGTAAAAGTCTAGGATAATCGGAGTTTTATTTACTTATCTGAACCCATAAAATACGCTTCCCGAAGAGTAGAGTTTTTTCAAAAAAAGAAAAAAAGAAAAAAGAAAAAAGTAATAGATATTATGATATTAAAACCATGATATTTAATTAAATATTTATTTATCACAGTTCAAACTTCTTGCTTATTAAGTATTTCGCAATTTATATGCATCTTCCATGCTAATTTCACAATTTATCCTTCAACCATTCGCCTAAAATTGAGAGACCACGCGATAATTTCATTTTCACCCATTTTAATTTATATGTATAATTTTCTGAGAATTTGATTGATTACATTGATTGATAATCGAATAGAAAAACTAACGGAGGACAAAAAAAAAGGAAAGGAAAGGACAACAGAAAGAAAGGACCCTAAGGGCCTATAATCCCAATTTGATCGATCTTTTGCTTATGAAACCCTGGTACAATTCCAATTGTAATGGCAGAGGAGAATGGCGTTGGCAGATCCGAGATAAACGGTAGATTTTCTTCGAATGACTCGATGGAGTTACGGTGGGTGTTCCAAGACGACGACGATGAGGATGATGATGATTCAGTGATGGACGACGACAACGGCAACGACAATAGTAGACAGCGGCACGGCGGTGGATTAGAATCTGACGAGGAAGATGAAGAGGACACAGGGGAGCAACGGCTGTTTCGAACTGGCCCCCTCATCGACTCCTTCGATGTGGAAGCCCTGGAGATCCCGAGCGCCCACCGCAACGATAATTACTACGAGGTGGAAACCATTATTATTGTTGTTGTTGCTGTTATTGAATTTGGTTTGTAGAAAAAGAAAAAATGATTTGAAAATAGAAAATGTTTGGCAGGAGTTGGGTGTGGGAAGGAGAATAATACTTGCATTTCAAACACTGGGAGTTGTGTTTGGTGATGTTGGAACCAGTCCTTTGTATACTTTTGGTGTTATGTTTACAAAGGCGCCTATCAATGGAGAAGAAGATGTTGTTGGTGCATTGTCTTTGGTTTTGTACACTTTAATCTTGATTCCACTTCTCAAGTATGTTCTTGTTGTTCTTTGGGCTAATGACGACGGCGAAGGTACTACTTAGTAGTTACTACTGCTCACTTAATTACTAATTATGCCTAGTTATAATCTTAGTATACATTTGATTCTATTCACTATATTGCAGGTGGTACTTTTGCTTTGTACTCTTTGATTTGTCGACATGCTAAGGTCAATCTTCTCCCTAATCAGCTTCCTTCCGATGCTCGTATATCTAGCTTCAGGCTTAAGGTGCCCTCCCCAGAACTTGAGAGATCTTTGAAAATCAAGGAGAGACTTGAGACTTCGGTTACTCTCAAAAGATTGCTTCTCATGTTAGTGCTTGCTGGTACCTCTATGTTGATTGCTGATGGGGTTGTTACTCCTGCTATGTCAGGTCTGTTTTTGTTTCTTTGGAGTTTATCAGAATTATGATATTGTTCTTATGTACGAAAAAGCTATTCTAGATATTTATTTGACGTGCCCTTCTTTTATTGTTTTTGTGCAGACCATGTTTGCCATATTTTCTTTGGTTCCTAGTAACTAGTACCTTATGATTTACTTGGGTAACTTTGTTTGTCTCAATGCAGTAATGTCAGCTGTTGGTGGTCTGAAGGTTGGAGTAGCTGCAATTGAGCAAGGTGATCTAATATTCTGCTAGCCATATTTTTTTTATATAAGATTTAGGGTTTCTTCTTAACTTATCAGTCCGAGTCTGGCATTATTCCTTTGAGAATTGGACATTTGGAGCCATTCATTTCCTTGAGAATTGGACATTTGGAGCCATTCATTTCCTTTCTTTCTCCTTTTTTGTTTTTGTTTGGGAAATTGGGCTCTAGATTTTGATAGGGGGCTATTGTAACCTGGACCACTGTCAAATAAATTAATAAATAAATATAGAAGGGAAGTAATTGTAACTCTGATAACATAAAACTTTGTTTGTTGTGTGATTTATTGGAGATCTAAGATAGTGTAATCATAGGTGGGGTTTGTAATCTGATTTTCCATTGAATGATAGGAACAACAAAACATGATGCAGGAAGAGGCTGTTTCTGCATGAAATAGTTTATATAGCAAAACTTTTGTAGCAAAAGCTGTAATAGACATCATTTACTGGTTATATGGTTCAGAAGGTGCTCAAAACTATCAGGGCTGATTTATACACCCAATTTAATTTCTCTTCTAAGTCCCCAATGGCAACTAGGGGAATGGGTTCTTTCCACAGACCAATGCCCTCTGTAACTTAATGAATGTAGTGCTTGGCTTGGGCATGGATCAAGACTCTGATTCATTGTGAACATGTCTGAACTTTTCGAACAGACCGTCAATTTAAATTTACGATGTGGATGAATTTTGTCTCCAGTTCTCATGCTTTTGATTGTCATGTTGGGCTATAGTTTATGCCTAGCCCTCCTCTCCCCCTTACTGCCAAAAAAAAAAAAGGCAAAAAGAAATTTCTGGCAAGTTTTAGGCTGTGTTTGTTTTGTGTAAAATATTTTCCTGGAAAATGAGTTAAATAGTTCCTGTTTGAAATTAATTTGATTGCAACCAAATTAGCAAACCTTGCATGCCTTCTATTACATTGTCAAATTTAAATGTCCTTGCCTTTTTGTTTTTTCGCTGTGGAAAACTAGCTATAATATTGAGTTAATTATTTTTGTTATTTGTTTTGTGCAGAGCATGTGGTGATGATTTCAGTTGCCTTTCTTGTAATTTTGTTCAGTGTACAGAAGTTTGGGACCAGTAAAGTCGGACTTGTTGTAGGCCCTGCTTTATTCTTGTGGTTTTGTTCTCTTGCAGCCATTGGGATTTATAACCTTGTTAAATATGATAGCAGTGTCTTAAGGGCATTTAATCCTGTTCATATTTATTACTTCTTCAAGCGGAACTCAACTAAGGCCTGGCGTGCACTTGGAGGCTGCTTGCTATGTGCAACAGGTAACACACTAATATACGATTTTTTTAGTGCTTGAATGCACTGGTGCTTGCTGTTTTTGTTTAGTGGTAAGGCTTACTGGTTGATTCCCATCTGTAAATTTGGCTGGCTTTCTAATTAGTTCACAAAACCATTTTCTTGTTTAGTGCATGGATAATATTCACATTGCTTCTAGTCCAAACTGTTATGAAGTTCGTACAACCTTAAGAGTGTTGGATAATTGATGTTTGAAGCTCATGAAAGAATTTAGGTTAATGCAGCAGAAATTTTAAAGTTCCAATAAGTGGTGGCTGATAGAGGATAACTGGATTTGATTGGCCTAAAACGATTGATCTTTTTGGTACTAGTGGCAATGCAGATGGCTTAATTTTCATCAACTTATGAGAGTGTTCGATAACCTTGTCATTCTCTTATTAAATGGAGATTGCAGTTGAGTTAACCTTGAAGGCGTGATGGAGCTATGATGTCAAAAAGTGTGGAGTCACTTAAAATACCAAGTGTCAAAGAGTAGATCCCCAAGTTTCTCTAAGCGGCACCCTATTTTTTCTAAAAATAAAAAAGCGGTAACAAAAATAGTGATGGAGGGGATTTGTTTTCTAGAGAATGTTTGGATATGGGAAACTTCCCTTTTGCTTTCTTCTTGGGAGGATAGTTAATTCTCCATTAAGCTTTTGTAATTCCCTTTTATATGTCTACTAATAGCATGGGAGGTATGGGCCATGCCTCCAATTCCAATTTTGAGATTAAAGAAAGGAAGTGTAATTCTTACTGAATTGTCCTCTATGGATGGAAAATTAGTAGCTAAAGTACCCTCCATGAGAATTAAAGTGCCCCTTACATGATTAACTGGAATTGGAAGGGACTTGGAGAAATTGACTTGTGTTCTAGCAAGGGCAGAACACATGTTTATACAGTTTCTTTGTATACAAGTGTTTTCTATTTAGCTGAGGTCTCTTGAAGCAATTGCTCTCAAGTAAAGGCAAAAATTCTGTAGTGTAGCGTGGAACTTGTAAAAAATTCACACCAATTTAAAGAACGCCCGAGTCTTGATGATAATATGAACTTGGAAGGTGATGTTTACAGCTGTCATAACTGAATCTTATTTTACACTTTTCTTTTATGATTGCTTCTGATGGATTCTTCCATCTCTCTCTGTTTGTTTTTTTAGGATCTGAGGCAATGTTTGCAGATCTGTGCTACTTTTCTGTGAGATCTGTGCAGGTAAAGAAGCAAGAAAATACCTGTTTAATGTATCCGATATAGAATCTACATCTTTCTCTGATTATGTCAAGTGTCACAGAATTTTATATTCGTTGTTCTGTTCTGATTGCTGCAATTCTGATTTATTTAATAGTGATCATTTGCAGCTTACCTTTGTATTTCTCGTTTTGCCATGCCTTTTGTTGGGTTCTTTGGGCCAAGCTATTTATTTAATAGTGATCATTTGCAGCTTACCTTTGTATTTCTCGTTTTGCCTTGCCTTTTGTTGGGTTATTTGGGCCAAGCTGCATACCTTGTGGAACATCACACTGAAAATATGGCTGAGCTAGCTTTCTTTTCTTCGGTTCCAAGTAAGGTTCATTCTTTATCTGTATCAATATGGTCTATGCAATTTAATTAAGTAGAATCTAATTGCTACTTGCACAGCCTTCTTGTGGCTTGTATTCTATGTTCTTAGAAAATAAATTATTTATTGCGGTATAAAGTTGAATTCAATCCTGTTTTACATTTGGAACCTATTACATTCAGTTCTGTTGCAACAAGTTTTATTCCGTGTCTCGCAGGTGGTGTTTTCTGGCCTGTCTTCCTCATTGCTAACTTAGCTGCATTAATTGCTAGTCGGACTATGACTACTGCTACGTTTTCATGTATAAAACAATCAACAGCACTTGGTTGCTTCCCCCGTCTTAAAATCATTCATACCTCTCGGAAATTCATGGGTCAGATTTATATTCCTGTCATAAACTGGTTTTTGCTGGTAGTTTGCTTGGTGTTTGTCTGCTCTATCTCAAGCATCACTGAGATGGGAAATGCATATGGTAATATACTTGTTCCCTAGTTTTAATTGAATTTTTTCTTGGCATTCCAATTGCTACTGTTCATCAATTATTGAGTTTGCTTTTCTTTTCCGTTCTTTTTAATAATACAATGAATGTGTTGAAAAAAGGCCAAGTGAAGGATACATAGGAGTATACAATAAAGCACCACCAAAGAAAGAAATAGGAAATGGTCATATCTTACATTCTAGCAAATAGAGATCAAAGAAGACCAATCACACAACATCCCAGTTTTAATTTCACCAGCAGCATGCCCCATCCCTTCAAACGCTCTGGACTTCAAAGACTTGAGTGGAACCTTCTGCCATGCAATTATACTACTGCATTTCTTTGACAGTTCCCTCCAGGTATCTACCAAGTACTGTCTTAGATATAACCCAGTGAATACCAAATAAGGACAAGATTGCATACTGTATTTCTTCAGCAGCCAAGAGAAAAAACAGAATCATTATGACGAAATTATCAACCATGAAGATGTGTGATTATGCTGCCACCAACACTAACTTGAAATGCTGGTGCAAACTTGCAGTTGACACTTGCATAGATATAATGTAACTGGTAAATTACACTACATTTCAAAATAATTTTATCTTGAAGCGCCTTCTTGTATACATGCCCCATTGAACAAAGTTTCTCGCTACTGTAATTGCCCATCCTGAATGGTGGTAAAAATAATAAGCTAGCTTTCGATGCAGCACTTCTATATGTCTCTTATTAGTGCAAGTTGCAAATAAGTTTGGTTTTGTTTTGTTTCTCCCCCCTTTGTTTTACTGTTTGCCATTATTTGAAAGTAATTTTTGTAGCCTGCTACTTGATGTTTTAATCAATTTGCTGAATAGCGTACTTTGCTGGGTACTTGAGAATACTTTTCTTTTTCCCACTGAGGCTCGAGTAGTTTCCCTTGGAACTAAGCCAAAAAAAAAGTAATGTTAAGCTCACAACCCTTTAACCGATCAGCAAATGAAAGAATTTCCTTGGATAAATTCGTGTGCATCATTTAAAACTTCAGGGAGACAGGTTTGTACTTCATAAGGAAATGAATCATATCTTAATAGTATTGCAGCTTTTGATTATTTGCTGAAGTTTCATAGGTTGGATGTTTCTTGTTCATGGTATGTGGCACCACAATGTTGTAACTGCTGTTACTGTTAATTTTTTGGTGATTAGTTTATTTCTTCCATACCATAATGTGAATATCTGGGAAATGAATTGACTGTTGAGCTTCTTCGGTTCTTCCAATTATCTTTGGCATGTCTTTCATCCTATTTGAAAAGCAGTTACACTACTGCTATTCTTGAGTAGCACATTTCATTTATAAACAGTTGCATTGAATATCATGCAGATAGTGAAGCCATGTTTTGCTTCAATTATTTTGGTCTGTATGCAATGTGTTGATGGTAATAACCTGCTCTGTGTTGGAGAGTCTAGTCACTTCAAAGTTATGCATCAAACTAGCTTGCTTTTCCATTGCAGTGATTTATATAAACAATTTAATTGTTCTGATGGTAATCTGTTATTACAGGAATTGCTGAGCTGGGGGTGATGATGATGACAATGATTTTAGTAACTATTGTTATGCTTCTTATATGGCAGATAAACATCATTATTGTCCTGAGTTTTTTGGTTATTTTCCTTGGAATAGAGTTGGCCTTTTTCTCATCAGTTCTAGGGGGCATGGGAGATGGAAGTTGGATAATACTGGTTTTTGCTGTAGTTATGTTTCTTATAATGTTAGTCTGGAACTATGGGAGCAAGCTCAAGTATGAAACTGAAGTTAAGCAAAAGCTTTCCATGGATTTGATGCGTGAATTGGGACCCAATCTTGGAACAATCAGAGCCCCGGGCATTGGTTTGCTTTATAATGAACTGGTGAAAGGAATACCTGCAATTTTTGGCCATTTTCTTACTACTCTCCCTGCTATCCATTCAATGATTATATTTGTGAGTGTAAAGTATGTTCCAGTTCCAGTAGTGCCTCAGGGTGAAAGATTCCTTTTCCGACGAGTCTGCCCAAAAGGCTACCACATATTCCGTTGTATTGCGAGGTAATGAGTTCAATTCTTGTAAGTAGGAGTTGTCAACTTGTCATCTGATGCATGGAAATGTCATTTCGAGTTAAATAAATTGGAAACTTAATTTCATGATGATAATTTTATTGCTAATTGTCATTTTTTTTTGTTGACTGTTTAGTTTACACAGAAGTACCAACAGGGGCACCTCACAGTGTTTGGGGTGTTAATGGGCATTAATCTTCTTATAATTATCCGTGTTCTGTTTTTCTTCTTACCTTAGTCTTACCCTATAGCCTTACAAAGTTCTATTTAATCACTTAAACAGGTATGGCTACAAGGATGCTCGGAAAGAGAATCAGCAGGCATTTGAACAGCTGTTAATTGAGAGCCTTGAGAAGTTCATTCGTCGGGAAGCCCAGGAACGTTTGTTAGAGAGTGATGGGGATGATGATACAGATTATGAGGATGACTCCTCTAGTACAAGAGTCTTAATAGCTCCCAATGGAAGTGTCTACTCACTTGGTGTGCCCCTACTAGCCGAGTACAGCAACACAAGCAAGCCCATTTCTGAAGCAAGCACATCTGAGTCGGCAAAGCCAGGGACGCCTGGAGACCCTACAGGTTCTGATGCAGAACAGAGTCTTGAAAGGGAATTGTCTTTTGTTCGCAAGGCTAAAGAATCTGGGGTTGTATATCTTCTTGGGCATGGAAACATTAGGGCAAGGAAGGATTCCTGGTTTATCAAGAAGCTGGTCGTAAACTACTTCTATGCTTTTCTGAGAAAGAACTGTAGAAGAGGGATTGCGAATATGAGTGTACCCCACTCACATCTCATGCAGGTTGGCATGACTTACATGGTTTGACAATTGATCTTGATACAACCTTTAGCCAAGCCTTGGTAATTTTCGATACCATGTAACCGCTGTTGATTGGAAGTAGAATAATACACTGGTTCACACATGGTTAGGACAATTTATCGACATGAGATACATCCATGTGTTTACACATGCCTACACATCTTTCTAGCTATGCCCGGCCATTAGGATTGCCAGCCCATGGAACTCTTTAATTTGGGAATTTTGTAGTGTTCATAGTTTAGGTTGTGTTTAATGCAACTGCTTTTTACTGTAATGAGAGATGAATATGGGAATTAACTCGTGTAGTTACCATTTCAAAGTGATGTGAATCTGATATGGCGCCAAAATCCCATTTCATATTGTCCTAAAAAAAATTGATAACTCAGTTGAGTTTTATGAAGATGATGGTTTTCAACAGACTAAAAGATTATGTTATCTTTCTCATTCTCTCTGAGCTCTCCATCGGCATTAAGAGAGGCAAAAACAAGAAGGCTTCTTTTCCTCTCTTTAATTTGCTTTTCTTTAGACTACGGTGTTGGGGGTGATTATAAAGAAAAGGGCTTTATATTTTCAATTCCATGGCACGAATTTTTGGATTAGATCTTGCACAGATTATTCCTCTCCTTTTTTTTGTTCTTGTGATTTCTTGTGATTGTTTGTTGCTGCCATTTTTTTTTTTTGTTCATTTGGAACAGATCTGGTACGTTAGGAACCAAAGAAAGAAACAAGCTCCCAAGGAAACTAGCACCAGCAGCATCACCACACGAAGCATGCTGAACCAGCTGCAATGGAGACCACGACCAGAAAATGCACAATGGAATTTCATGTTAAGTGGATCTTGTAATGATGTGGTTAAGAATCATAGTGTCGACACAGTTGTTGAGACTCAAGGTGTATTGTCTCTTCCTTGAGCAAAAAGTACTGGATCTTTGGATGGATGGAGACCCTACAAATATTGTGCATGATGGTCAGAAGTTTGAGAATAAGTCCACTTCTATCACTGAGGTTCACAAACTTGTAGATATTTCAGGTTGGCCTGGCATGTTGGAAGTACCAAGGTTAGCTTCTCCAGTTTTAGAGCCAGATTCTTCTATTGGCAGAATGCAGAATATTGATACACCTGCTACCTTAACTTCAAGTGTTGATGGAAACGATTCCATATTCGAGGAAGAAGAATGCATTTTGGATTTAGGAACTTCAAGTTGTGAAGATAAAGAACCTATGTATGAAGGTGAGCCAATTATATTTGAACAAGCTGATAAAACTGTGAAAGTCCAGGGACAAAATCACTCCATGACAAGGGAAACTGGTAAGGAACATTTTGAAGAACAATGCTAGTCAGTTGATCTTTCCTGACCTATTTTGCTTACAAGATGGGCTTAAAGAGCGTGAGCTGAGGGTCTTCATTATGGACAATGGCGAGGAGCTTATTCCTGGGTACCTAGAATTTATCAAGGAGATCGTTCATTATGTTGGGTATAAGCCTTGTCTGTATTTTGCTAGAGGGTTTTGCAAGAACGAAGAAAGTTGCAGGTTTTCTCATGGTGTTGAAAATATGGTTGAGGTTAATGGTGGTGGTGTTCTTGTGAGTAAAATAGAGGAACTTTATTTGCAGCAACAAAACAAAACGAGATATTGGGGACAACAGCAACTACGATGGGCGACGGATTTTGCAATTTTGGTCGGCTCCGTGGTGGGAGGAATTATTTTTTTGCAATGAGAATTGCTGAAAAGGAAAATTTGGCATCCAGACATATATAATTGATGAAGATGATTCGGATTATTTCAGTTCCTTCGGCCTAGTTTAAGATGTTAGGATGAAAGTATTTGAGTGGAGAAAGAAAGTAAGAAGAGGGTTAAAAATAGCAAGAGAATGTCTGCTGTTTTATTAAAATTAAGGGAATTGATTACTTACTTACTAATTGAAGGCAACCTTACAAATAGATTAGGATGATCATTTATGTTTGCTATAACTAAAAAATTTACATAATAGAATCTTGATAGCTCTAAAGCAATCTTCAACACTTTTCCTTGTTTTAGGAGTTGCAAATTCCAATATTTTATCTTAGAAACTCAAACTTGCTTATTAGAAGAGGTTTAGTAAACAAGTAACTAGTTGATCTTCAGATTTACAATAGATCAACATAATATCATTATTTTTCTACACCTCTCGTAAAAAATAAAGTTTGATGTTAAAGTGTTTGGTTTTTCCATGAAACATTGGATTGTGAGGAATTGTTATGGCTCCTTAATTGTCCACTGAAATCTTTGTTATTTCTTTCTCCGTCATGTGCAAATCATATAGAATCTTTTGAAGCCATAATGCTTGATTCACTGTTGTTATTGCTACAACAAATTCTGCTTTTGCAATAGATTGTGCCACAATGTCTTACTTCTTGGATGACCATGACAGAATTCATGATCTTAGGTTGAAACAGAATCCAAAAATGATTTTCATGTCATTAATAAATCCACCTCAATCACTGTCAGAAAAGCCATACAATTTTAACTTTTGACTTCTCTAAAATTGAACACCAAAGCTGATTGTTCCTTTGATGTATCTTAGAATTCGTTTGGTTGCTCTTAAATATATTTCACTTGGACAATGCATGAAATGAGATAGAAGACTTGTTGCATAAAGTATATCAGGTATGGTTGCCATTAGATATATCAAACAACCAATTAAGCTTCTGAACTTTTCTTCATCAACTCTATCAGTTTCATCTTCTTTGTTGAATTTTTTTTTTTAATTAATTGGAGTGGTTGTTGGTTTGCAATTCCGCATATGAAATTTCTTCAAAATTTTCTTTGCATACTTCTTTTAGTATATGAATATTTCATTCTTGCTTTGCTTGATTTCCATTCCAAGAAAATATATCATGGGGCCAAGATCAGTCATTTCAAAAGCTTGCATCATCTTCTGCGTGAATTCTTCAACTTGTTGTGTATTGCTTCCTGTCACTAGAAGATCATCAACATAAAGTGATATTATGATAATATCATTGTTAGTCTTCTTTACATAGGGAGTTGCTTTAGACAAGCTTTTCTGAAAGCCAAAGCTTATAAGATAATTATTGATTCTAATATATTAGGCTCTAGATGCTTGCTTTAATCCATAGAGTCTTTTATAGCAAGTCAACTTTATCTTCTTTTCCTTGAATCACAAACCCAAGTGACCGTTCAACATAAATCTCTTTTTGCATAATACCATTTAAAAAGGTTAACTTAACGTCTAACTGGAATACATTTCAGTTCTTGTGTGCAGCAACAACAAACAATAGTCTGAAAAGTATCTGAATAATCAACACCAAATATCTGAGCATACCCCTTAACAATCAGTCTGACCTTATGTTTATTGAAGGAACTATCTGTATTTAGTTTAGTTTTGAACGTCCACTTTACTCCAATGATGTTTTTGTCTAGTGGTCTATCAACCAGTTCCCAAGTGTAATTTTTTTGGATCATTGATATCTCCTCCTCCATTGCTTTCTGCCATCTAAAGTCTCGGAGAGCTTCTTCATATCCTTCTAGTTTACAGACTACTACATTGCTCCTTTGATAAATGTCTGCAAGAGATGTTGTGCCTCTGATTGGTGAATTATCAATTGATTCATCCTGGCATTGAGGTTTATTTTGATCTCCAAACAACTCGTTGTTTTGTGAGTCTTTCCAGTCCCATTGTTCCTCTTAATGAAAATGAATATCTTTTGTAATGGTCATCTTTTGTGTTAGGGGATGATATACTTTGTACTCTTTAGAAACAGAACTATAGCCTACAAAAATACCTGGTATGGCTTTCTTGTCAAGTTTATCCCTCTTAATCTGTGGAACATGAACAAAACATATGCTACCAAAATTTCTAAGAAAGCTTACTGAAGGTTTGTAATTATACCAAGCTTCAAATTGTGTCTTTTCTTCTAAAAATTTGGTTGGAAGACAATTCTGAAGGAAAACAATTGTGTTAGCTGCTTCTGCCCAAAAAATCTTGGGCAAATTCTTTTCATATAGCATGCATCTGATCATTTCCATTATGTATCTATTTCTTCTCTCACTGACTCCATTTTGTTCTAGAGTGTGAGGAGCTATGAGTTGATGCTCAATGCTAGCATCTTCATAGTATAGATTGAACTTTAATGAAGTGTATTCTTTATCATTGTCAGATTTTATGGCTTGAATTCTGCATCTACTCTAATTCTCCATTTTCTTTTTAAATTTCCAAAAGATCCTAGGTACTTCTGACTTGTATTTCATAAAGAAAATCCAATGCATTATAGTAAAGTCATCAATGAAAAGAATGTAATAGTGGCTATCTTTTAATGAAGGTGTTTTTAGAGGGTCAGCCACATCAGTATGGATTAATTGGAGTTTTTGTACAGATCTCCAAGTTTATTTTGGAAATGGTTTCCTACTTTGCTTACCAAACTGACAGACTTGATAGTTTGGTAATTGATCAGTAAATAAAGGCACACCTTTTATAACATCATTCTTCTTCATGCTGAGCATTTGTTGTTGATGACAATGTCCCAAAGATTTTATGCCACACTTCTGTGTTATTAAGCTTTGTTGAAAAAGCTATGTGCTCCTCCTCAAATTTTAAAAATGAGAAACTTTTACCTCTCATTTTAGCTTGCAGTATTTTTTGTCCAACAATATAAAAAATATGACATAAATGATCTTTAAAAATCACCTTCATGCCTTTCCCTATTAGTTGCCCAACACTTAACAAATTCTTATCTATATTAGGTGCATAGAGAACATCTGAAATTTTTTTGTACTTAAATTTATTATGATGGCAATGGTTCCTTTTCTCTTAGCTGTTATACAATCACCATTTCTAATTCGAACCTTTGCAATTTTTGTAGATTGCAATGTTCTGAAAAGACTTTTTTCAAAAGTCATGTAGTTTGTGTAACCACTGTCAATGAGTCAATGATCTGAGGAGTTTTGAATTGAAAAACACGTGGCTATAAACATTTGATCTTTCTCATCTTGACCAACTACTTAAGCATCTTCCTCTTGTGTCTGAGGTTTAGTTTTGCAAATAACAGCTTCATGTCCAAGTTGATTGCACTTGATACACCTTGCATCAGGTCTCTTCCAAAGACTTAAATGGTGGATGGCCTATCTTGTTGCAATGTTGATATGGTGGAAAATTTATTTTAAAAAATTTTCCCTTGTTCTAAAACTGATTGGCACTAAATTTACTATTTGAAGCCTGGTTTTTCTTGGAAAACTTCTTCTTATCCTTTTCAGAATCTTGATGCTTGGCTGGTAAAGCTCCTTCTGCAAAATGATCCTACCTCATAAGTCTTCATTGTTTTTAAGCTTGTAAGGCATTCAAAAGTTCCGCCAAAGTAATTTTTTACATATCTTTTGTATTCTTTAATGTAGTAATTGAAGCTTCATATTTTTCTGTTACTGTAACCAGAATCTTTTCAACAATTCTAGAGTATGTGAATGTTATTCCCAGCAATCTCACTCTGTTAAGATTACCAAGCAATCTATCTGAGTATTCCTTTATAGTCTCAGATTCTTTTATTCTTTGCAGCTCAAACTCTTATATCAAGTTTAGACTTTGCATGCCACAAATTCTTTCATCTCTTGCATATTCTTTCTTCAGATAATCCCAGACATCTTTTGCTGATTTAAGAGACATTATCCTTATGAAAATGGTTATTGAAACAGCAGCAAACAAATATGCTTTTATTTTTTATTTCTTTATTTTTCTATTTTTGTGGACTTTGATATGAGTCATGATTGGATTATTTGGTAATGGAGGAACATCATGATCATCTTCAATAGCTTCCCAAAGATCTAAGGCCTCCAAATAAGTTTCCATTTTTACTGCCTAAAGTTGATAATTCTCTCCATCAAAGATATGAGAGGTAATATGAGAAAAGCTTGTTTTAGCTTCCATTACAGGTCCCTTAAAAAGAATGCTATGATACCAATTGAAAGAATGCTATGAGTGGAGAAAGAAAGTAAAAAGAGAGTTAAATACAACAAAAGAATGTTTATTGTTTTATTAAAATGAAGTGAATTGATTCCTTACTGATTGAAAGCAATCCTTACAAATATATAGTGAATGAAATAAACTGAACTGCTAACTTATAGAATTAAATCATGCTATGATCAACTAACAAGCTAACAGACTAACAACTCCTAAAGACTAGGCAATCATTTATTTTTGCTACAATTAAAAGATTTACATAACAAAATCTTAATAGCTTTGAAACAATTTTCAACACAGGTAAAGGAAAACCTAGATACTATGAGGGAAATATTGGTAAAGGAAAACCTTCATTATATTTGTGAGTCATGTGTGCTTGCCAAGCCATACAAATAGAAAGGAAAAGTAGCAAACATGGTGCGACAATTATTGGAGAGAGGGAATTTTTCACCTACTTCAAACCCTTTGTCGCTCATCGGTAAAAGTCAGCGACATGGGCCAAATTATATCATGGAAAAATAGAGTTGTCACTTAATAATTAGAGAAAACTAGAGATTCTGAAAATTAACACTGATTTCAGAGATTCTGGTAAGGAGTTAGTTATACTTAAGAGAAAAATGACGTCACCCTTACAGCATCCTCTCTTGCAAAAGATTTCTTTTACTATGTGTTTTCTCTTAAATGTGTCTTTTTTATTGCCATTAATTACCCTAACCTTTCTTTTTAGTTTTTTTTAAACCATCCGGCAAATAAAGGTTTGATATCGATCCCCAAAATGAAAGACACGTCGATTGATTATTAAAATTCAGTATCAATCCCTAAAAAATCCTTTTAAAAAACAAATCGATGTTAATCCTAAAAGAAGAGACATATCACACAAAAAAGGGTGATTTAAAATTCTAGTTCTTTTTTGAAAGCTTTCTTGTTTCTTACTCTCTGTCGTTATCACTAGTGTTTCATGGTCTCCTCTTTTCTCATGAATTTTTCTAGTTTATTTTTTTTTGTTACTGGTTTTCACCCCCCCTCCCTCCCTTACCTCTTTACGTGGACTTGTTGCTGCCTTTTTACAGGTGAGTAACAATCCTTTATGAAAAGGAAATAAATCACCATCTTTATGAGGATTGATTCTTGAAAATCAAATGTTGACCACCAATATCTCGTTGCTTGATTTATGGAGAGAGGAAAGGATGGTGTTGGTTTTGGAGGGAGGCTGATTGAGTGAGCATGTTTGGCATGAAATTTGTAGTGAATTCTGATAGTTAAAGCCTGATTTATTGTGTCGTGATTGTAGCCAACATATTAGAGAACATGCTTTTTAACTTATTTGTGGAGATAGAATCATATTTTAAAAGCTAAATCTTGCATCAAAATGGAAAGGATGGTGTTGGTCTTAGAGGAAGGCTGACTGAGTGAGCATGTTTGACTCAAAATCTATAGTTGATTTTAAGAGTTAAACCCTAATCTTTCATACCAAGATTGTAGTCGACATGTTTGAAGACACGTTTTCATTGTTTTCGCGCCATCATAGACTTAATCAGGACCAAAATTAAACCTTTAAGTTCTCTAAGACACCATTGCTTTTGCCTCTCTACTTTCTGCCCAGAAATGCACAAAAACCATGAGCAAAACAACACCGTTTCCTTCCTATATTCATCAGCATATTCTTCCCTCTTTACCTAAAACACGTTGTTTCATTTATTGTGAAATGGTGCTGTTTTGAGTCTTAATTAGGGTTTCTTCAAATTCAATCAGGCCAAACTTCAGCATGGTTCTCTCATTTCAATGCCTGTTGCGTTTCAGTCCATGGTCTTTGAATCTTCCTTAATTTGATCAATTTCACCTATTTTCCTTAATTGCTTTCAATTATACCCCTGACATAATTAGAATAGGTCCACTAAACTCTTTGTTTTATCCATTTCAGCCCTTGGCCCTTCAATTCTTCATTTTTAAGCCAAATTGACTTTTAATTTCAGTTTTTTTCTTCCATTAAGCCTTTAATTGATTTTCTAACTTGGCTATTTGTTCCAAGCACATCTTTGAACTTCAATTTTATCCAAATTAAACCAATTTAAGCTCATTTCTCTTTAATTTAGACATCAATTATGATTTAAAATTTTCCAAACTTCATTTTTGGTCGTGATATTTAAATACTGGTTCACTTACAAACTTGTCTACATATATATTTTTTTGTATTTTTATTTTTTTGAATGATTTTCAAGATTTCTAGACACATGATAATTAAATAAATATAACAAAACAAATAAATTTATTGAAAGGATATATTTTTGGATTTTTTTCTCTAATTTATCAAAATATATACAAAAATAAACGTCAGAAATTAGGGTTACAACACCCATCAGGTTTTGATCCTAGAGAGCCATGTGATCTTCACCTTGAAGCAATAATGCTTTACAATAAACCTTCAATGATGTTGAAAAGGAAGTTGGAGGAGCAGGCAGAGCTGCAGCAAGCTATTGAACTCCAGGGGAGATTACTAATCAATTTCCTCCTGGTTTTTGCTTTTGGTAGAAAGGAGTACCAGAAGCAACTTAGCAAAAGGGCAGATGCAAAGTGGAAGATAGTGCAAGAGATTAACACGTGGCAAAGTTAATTAGGAGTTAGCCATTCAGTAGAGTTAGTTAATAGTAAAAAAAAAAAGAGAATTGCTTGGATAAATAAGAATTGAACACAAACGTGAAAGGCAATCAAGCAATAAGAATTTGAGTTTCTGCAGAATTGCAGTTCTCTCTATCTCTTTCCCTCTACTTCTCTCTCAATTTCTCTAGTTTTCTATTTTGTTAAGAAAGTCCTCAACAGTTTCGGTGCCACTGCAAACATTTTAACGTCACCGAAAGTCAGCTTGATCTTTCAAGTTTCACATAATGGACTTTTTGGCCACCAAGGTTTCACTTGTCGCATCTTCTCATCATTTGGTCGCCGGAAACACCGCATAATCTCTTTCAATTTCCTACGTCTGTCATTCCTTTTTCCGCTAGTAATTCAATCTGCTACCTCAAAATACCAATGTTCATATAGAAAGATAAAAGAATAACCAAGGTTTGTATCTCTACACTCCTATCACACCTCTCCCCATCGAGAATCAGAATAAGGCTGTTTTGTTTTCTCCTTCTGGTACAAAAGAACAGAATCCACATCAATCTTGGTGTTTGGAGATGCTCCATAGACTTTTTTCTGCTTCAATGAGAATTTGAATCTCAGAAGCAATGAATTTGTCATCACTCCAATAGAACTCAAACCCATGAGGGCTCCTGCAATTGACGGTGTCAGTATGGTCCCATTTACTGGCAGTAACATTCCAGCTGCAATCGGAATTCCAACCTGCATTTAGTATACAAGCAGCATCAGATCAAATATTGGAGAAGAGCAAGGCAGAAACTGTTTTTCGCTTATTTAAGTCACAGGAGATGCAGAAAAATTCGCCTAAGCCTTATTTAATGATAGGAGAAATTGCTAAACTGAGCTACATGCAAGACCTTGGAAATAAATTTACCTCACAATTACTGGATTCTATAATTCTGCAGGAATCAAAATGCAAAAGAAATGGTAAGGGTGTGTGCGGACAGTAGGCTTAGAAAGGGTTGAACTAAGCAGTATGTTGTCCAGGCTCAGCCTGGTGAATATCTGCACTGCAGCTTCAGTTTGAGCTGAGTTTTACCAAGTTAGCACACTTCAGAATTCTGTTCTTTTCTATGATTTGTAATCCAAATATTTTGCTTCTCTCTCTCTCTGTTTAAAGATATTTGACTAGGAATATTAGAACCAGCATGTCCGTTATTTCTTCATATATGTATCAAGAAGTCACAACAAATGCACATTGGCTGACATTGTGACATCAAGAGGTAGAGACTGGATAACTCTCTCTCTCTCTCTCTCTCTCTCAAGGTGCATGCTTTCAGGATCTGACATATGGTCCCTTTTGCCCAGAGTGCTGAAACATATGGCTATTGCTTGCATAATGCAAAAAACTCACGATGTTATATGCAAAGGCCCACCAAAGATTTTGCTTCACAGTTTTCATGGTTAGCCTGCTCAGCTCCAGTGCATCAAGCACCTGTACAGAAATAATAAAAGTCAATAACACCACCGCCAATAGGCTTATATGTCCTGAGGTCAGACCTGCTAAATCAAAATCTTTTTTAGCATCAGCTTAGAAAATTAAATTATAATACTGATTATTCAAAGCAGTGAGTGGAAACAAGATAGCATGGTTTTGATTTGCTAGATTAGTTCAGATGCATGTTGGATACTTGTTGTTTTGCTAATATATTGCAATGTATGTTGACTTTAGCTTTGAATTTTATCAATCACTTTTACTAGACATGAATCTTGTTATTATGATTAAACAATTAGAAGCGTTATCATCATGTTAATTTAGTAAAATTATTATAAATTTGCTAAAAGTTGCTAAACAATTCACATGTACAGTAGCCGTGACATTTATTTTATGCCCAGTCACAATCCAAGACCATGGCTATACTGTCCTCTCCCATCAACCAGTTGGGGAAAAAAACCAGGAAACTATATTTCATTAGAGCAAATAAATTTGATGGTAATTTTGGCATAGTAATTTGCAATTAACAGTGAGAATCAGCACGACACTCAAATGTTACAAAATAAAAGATGCGTTTCACTCACAAGCACAAATTCTTTCTTTGTGCATAAAATAGGAATTAAGAATTGACATGCTAGGACCTTGCGACAGCAGTTGTGCTTGAGAACCACAAATGCAAAGGCTATGAAACAGGGATGGTATGGGCAAAATGCTACAAAAGCTGTGCTGTAATGTGGGTTTCAACTACAAGCATACATTCTTTCTTTAAGCATGAAATAGTAATGAAGAGTTCACATGCCAGGACTCCGTGGCCACAACAGTGCTTGAGAATGAAAAGCGTGTAGGCTTTATGAAAGATGGTAGAGCCATGAAAGACTGTAGGTGGTTAAATGTCAAATAGTAACGAAAGCTTTATAGCTATGGCTAAGAAAATAGAATGCTTTGTTTGAGGCTATCTAATTAAACCCCTCATTTTTTACTATCAGAAGGAACTTTTGGTATATCTTCTTCTACAATTTATATGCATATGAAAAACTTTGAAAAAACGTTTAGAATTTCAAAGTTGATATGGCACAGGAGAATCATAATTATAAGACAGTATCATGCAGTAGAATTACTACATCAAGGACAAATTAAAAACTACAATTTTGGCAGCTAAGAGGATGGATAGGGCATCGTGAGAGAAGGTAACGCATAGCACCTGGGTTCCAAATCGCTATGCGTTTATGCTTAAAAAGAAAATCCCCCCCCCCCCATATAGGGACAAGTAGAAAAGAAACAACATTTACTTTCACGACCAAGGTTTAAGATTATGTCCTCCTTTCAAATACCTGTGACAATCTGTTACCCATCAGCACGATAGAGGATACCTCACTGGCAGCTCCAACACCACCTCCCATGGCAACTCCAACATGTGACTCAGCCAAGGCACCCGCATCATTTATTCCATCACCGACCATGGCAACTAAGCTCTGATCCTTCTGAAGTTCACTGATGAACCTTTTCTTTTCATCTGGCTTAACTCCAGACAGCACCTGCCATCACAGCATATTTTGAAAGTCATGCATGACATATATTATCCATACTATAAATTTTTTAACATCCCACAAAACCAAATACTCAGCCATATGACCAGTTCTTCAAGCCTGGTCTGTTGGTTGTTGGTTTAGCCTCTTCCAGGAACCTCCAGTCTGTGGTTTGACAGACCGGAACAAGTACTCGAATGCTTGAAACTAAATCAAAAGTAATTTGGCATTTGAGATTTGAATGCTTTCATCTCCGCCTTTAGTAAATACAAGATGCTTTAAGTGTCCTAAATTTCTAATGCAGTTGCTTAGAAATGAAGCATGTATGATACATGAACCATAAAGAATCTCCTGCTTCCATCATGGTTAGAGGTGATGTTGGGTCTCCATAGAAGGATTTTTGAGCTACAAATGCGAGTGTTAGCATCCATGAGGTAAAGAATCTCCTGCTCACAGCATGCATGTTTATATGAATTTAAATTGGCATGTCTTTCTAAAGCAAAGGCATTCTCAAGGTAAATTATGACAGGCATCACACATTGTCGGGTCTCCTTGAAGCAAAAGGTACTGTTAGAGGCATGCGAGTTCCATCTCAATTATTACAATTGCATAACGAAAACTATAAAAAACTTCAAGGAAGAAGATTCAAATATGAAAAACTACTATAAAATTATTAGATAATTTGGTCATATTCTTCACGACAAAAAGCCTTCTTTTTTAGCAGGCTTGTGAATACCCATTTAAGTTCTAATACTTGTAGATTTATATCAAACAAGTGAAAGTGGCGTGGGGTTTGTGTCCATTCCAATTCTATTTGGTAGTTGTTCCAGACAATTTGTGACGCAAACTCCCATCCTTTGGACCAGAGATTTTAAAAAAATAATAGAAAACTAAAGCTCCTTACCTTCTCTTTTGGAATGCCAACAAGTGAAGCAACATGCTCGGCAGTACTCTTTTTGTCACCAGACAACATGTACACATTTATTCCCTGACAGGACAAGGATTCAACAACTTGCCGAGCATCTTCTCTAATCTGATCTTCAAAGTAGATAAGTCCAGCAAGGGTATTATCCACTCCAACATAGACAACAGACTGATTCTTAAGATCTTCCACTTCTTGAAATGGTTTCTCATCAACTCCATGCCTGCAAAAAAGAAATGCCTCAAAATCATAATTGTAATGTGCCAAAAATATCTAATATGTAGATCCCTATATTGGAGGTGCAAGAATGTCATCTTTAATTGAGTATTCTGATGATACTCATTCCTCATTTGTTTTCACTCAGGTTTACTTTAGAAAAAGCTTCTCACATGTAATATGGTTTATCCTTTGAGAAAAACGTTATATGACAGTATCATGAGGCAAGAGAAAAGGACATGGAATGGCATTATGCATGTTTGCTAGCTCATTGATGTGGTCATGGTCATCATTCAGAATCCTGGATCAATGTCATGAAGCATAGCCAGTTTGAATACCTACTGGTATTTAAAATCAAATCATAGCAGAGGTGCTACCACAGTTTGTTGCATCAATGGAACTGTCCAGAATACCAAAAAAGAACGCTGCACTTTCCCCCACAAAAGACCATTTCCTATCATAAATATGGTTTACCATTCTAGAAATTTTAAGTATGACTACATGGATATGCAATGTGGATAGTACATGGAATTGACACAATGATATGAAATTTTTTGAATCGAGAGATAAAAATCAAAGATCACTAATGAACAAGCAATTATTCATTGATGTGGGCACACATACAATTTAGAATCATAGAATTATCTTAACTAACAGCACTGTGGTACTTTATACAAAGCAACCAACAAGTGAAATACCTTTGAATCCAGTCTAGTGTTCCAATAGACACAACCTTATTCTCAATGGTAGCAACGGCACCGGACCCAGGTTCCTCCATGAATGTTCCATCGGTCACCTGCTACAAATTGCTTTTCCATGAGAAATTTGAGAATACATGTGAAGCAAGATACATCAAACCCCACCATGATGTTTTGGATACACATGGATAAACCAAAATTAGGAAAACATCATTTTATTTCAGATCCGTGAGGGATCCAGAGAAGAGCAAACTTTTAACTTTTTTGTTACTTCTCAACAACGATGGGTACAACTAGTTTTAATGTCTGCAAATCAAAAAACACAACTTAAGAACCAAAAAATGGCTGGGATCTTTCTCTTTACCTCAATCTTTCCTCCTCTCATGAATGGTTTTATAGCTTTGTTCTGTCTATCTAAACAAAAAGGTTGGGTATATTCCTGAGTGATCAAGGTACAGAAAAGATGAATGGTTTGTTCAAGGCTATCTTGGAAAACATGGAATTCTCCACCAAACTAAATGGTTGGATACCTAGCTCAAATGGTGTTGTTGAAAGAAAGAATTGACATCTTCTTGAAGTTGCCCAATCCATCATGTTCATTATGAATGTTCCTAAAGTATATTGGGGGGATGCAATTCTATCAGTAGCATATGTTATCGATCATTTGCTGTTGAAAACATTAGATTTGAAGGTGCCTATAGATCTTCTTCAAGGTAAATTTTCCCTCCGAAAGTCCTTGGTTGTGTTTTTTTGTTCATGTATCTTCAGAAAAACTAAAAGTAAACTAGATGCAGGAGCACAAAGATGTGTCTTTGTTGGGTATTCAGCAACTCAAAAAGCCTACAAGTGCCATTATCCACTGGTGCAAGACCAATACTCAGTGAACCAACCAATATGTTATCCAGGAAGGAAGAATCTAAGCAGATCAATCAAGAAGTAAAGAGAAAACAATGAAAAAAGATAAGGGATTAGTAATGGATAGAGCAGAAGGATGGTTCACCCGAGTTCCTTCTTCATTCATTCATTGTTTGTTAAAAAATTTCGTTGTCTTTCTCCATGTACATTCTGTTGCATACATAGCAGCAGTACAAAGGAATTTCTTACAAAATGGGAATTCTTAACACCCATTAACCAAGCCATACGTGGCCTCTATAAAAACTAAGAAAACAAAATGTAAACATAACATAAAACATAGCGTACAACTTAAACATCAGTAAATAAAACACTGAGTTGAACAGATTGAATGTGCAACGGTCAAAAAGTATTCCCTCTCTTAGTCTTTTCTCATTCAATTTGAAATCAATTCCCAGTAATCACTTTCACTTGCAACAGTTCCCCTTCCATCAAAGCTTCCTTGTCCTCAAGGAAGAATTGAGGAAACCTAAGAGAAAATTCAGCCACAAATTCCCATGTTGCCTCTACTAGTGAAAGTTCCTTCCAATGAACCAGTACTCACGTTGCTGCCTAATCTCTCCTCTTCATCATCTTTCTGTCAAGTATAGCTTAATGTAGAAGGACAAGGTGGTTGTTGTTGGAAGGTGTGGGCAATGTAGCTTGTCCTTGTGACCCACATGCTTCTTCAGTTAGGAGACATGGAATACAAGATGAGTGGCAGCAAAAGGAGGTAGATTCAGCCTATAAGCTACCGCCCCAATTTTCTCCATTACCTAGTAAGGCCTATAGTATTTTGCTGTCAATTTTTGAGATTGTCTCTGAGCAAGTGTTTTTTTTTTTGTTTGTAGAGTTGAAGTTTAATGTTGTTACATGTTGTAAATAGTATGTAATTAGGAAGTAATGTAGAGCCTAATTGTAGGGATTCTAATTAGTCTAATTTCCTAATATAGGGTTTCTATTTGTCGGTCAGAGTATATCAAGGTATAATTAGCCTATCTATTTATGGAATGATTATACCTGTAAAATTTTGTGATTTGCTATATATTTTAGCTTCCTATTTAGTTAGGTAGAATTTATGTAATTGCTGAGATTCAGCCATGTAATTAGCTCAAACATGGCTATAAAATAAGTAGAACACTCACAAAGAGATCATCGAATATAACTGACATGGTATCAGAGCCTAAAACTTGAGTTAGGTTTTCTAGGTCAATTCCTTTTGTGATTGTGAGGGTTGTTGAGTCAACTTAGGTTGTTTTCTTTGGTTTCGGGAATCTCTAGAAATTAGAAGTTCATTATGGTTACTTTTGTGGCTGGACAAATTGTATTGCACACAAATTGTATTGCACACGCTGTCTCTTCTCTTTCTAGGGTAAGCAATTGTTTTGGGCTTGTTCTCTTTGTGTTAGGCTGTTTCGGCTTTATTGGTTGGTATTTTTGTTCTTGTTCTTTCATTGTTGTGTTACGGGAATCATGAATATCAACTCAGATTCTTGTGGTGTGCAGTTCATAGGTAAAAAATATGGTACTTGGGAATTTCAATTTTGTGTATTTGTTATGTGAAAGGAGTTATAGGCTATATTGATGGAAGTGACCTGGCTCCAACTGAGCTTCCTAAATTGGCTTAGTGGCAGGTCAAAAATGCTAGAGTCATGTCATGGATCTTAGGATCTATTGACCCTTAGATTGTGCTAAATCTGAGACCATACAAGACTGCTAAAAGTATATGGCAATTTTTAAAAAACTTTTATGATCAAGACAACACAGCACAACGTTTTCAGTTGGACTATGAGATTGCCAAATACATTTAGGGTGACCTCTCCATTCAAGATTATTTTTCTGGATTTCAGAACTTATGGGGCGAATTTACTGACATGGTTTATGATAAGGTGCCTGATGCATCTCTCTCAGCTGTTTAGGAAGTTCATGAATAGAGTAAGAGAGACCAGTTTTTGATGAAATTACAGCTTGAATTCGAGGCAACTCGCTCTAATTTGATGAACCGTGATCCCTCTCCTTCATTGGATGTGTTTTGGGGAATTAATCCAGGAGAAGCAGCGTCTTGGAACATAAACCAAATTTCAGCAAGATAACATGACATCTAATGCCGTGGCATATGCAGCTCAGCTCTTGGGAAAGGCAGGGATAGAGATATGTGGAAGGTTCAATGCTTCAGTTGCAAGGAGTTTGGGCACATTGCTGCCCACTATTCAAAGAAATCTTGCAACTACTGCAAGAAGCCATGCCATATTATCAAAGAATGTCCTTCTCATCCCTAGAACTGTCAAGCTCATGCTTATCAGGATACAACTGGTTCATCTTCTTCTGTTGGTCCTTCTATAGTTAGAGACCAATCTGTTCTTACTCCAGAGATGGTTCAGCAGATGATTATGTCAGCCTTTTCTGCATTAGGGCTCCAAGGTAATGGTACTTCTGCATCTCAATCTTGGCTTGTTGATTCTGCTACATCTAATCATATGACTAGATTATCAGACACTCTTTGCAATATTCACCCTTATCATGGTTCATCTCAGATTCAGGTAGCTAATGAGAGTCATTTAACTATTGATGAAGTCGGAGATATTAATTCTTCTTTCAGGGATGTTTATGTATCTCCTTAACTTTCTACTAGCCTTATCTTCGTAGGCCAGTTAGTTGATGATAA
Organism: Populus x sibirica; assembly: GCA_019202695.1. Classification (NCBI taxonomy): domain Eukaryota; kingdom Viridiplantae; phylum Streptophyta; class Magnoliopsida; order Malpighiales; family Salicaceae; genus Populus; species Populus x sibirica. Next base: position 1,482,335 of record JAGMVL010000239.1, on the reverse strand, counting down.
TTGTGATGTTTATTTTTCTCATGATGGTTGTCTTATGCAGGATCAGGTGTCGAGGAAGACAATCGCAAAGGGACCTAAAGTTGGAAAACTTTTTCCATTGCACTTTTCCATTCCTACTTTATCTTTGGCTTGTATGGCAATTAATTCTCAAAGTGAAATATGGCACAAACGTTCAGGTTATCCAAACTCTGTTGTTCTGTCTTATATGTTAAGTCCTAGTTTATTAGGCAATAAAGAACATGTTTCTAAAGCTTTGTCATTCGATTGCTTGATATGCAAACTTGGCAAAAGTAAAACTCTCATTTCCTTCTCATGGTAGTCGTGCTGAAAATGCTTTGATATTGCACATAGTGATGTCTGGGGCATTTCTCCTATGATTTCTCATGCTAAATACAAATATTTTGTGACTTTCATTGATGATTTCAATTGATATACTTGGATCTATTTTCTTCAATCCAAATCTATCTGAGGTCTTGTCTGTTTTTCAAACATTTGTAACATATATTGAAAACCAATTTTCTACAGGTATTAAGATTTTGAGGTTCGATTCTAGTGGGGAATACATTTCCCACGAGTTTCGTGATTTCTTACACCATAAAGGAATTGTGTCTCAATGCTCCTGTCCTTATACCCCGCAGCAAAATGGTGTGGCCAAATGTAAAAACCGACATCTATTGGATGTTGTTCGCACCTTATTACTTGAGTCTTCTATTCCTCCTAAATTTTGGGTTGAGGCATTACCTACCACAGTTTACCTAATTAATAAACTGCCCTCTCAGGTCTTGAATTTTGATTCTCCTTATCTTCGTTTACACCATCAGCATCCTAGCTATCTTAATTTGCACACTTTTGGATGAGTTTGTTTTGTTCATTTACCGCCTCATGAACGACACACTTTTTCCCTAGTCTGTTAAATGTGTTTTTATGGGTTATAGTATTTCTCACAAAGACTATGTATGTTATGATCCTAGTTCTAACAAATTTCGTACTTCTTGTAATGTTGTTTTCTTTGAAAATCAATATTACTTTTCTACCCATGTTAAGTCCTTGCCTGAGCTTAGTGTTCTTCCTTGTTATAATCAATTGCCTCCTCTCCTGAATGGTTCAAACCCGGAATTATGTATACTCGACGTTAACCAACTTTGCCCCCTCTCAAGTTTGATACTTCCTCCACACCTAATCCAACGCAATCTGCGCCCCTAAGCATGACATGGCTCCTACACCTAGCCCTCGACGCTCTACACGAGTATCACACCCTCCTGATTGGTATGGTTTTAATGCTACTTTAACTTCTATTCCTATTCCTACTTGTTTGAAACTGTCATCTTGATTTATAAGTATTGTTATGCACGCACATCTCTTATTCGTTTCCATGCTTTCCAAGAATAATAACACGGAAAACAATAGTGCACTAGATGCATATGTACCTTCACATTCTGACAACCAGCAGCCTGTGCAGCTTCTACTATAGCTTTTCCAACCGGATGAATAGTATTTGATTCCACGCCTGCAGCTAACTTCAAGAGTTCAACCTCAGACAACGTAGCATCTGGATTTAGTCTGCATCAAAGCATGGAAATTTGAACTTCAAATCCACAAAAGCAATCACAGTTAGCTAAAAACAACGTATCACCGTCAACAGCAGTATACAGCCAAAAACTGTTAAAGGACCTAAATTAAAGATGTTGAAATTTAGTCTTTGAATCGGTCAACATGGTCAAATTAACGATAACCAAAGTAAGAAGTTCAAAGCACTAACTCTTTCTAATGTACATTAATAAAGAGTTGCATAAGTGAAAAATAAAGATTCCTGGAATACACAAATTGAACGGGAAAAAGTACTTTAAATGTGCACAATATTTAATGAGAAGTATTTCCAAGATCAACGAGTTTAAGCAGCCGAGTGACAGCATGCAGTCATTATGCAGATAGATTTATTCACCAAGGAACAAACTACTTGCACATGACATTTGATTTTTTAATGAACCGGTTGCAAGTGCTTAACAACAGCCACAGCTACTTGTATTACGATAAAAAACTGAATCTGCAGTCTGCTACATTTGGAAGCAAGATCACTAGAGGATTAAACCAGTAATTATATTAAAAAAAGAAAAAGAAAAAAGAAAAATCTGAAATTTATTTATTTATTTTCTTCCTAGATTGACATGGATAAGAATACTTAGGCAGAAAAACTGCTCATGCCTGTTAGGTCAAAACACATTTATCAATTAACACAATCTTGAGTTGAGTGAATAAATGTGATCGAGGTAAAAAAGAGAGACAATCCATAACAGATTTTTCATGCCGGGGATCTTACATGCTAACTGTGAACAAGAAAAAAAAATCACTCATAAATGTGAATTTGATAAGCAAACATCACAAGAAAATAATTTTGATCACAACAATCAGATAATCCCATGATTAAACACAACCTTGAGTTGAATCAATAAATATGATCAAAGTAAAAAAGAGACAGACAATCCGTTACATATTTTTCATGCCAGGACTCTTACATAATAACTGTGAATCAGGAAAAAAAAAAAAACCACTCTTGTAAATGTTAATTTGATAAGCAAGCATCACAAGAACAAAATATTGAGCACAACAATCAGATAATCCCATGATTTAAAGAAAACTTCTCCCACAACGTAACTGTGAATCTGTAATTTTCATGCCTCCAAGTGGAACAACTTTCGTTACAGCAGGTCTGCCAATTGTTAGGGTTCCTGTTTTGTCAAACACAACAGAATTCACCATTGAGAACTTCTCCAGAACATTTCCTCCACGCAAAAGCAATCCTCTCGTTGCTCCCAACGAAGTTCCAACCTGAAAGAAGAAAAAATATTGAAGCCCATAATCAATCAAAGTCCGACAATTACATGTGGTAACATGATGAAACTGGAGTTCTTCAAGAAGGATACCAGTACAGCAGTAGGTGTGGCCAAGCCAAGCGCACATGGACAAGCAACAACCTGCATTCAGGATACACGTGCTCACTATTGCATGGATTAAAACAGGCAGAGAAGAGAAGCATTCCTAGACCACAAAATCAATAAGAGATACAAAAATCCTTTTTATTCTAAAAAGGTAATCAACAAGATGTTTCTATGGAAACTCCTAGCTTGGAAGTTGAAATATAAGACAAGGTTTGCAGTCAAAATGTTGACACAAGTTGCACCAAGCCTGGAATTGAGTTGCCACAGTGCTACAAATGTACCATGATACTTGACTTCCGAAGTGATTCTTTCTACAATCATGGCCATCAAATCATAATTTTATTTTATATAAAAGTTGAAAGCATGGTCCTTTGATCTTTTTGAAATCAAACCTTTGAATCTTTTGACCATCCTTGGCATCATTACAAAAAATGTCTCCATCAGCGAAACAAGGAACTCATTATGAGTAATGTCTTCTAGGTTTTTCAGTGGATAAAATACTATGCTCACACTATATGGCATGATGCATCATTGTTTTTATTTGAGGAAGATTGTTGTAACAAACATTCAGGATAAAAAATTTCAGACTCCAAGCATTTTCTTACTTTGATAGAGTTATGTACATGTCTGAATTAATGTCTGTTCAACCCTTAATAACCAACGCAACAATAAAATACAAGAAAGTGACTTGAGAAAATAAGACTAAGAGGAAACTGAAACCAATGGAAACCCCAAGAAAAGTGAAACAGAATTTGTTCAACCAAACAGAAAATAAGTATAACACAAGTGGGCCAAACATAGATAAGTATGTTATGTTGTATCCATGAGAAGAATGTTGTTAACACGAATACATATGATCTTTTCTAACACGGTTATTGTTTTAGGTTTACTGGAGAATTAGGTACCATACTGAGACTCATACCAAAACACTGCAAGAGAGTTGTAGAGCTAGAGAAATTGGATTTCCTTGGTTCAAAGCTGCAGGTAGAATGCGTGTCCCAAACATGCTCCAGAACACAAATGTAGCTGCTGAAATTGTCATCACCCCATAAGTAAAGTGCCCAGACACCTGATGAAACAAGAAAATAAAAGGAGAGTAAAGTTCCTATGAATGTCTACATGAACACAAACACATCTCAAATTCCTGTACACTTTTGGTACAAAAACTAAGGCAAGGATTGAGGGGGGAAAGAACTGAGAAGTAAAAAAAAACAATCACTACCAACAAATAGCTTAGAATTGGATAATAGTGGATGATTAATAGAAACACTGCATATAACCCAGTTTTAAAGATTTAAAACACTCGTATATATTGTTCTGACACAAGCATACATGTTTCGAAAACCAAGTTTGTTTCTGAGATCAGTTGACCACGTAGATCAACTTCCCTCCAAAATTGCAAAACATCGAGGCACGAGCTTGTTTGTCTCAGCTTCCCCAGAAACGTTGAACACCATCATAACAAAATATACCAAATGTAATTGAAGAAGCAGAAAAGAAACCTTGTCAGCTAAGCGTTGTACTGGAGCTTCCCTGCTCTGTGCTTCTTCCACCAATCGAACAATGTCTCCCATGGCAGTCTCACCCCCTGGTCTTTTGACTTCAATTGTTAGAGTTCCATTGAGGTTTATACTTCCAGCTGATACTTGACTCTAGAGCATTCAAAAATACTCTGTAATTAGTAATATCAAAGCAGGTGCAACTGCTATAATTAATGTAGCACAGGATGGGTGCATTTCTGAAACAAATCATCATGCAAATATGCAGCACTGCTACATGATGCCGTCAGAGAATATTCATTGGTTGCATGTAACTGGAGAATAATACCCCAGGTAGTTTGGTTACAGGCAATGGCTCCCCTGTGAAACTCGACTCGTCAATGGTGCTTCTACCAGCTGTGACTGTTCCATCTGCTGGAACACGATCCTAAAACAACACAAGAATGCGTGTCAAGGGGATCATGTATACAAAATTTATGCAGCAGGTAACAATTTCTCAACCTCTGCAACATAATTGAGAAGCCCAAGGAGAAATGGGGAAAAAAGTAAGCAAAAAAGAAAGAAAGAAAGCCTATTGAAAAGCAAGACATTTGTCATAGAAATAGCATCTCACGAAGGCCAAATCTATAAAGAGCAGGTTATTAAACAAGACATTTAATGTGTGAACTCATAAAATGAGAAAATTAATATTAATATTAAAGGTGCTAGTGTTACATGAACAAAAGAGACAGTCCTATACTTACACCAGGTAGGACAACAATTTTGTCTCCAACAGAGAGGCTGCTGCAAGGAACTTCAACAATTGAGCCCAGGTCTTTTGCATCACCATTGACCACAAGACGAGCTTTTGTAGGTAAAACACTTAGGAGTCCAGTCATATCACTGGTTGCTTTAATTTTAGCTCTCTGTTCAAGATTCCTTCCTAGCAAGACAAAAGCTATTAACATAATCGGTTCCTCAAAGAATGCCTTCCAACCCTGCTTCCAAAGAACCCATTGACAGGATTAAAGTGTCAGCAGATAATCTCTAAATAGACAAATCAACCATTTAAAATACAATAAGTAAGTTGTTTCTTAGAAAATAAAATAAATAATATGATCTTCAATTATGCACAGGAATGGTTAAATCAAAAGCTTCACAGAAGAATCACTTAATAAACAGATCCCATGACTGTTAAATCAAATAGTAGCAATATTTGCATCTACTCAAGTTCAGCGAATATGCCTGTTAAAAGTATTATGTAGTAGATTCATATGCACCAGTTAGAAGAACTCCAGAATAATATTGCAATCATGTACGTTCTGTTATTCTTATCTTGGATCAACACACAAGTCATCAGGAACCTGATTTACATGGGTAAAGAAACAGTAAGTTATGAATTTTAGATACATAGCCCAATTGAACATCTAAATTATGTTTTAAGATATACTTAAGGTTTGTGAACAAAATGCAAGATAGTAATGAATGGATTCAAGTGCAATCAACCAGCAATTTGAAAATAAAATATATCAGAACTTACCGTGCATTTGAGTTTAAAAAATGCCCTACATTTCAGGGTCAGACGTTCACCATTTGGTAAAGATAACAAAATATGGCAATAACTTGTTTTGCCCATATATTACACTATTTGAGATGCAGAACGTAACAGAAACAATTGGTTGCACATTTCTGATCATCACGGCTTTCTAGAGAGTTTACAACTCTACATTGTCATGATATGTTCTTGCTAATATCCCATTGCAAGTGGTTGGGTGCAACACGCTACCCCTTATTGAGCTTCTAAAGTGGAAATGTAGTAAAGCCTCGGTGTAGTTGCAAAAGACCCCCTTTTATCTCCATCAAAACCTCTAGTGTGCAGAGAGAGAGAAGCAGCACTCCGCTAATAAGTGGAAATGGTGAACAAGCTCCCCAATGATGTTCGAACTTCTTCAATTTGTACAGAATTTCTTCATCAATATGTTCTATAACTGGCAATCCCATATGTAATATGTCCAAAACTTTATTTAATACCTCACTGAAGGCACATCAAGTGCTAATGTTATCAGGTCCATTGCAGCATAGGAAAAATATTTAGTGGTAACACAACCAAATATCAAATTTGGGAGCTAATAACATGGACTCTTGTGCAACAAACTACGGAGGCAAATCAATAATGGTTTTAATAAAAATCTGATATATTGAACTTAACAGGAACTAAATCAAAGACATTCTAGACTCTGGTGTGTTTGAGATTCCTTATATTAAGAGTGTGGTGGATTAGCTGGTTGATATAATAACTCGTGTTGTAACTGGCGGTCCCTTTCATATGTCACTATCAAAGTTGGGCATGTGTGATATCTATGCACCAGCTTGAAAGGGAGAGTGAACATCTATTAGTTGTCTACAACTGTCAATTAGTTAGTTGATTGTTGTAAATTAGGTGGTTGATTTTTAGCCTAACTTTTAGCTTCTAATATGTAGCCTATTCAATTGTATAGTTGACTTACCGAAATAATTGATATGTATCCTATATAAATACTCCTCTTAGTGTATGAATAAAAATCACCCAATTTAATTCTATTCTTTAATTTTAAATAACTTTCACAGGTTTAGGCCTCACAATTCATTACCTTGATATGTATTTCTATTGCATTTTGCCCCCTACTATATAGACTCAAACCAAATGCAATTTTTGTGAGTCCAAACTAGTCCTAGATTTGCTATGTGATCCAGTAAACTCTTGCATGCAACTTTATTATGATCACAAGCAAACATCATTACACACCCTAACCATGCATATTTTCTTTTTCTAGCCTTGCCTCCAAATGCATGTTACACGCCTATTTCTGTCCCAGCAAGACAGTTATTTTCAGCTGCTAAACGACCATTATTATCTTCTCAAAACTTATCAATTTCATTCCCAGTACAAAACAAATGCCCTAAACATTTATTAAAGTTTAAATCCCAAGTCTCTAATTTATCGTGGGCAGATTATCTATAACAAAGCTATTTATCATGGGCACCTTATTCAAATTTCATCCCCAATTAATGGAGGTTACATTGCCCACATTAAAACTCAAAGAGGGAAGAATTGTGAATCTTGCTTTCACAATAAACTTCCAAGGGCTCAAGTGTGATAGTTGATGCCTTGCCATCCCAACCATTCAAATGAGTACTGAACAGAGCAAGAAACCTTGTGCCACAATGAATCGTATTCTAAGACCACAACCCTTTACCCCTTAGAAATCATTTTTATAAGTTGGGTGAAGGCCCAAGCACCCTTCACTCTTGGATTTACTCAATACTCCAAACTCATTTGGCAATCATTAGCCTTCTCCTATGCCATACAAAATTCCTCTAATATCTCTTTATTTGATTAGCCACAAAGACTCGAAACTTAAACAAAGAAACGATACTACATAACCATGTGACTGAATAAGAGTAATCTGACCCCCATAGAGAGAAAATCACCTTTCCATCAGTCCAATCTCTCAGAGACTCAATAAACAGATCCTGTAAAGAAACCAGCGCAGCTAGTAAACTCACCCAAAGAATCCTCCTAAAAGGAATCCCTCAATGCTCTAGTGGCCACTCCAAAATCCATAGCTGGCACAACTAGCAAATTCACCCACAAAATCCTGTACCAAATATAACTTTGCCACTCCACTCTTTATACACATTAATTTTAAGCCTGGAAAAATGCACCAAATAACTGCAAAATCATCGGCACATTCTCAAAACATCCTTTAAGTCAAGGATGGTATTATCTGCAAATTGCAACTCTACACCCAATTGCAGACATTTCACGAACCCTTTCTCCACCTATCTATCAACCATTTGAGTATAGGTGTCCAAAACTACTTGTGAACAGCTATTAATAATTTTACAGTTCTATTTTAGAAGTCAAAGTTGACTCTTCATCACTTTAGAAGGTAAGATCAATTCAGCACACTTCAAGACACCTCATGTCGGCACATAGTTTAGGCTTAGAAACTAAAAATAAGGGAATGCTTCAATAGAGCAATTTAAAATGCTTTCTTGATAACTTATGTATCCAAAAACTCTAGGGTTTTGAATAGTGGAGAAGGTATTCATTCATTAGCTAAGTGCTACATCCAGGGAAAGAAATATTTAGTATTCTGTTTCAAAAGAAATATTTAGTGTTGCTAAACTTCAATAAGTAATTTCTCATTTTCAAGATCTAGGATGTATAGATAAAATAGAAAGTGATATTACAAAAAAAAACTAGAATTGTTGTTTCAGATTTTTAGGAGTTTCTATTTGTTGTTTTCTAGCCTAGAAATCTGCTCTTTATTTTTTTATTTCCTAATTTTGTAGCCTTCTTGATTTGTTGACCTCCTCTACTATATATCTTGTAACCAAAACTATTGAAAGAATAACAAAGAAAATTCTTCTTCTTCCAAAAACCTACAACCTCATGCTCTTTTGTTTTTTCTCTTCTGATGATGATGAATAAGTTAGCAATAACCAAAGCCCAAGGAAATCCTACCATTCCTTCTGACTCTTCTAGCACTTCAGAAATAATTTCACCCAATCCCATTATTCCTCCCAAACCCGTATCTCTTGATTATTCATAGAATGCAACCCTTTGTCTCACTGTTACACAACTCAAAGGACACAACTATCTCGAATGGGCTCAATCCATAAAATTACCTAATGAAAGACTGAAACTTGAGGTTGGTGATCCCAATAAAAAAATGGTAGTCTGAAAATTCTCTTATTATTGTTTAGCTCATCAATTCAATGAAACCAACCATTGGAAAACCTTGATAAAGATGGTTGAGAGGCTGTCGGAGATCTTTATTCAAACCTAGAGAATTATTCTCAAATTTTTAGTTGAAGACTAGACTCTGGAAATCCAAGCAGAATGATAGTGATGTTACTACATATTACAGTGAATTGGTAACATTATGGCAGGAACTTGACTATTTAATGATGAAGTTTGGGAGGACTCAAATGACCATGCTCACCATAAGAAGAGAGAAGAAAACAACAGGGTTTACATGTTATCAGTCGGCCTTAATAGGAGTTCTAATGAGGTCTGAGGTTGCATTTTTGGCAGGAACCCATTGCTCTCTATTCAGGAAATCATGAGGAATCATGGAGAAAAATCATGTTGTGCAACACCAAACTTGGCGTCAACTTGGAACCTGAAAGTTCTGCTCTTGTGACAAGGTGTTGTTTATGACAACGATGGACACAAGAAACCATGGTGCGAGTATTGCAAAAAACCATGGCATACAAAGAAAACATGCTAGAAACTTCATGGTAAACTAGCAAGCTGAAAGCCAAGATCCAAATGTGACAGTCGTGCCTACCAAGCCATTGCTAATGAGATTCAAGAGCCTTTGATCAACTTGGATTCAATCCCTTTTACCAAGAAACAATTGGAGCAACTGTACAAGTTAATTCTATCTCTAAAAATATCTTTAACCCAGTCTTGTTCTCTAGTATAGAAGAGTAACTTCCTCACTACAGTATTTTTTAGTGTTATCCCTAACTTTATTCATTCTTAGATAAATGATTCTGGTGCAACCAATCATATAACTAGTTGCTTCAAATTATTCTCTTCCTATAGACCATGTGTAGACAATAAAAAGGTCAAAATCATAGATGGTTCATTCTCACTAATTGTCGGAATAGGAACTATCAAACTCACTTCATTGTTAATCCTCTATGATGTGCTTCACGTTCCCAATTTGTCTTGTAATTTGTTGCCCATAAATAAAATTACCTACAATCATCGGTGTCGAGCTAATTTCTACTCTACTTATTGTGAGTTTCAACTGGTAGCAGTGCTAAGGAAATAGATGGACTCTATTATCTTGATGATGGATCTCACTTGAGTAGACAATGTCAAAGTACTTCTTTAAATTTTGTTTCTGTTTCCAAAGATAATGATATTATGGTATCTCATTATAGGTTAGGTCACCCTAGTTTTCAGTATTTAAAGTACTTGTTTCCCAATTTATTTCAAAATGGAAGGCCATCTTCTTTTCAATGTGAAATTTGTCAGCTTGCTAAACATCATACATCTTTTTCCACACAACCCTACAAACCGACAACACCATTTATTGCGATTCATAGTAATGTATTCTGGACAAAAATGGTTTGTGACTTTTATTGATGATCACATGAGTAATTCGGGTTTATTTAATGAAGGAAAAATCTGAAGTGGAAACAATTTTTAAAGTTTTTTACACCATGGCATAAACCCAAATTCAAAAAAACATTCAAATTTTGCAAAATGATAATGGTCGAGAATATTTCAAAACCATTTTAGGCAACTTTTTTCATGAAAAAAAGAATTGTTCATCAAAGCTCATGTGTTGACATCCAGAACAAAATGGTATGGTTGAACAAAAAAATAAACACGTATTGGAAGTAGCTCGGGTATTACCTTTTACCAATCAAGTACCTAAATACCTTTGGGGTTAAACTGTTCCTATTGTTCATATCTCATAAATAGAATGCCTAATAAGATTTTACGCTTTGAAACACTTTCAACGTTTTTCACAAGTTTTATCCCACAAATCAGCTTTCCTTTTCTTTGCCACTAAAGATATTTGGTTGTACTGCTTTTATTCATATTCATAGTCATAATCAAGGAAAGCTTGAACCCCGAGCCAAAAAATGTGTTTTTGTTTGTTATGCTCTCACTCAAAAGGGAATAAATGTTTTGAACCCAACTCAACAGAAAAATGTTTGTAGCAATGGATGCTACTTTTTTTTAATTATATCCTTACTTCACGCCTCATCTTCAGAGAGAACCAAAACAAAGATTTGGTTATGTTTCATAATTTTTTTCATGCTAACAACTCATAATATAATCTTTCTTCAACTATGATCATTTAACCTGAAACACAAATTGTGAACCAGGTCCTTTAAATATTGAAAAGTCAGGTCTTCCTATAGTGTTTCATGATCCTAACAAAAGAGAAACAGAAACAAGAACCACAACATGGATACCATTTGATGTTGTCTACTCACAACAAAGGACAACCTAAAAGAAAGATTCATCTAATCCCTTGCACTACCCAGAGTCCATAAACCCCTCTAGGTAATATCCTCACTAAATCTATACCTCAAGATAAGCCTATTTCAACTTCGAGTTTTGAGTCTTTTAGTTATGAACCAAAGTCTAGTTCTAATCATGAGTCCAGTGATTGTGATCTTCCCGTTGTTGTCCGTAAAGGTGTGAGGTCTTGCACCCAACATCCATTGTCCAATTATGTGTTGTATGAAAATCTCTCACATGTTTTTCATGCTTTAATCTCACAATTGTCTTCTATGGAGATTCCTAATACTATACAGGATGCTCTAAAAGTTCCTGAATGGAAGGACGCTGTATTTGAGGAGATGAAAACTCTTGAAAAAAATAGCACATGGGAGTTAGTTAATCTACCAAGAAGAAAGACAATTGTAGGGTGTGGTGCAAATGGCTATTTACAGTTAAGTATAAATCAATATTACAATTAAGTATAAATCAAATGGCTCCCTAGAATGATATAAAGCTCAATTGGTTTTCAAGGGATTCACACAGACCTATGGAAAATTGCTCCAGTCATAAAGCTCAACTTTGTAAGAGTTCTATTGCCAGTTGCAGTTAATTGTGACTACCCGTATTATTCAATGGGGACCTAGAGGAAGAAGTACACATGGATGCACCTCCAAGATTTTGTGTAAATTTTGGCACAAATATGTGTAAAATGAATAGTAAATCTTATTGGGGATGATGTTCTTGAGATGAACCGATTGAGATCTTCCCTTTCATCAACATTTGAGATTTAAGGATTTAGGGTCCCTCAAGTATTTCCTTGGAATGGAGATTGCTAGATCAAAGAAGGGGATTGTTGTCTCCTAACAGAAGTATGTCCTTGATCTTCTTAAGGGGTTTGGGTGGTTGTAGACCAGTAGACACTCCAATAGATCCCAATCAAAAACTTGGAGATGACATGGAAGGTAATCTAGTGAATACAACATAGTATCAAAAGTCGATGGAAAAATGGTTTACTTATCACATACACGACCCAATATTGCATTTGCTTTGAGCTTAGTAAGCCAGTTTATGCACTCAACTACACAAAACATCTTAAAGCAGTTTATCAGTTTATCGGATTCTCAAATACTTGAAAAGTAAATCAGGCAAGAAGTAGTGTTGAGGTAGAATTTAGGGTTATGGCTAATGGAGTTTCTGAAATGTTATGGCTGGAGAGAATTCTTAAAGAGTTGCGAATGCCTGTGAATATGCCAATAAAGTTGTATTGTGACAACAAAGCTGTTATAAGTATTGCACATAATCCAGTACAACATGATCATTGTACAAGGCATGTAGAGATTGACAAACACTTCAAAAAAAAAGATTGATAGTGGAGTTCTGTTCATGCATTTTGTTCCTACTACCCAACAAATAGTTGATATCTTCACCAAGGACTTTTTAGACCTAGATTTGAGCTTTGTAAGCAAGTTGGGCATGATAAATATCTATGCCCCAACTTAGGAGGGGGTGTTAGATTTATAGGAAATAAAATAGGACATGATATTGAAAATAAAATATGGAGTTACTGTTTCAGATTTTTAGGAGTTTATGTTTCCTTTTCGAGCCTAGAAATCTGCTCTTTATTTTTTGATTTCCTAATTTTGTGGCCTTCCTGATTTGGTGGCTTCCTCTGCTATATATCTTGTAACCAGAATTATTGAAAGAATAAGAAAGAAAATTATTCTTCTTCCAAAAACCTACACAATAAAACTTTTAAAAGCAAAAGGAAATACCAAAGAAAAAGACAGGAAAAAAAAAAACCAAGCTGCATATACACTTCACACTTGCATGAAAATTTTTTACTTCCAGGTCACCTACTTAACACTGCAATTTAGTTCTAGAAAAACACATGCAACGAATTGCATGTCATAAAGCACATAAAGCAAAAGCATAAGAAGTAACCAGCACAGCTACCATTAAAGAAAAAAAGATAAACATTGAATCCCAAATGAAACTAGAAATGTATACGAATAGGAAATATGACTCACCAGCTTTGGTATTAATGCAGCTAATGAGCTAACAGCAAATGAGGATAACGCCCCAAGACCTACTAAAGTGTTCATATTTGGAGCCCCCTTAGAAAGGCTTTTAACACCATCAAGAATAAGTTGACGCCCAGGACCAAGCAATGTAAACAAAGACAAAGACACATGGAATCCTACAGAATGAAACACATGGATCCAAGGAGGCTTAGCGGCAAACATATGAGAAACATGACCAAGGAGGCATACAGCACAGAGAGCACAAGAGACAGCAAGCTGATGACCTACAAAAAAGAGCAATGAGCATGATTTCTTGATAGATGAATCATCAGCATCTAAAGTTTTAACAAAATTTTTAATCTCTGTAGTCATGTGTATGAGGATATTTACTGCTTTCTTTTAGGCGATCACGCTTTTCATCCATTTTCTTTTCAAATATTTTGAAGAAATTCTGCCTTCCAGCATCTGTACATAAACAACCATTCAAGCAGCAAGGATGTTAAGCGTATTCCACAACAAGGGTAGAAACATGTTAAGCAAATGAATAACAAAACCAATCCTCATAATGGAGATTAAAGGCTATTGAAATTAACAAGTCTATACATGAAGCTCTGAGTTGGCTTAAAAACTTGGTCACTTGAAAAATAGCAGCAATGTATGGAACTTGAAACTGGTTTCATCAGATTGGAACCTAAAAGGCAACGAGGCAGAAAGTGTAGGATTCATTACTTATCAATAAAAAAAGATTTATCATGTGCCGTTTATTAATAAACTTATTAGCAAAAGAAAAACAAAAGACCAAAAAAGGACTAGTGCACCCTGTACAACCAAAGTATGAGCACCTACACTAAATTAAAAAATAATAATAATAATAATAATAATAATAATAATAACAAAGCAGATTCTTATCCTCAAGCATCAAAGACAGTTGAAAGAATCCCCTAAAAAATCACATTACTGAATCTACAAACCCACAGAACAATTTAGTCAGTATCATATTATACTTTACCAGTACTTCCTCATAAGGATATCCTCTCCAGAAGCTCTTGCATTTTTCTCTAACCCAAACCAGACACCCCTCTCAAATAAACTAGCATAAACTGAACTAGACCAAATGGTGAAAGAAACATTTCCCCTATTTCTCTGGCCACTGCACGATGACCAAGTAACTCATCAACTGATTCTACAGAATTATAAACGTACTACACCAATTCAGTATAAACTTTTTCATCTGTGAAAATTTTGCATATGCTGAAATATGAGAAGAGATCTTTGTCCACACCAAAAACAGAAATAGGAAAAGCAGTCTGCCATGCTAATCTTCCAATGGAACATACTGCCTTCATAAATACAATACACAGTGGTGAGATTTAACCTCAAAGCAACCATTTTTTTGTTAGGCCAAAAATATAGTATATCTTCCCTGAGGCAGCACCACAGTGATAAATGGAAACGGAAGCATCCACCATTAGGTAAGACATGCTATATTACGAAGTATACTATTCTCTCAATTATCCTAAATAAATTAACAAGGATATCAAATTTCCAAGCACTTTTACATGACGTTTAAATGATAGCAAGAGAGTGGATGGGTCACAATGTCTATGAAATCTGTAATGTATAAACCAACAAATTAAAGGGTCTCTAAAAAATTACATAGTATTAGAGAAGAGAGAGATAAGAAACACTTAGCATCCTTATCTTGAGTTAAGAAGATGCAATCAACTAAAGAACCACATTAACATATCAATGGACAAGAAGGTGCAGTCTTAAGATGAAACCATTGTAGTGAAAAAGAAAATTTATAGCTCCAAAACATCTAAACATCACAAGTAGAAAATCACAAGTTGTTTAAAGCTCAACTAAAGACAGGGTGAGGAAAATGTAGACATAGTGCTTAGTAGTTTGTTCAGATTTATATTCTAACTCTAGGAATCCATGCATTTGCTTACAGACTTTGTCTAGTGACTGTAAGAAAATACTGTTTGCAATCTCATTTTCTGGACATGCTCACAAAAATTTTCTGACAAGTAATCTATAATCCCCCTATTACAATAAAAATAAGCCATATCTAAATCAACAACAGTGGAAGTGAAAAGAGCGATTCAATTCCCTAAACCAAAATTTTTACCATATTCAGCATTGACAACCATGAACAAATTATTTGTTTTTATTACCAGTCATAATCCAACTAGCCAGCATAATCAAACGAGATGATGTACTCCTAAATCTTATTACTATACACAGATAATAAGTGCAAGGAAAACACTCCATGAACCTAGCAACCTAGACCACATTCTCAAAAACAAACAATGAAGGGGAATTCAATGAGTTCTTTACAAGGCTAAACTAAATTAAAAGTTATACTTCCACTGGCTACAATGTAAAACTGCATTTTTACAAACTATAAAACAACTAACTAGGCCAATGAAAGGCTGATGCCTGGCATTTAACATTGTTGAATAGCTACAAAAAAGCATATTCATCAACTGAAAACATTTACGAGATGTCTGCTTTTATGAAAATTTGTTCAAAGTTCTTAAAAAGGTAATATGAACAAAGATGCTTGCTTGCCTACTGCGTCTTAAAATTGGTTTTGGTATATTCATGTTCTAAATAACCCAATGGAAATTGTTTTTTCAGTGACTCCAAAGGTTGCTTCCAGAGAAGTGATAATAAAAACAAGTTTTTGAAAGCAAAGAGAAGAAAAGGTTACTCAAAAGATTGTTTTGTGTTTCATTAGCATGATTAGGAATACAAAAAACTGAAATAGAACAAAATATGGCCACAATATTCTGTACCGATAGACATCTAAGAGTTGTGGTGGCATATAGAATCAGGCAGATAACTTTCTGACAAAGTAAAAAATCATATAATGAACGTGAACGAAGTTCCCAGATACACAACTAATGCTTTGCAAGATACAAGAAGAATTGTAACAGACTTTGCAAAGTAACAAAAATACAAGGCAGTGAACTTTCCCTCTAATTCTGTAAAATACAGTAATAGACCATGTTCCCAGGATAGCACACATGATCACTGCAATGTCACTTTCTCTTGCACGTGAATACAATCGACCTTTATAAATGAATATCCAAGTCTCTCGATGTTAGTTAAATCAATGACAAATTCAGATTGTGCAATAACAAATCCTCCAAAACAAATGGCTCCCAAGCACCAGAATTTTTCTCTCTTCAACCAATCCACCACAAGCTGTTGAGATTTACCTATTGAAGGGAGAAATCATAATATTAATTAACACTTCTATAAGTGTCCTTTCTAATCCAATATAATGGAGAAGATTTTTGTAAGATTCTTCTGAAGCAAGCAAGTCACCATGAAATTGAAACTTCATGAATTAGAGACATACCATAAAGAATTATGGTCGCTCCTCACAAGAAATCTTTAGCATTTCTACATTGAAATATCTCCTTCGGTAGCTCCCTGACCTGCCACTAGCCCACCAAACTTCACATAAATCATACTGAGACTCTGGAAGCATGGGAGTGTCACTCTGTGTTAAGATTTCAGGGTCTTCCTGCATTATTTAGGCATCCTCTCGCTGGTATGGTAAGTTTAGTCCTATATCAGTTTGGGAAGCTACTTTAAAATCCTTGGTCTGGTTTTTATCGACCAAATGGACAATTGGCTGTTTCAAAGAGTGGAATATTCAGTGTTCACTTTTTTGCACGTTATCCACAAGCAAGAAAGACTAATTTAATATTACTTCTTGCTTGATTTCTTGATTATTATTTTTTTGTGTTCTCTTGTTTTTCCTGTCAAAGGCAATCAATCTCTCATTTGTTATCTTGAGCACTTGGGTGATACCAAAGTATTAGAATCTCAAACGCCATATGGAAGCATGTGAGAAATACCGCAAAATTAAAGTAGCATCAATAATCTAATAGTGACAGCGCTGATTAATTTGTAACAATCACGGAATGCACGAAAGGGGCAAAGTAAATATATTCAATAGCTCATTACACATTTCAACTAGAGGGAGGAGTCTAATCACAACAATAATGATGATGACCACTACAATGATGGTGATGTGATGGTTTACCTCGAAGGTTAGACATGAAACCACAACTGGTCAGATGCTTTGCAAGTGCCTCACCGAGCTCTTTCTGCCAGTTGGGTACAACTTTTGCTTCAGATACTGGCCACACTATTGCAGTCTCTGTAGCGAGATTGACACTAGCAGAAGATACTTGCGGCTGTCCATCAAAAGAACATAGATGATGATTAAAGAAAACAAATTGGAAGCAGAAAGGGGATGCACTGATTCTTTTTGTGCTTCGTGTCTCAAATAGTTCATAAATTAAGGATAATTCTGCCAAACTTCTTAAGAACCATCACTAAAAAGACTTCTCCAACTGAGCTTTTTACTCACATTCCTAAGTTTTGTTTTGTAAGACAAGCAAATGAAGCAACAAAAAAATAATTTCATTGTCCAAAGAAAAAATCAAAGAAAAGAAAATGGAATCTTACTTGACTTTCAAGTATTCTTTTGACACTAGCTGCACATCCCCCACACGTCATTCCCTGCCAGCACAGCAATGGTGTTTTAGCTTTTCTTTTCTTTTCCTTTCCCCCCCAAGAATCGTAAAATAGTAATGATTATTTAATATAAAAACAAAAACCAGAGTTTGTTTTAGACTTCTTACTCCAACATCAAGTATGATAACATCCGGCGACAGCGCCGAAACCTCCTCCGCGCCCACCGCTCCCGCAACCGAGTTCGACTCCGCGTCACCACCGTCCGATCCACCACCTCCTCCGCCGCTGCCAAACTCGCCGCCACCTCCGCCGCCGCCGCCGGACGAGGTCCCGAAGGACGCCGCGGAGCTGGAAACGCATTCCAAACGGCGGCGTAGCAGCGGGACCACCGTGCACAGAAAAGGAGAAGAAGCAAGGGCGTCGTTGTTGTGCGAGCAGATGGAACTGAGTCGGAGAGTGCCGCGTTGAGACGAGGAGTGGCGGAGAAAGGAACGAGCATTGTGAGTGATGAAATGACGGTTGACTTTGGATAAGGTGAAGAGAGGCAATGCCGTCGCCGAGATAGCCAATGCAGAGTCCATTTTTGAACAAAATCTCTCTTCAGTCTTCTCTAACCCTCTCTCTATATCTATAATCTATGAATTACAGCTAGCGCTATCTGCACGTTTATTTCATTCATCTGGATTTGGACACGAGGCGATGCAGCCAGCACATTTTGACTGAAGTGGGAGTCTGGTCAAGATAGTATTGGTTGGTGTCTTTTTATTTATTAGCACGTGTACATCCTTATTTATTATCAAAATAGGCTGGATTATTAATTAATTATTAGTATTTATTCTCAGAAAAAAAAAAAAAAAAAGGTTTTGGGTTCCCGTCCATGCTCGTCCTTTTGTGTTTAATTATATAATTCTCTTTCTAAAATTAAAATTAAAATAATAATGTTCAATATTATACTTAAGTCGACGTAATAGCTTCAAAAAAAAAACTCAAAAGAAGTAAATTAAAATTCATTAAAATTAAATTAAATTAAAAAAAAAACTAAATAACATGTCAACACACTCTGCACTAGATAAATAACTATTATGTTTTATATTTAGACTAAACTTGACAGCTTTATTATATTCAGTGTTTTATAGATTTCGGACTAGATATAACATCATATTATAATAAACTCATGTCTTGTCTAGTGTTTGAAATATAAATTATAACAAGTATTTTAATCTAAAAATATTTTTTATTTATTTTAATGGATAAATATATTTTTTAAGAAAATCATTATCAGTGTTTATTTAAATATTATTTTATTTTGAATAAAATCTAAAAAAAAATATTAATTAACACTTATGTTAATAATTAATTAACTAATTAAAAAAAAACCTGTCTTTGTCTAGACCGCCTTTGACAAGACCCACTACATAATTGATTATTCTTTTAAAAATAACAAAAAAACAACTAGCACCCACATGGGATAAATTAGTTTTTTAAAAAAAAAAACATAAAGGGAAACTCGTAGAATTTTGAAGGAGCAAGAAGAGGGAGTGGAGGAGCAAAGGAGGAGACTTTTGGCTAAAGCTTTGCTTAAGACAAAGCACTAGAGAGCCCCGGTGAGGAGGAGGATGAGGAAATCGGAAAGGAAGATCGAACTCGCTTTTGGTCGGGATTATTGGTCCTCCAAATGTTGGGAAGTTTGCCTTGACTAGTTTTGGATGTTTCTATATCTATCGGCTCATCCTCTCTCTCTCTCTCTCTCTCTCTCTCTCTCTCTCTCTCTCTCTCTCGACTTCTCTCTCCATCGTGAGCTTGGGGAACTGTAGGAGAGTTGATGGCTGGTCTGTCGGTGGTTACTGGCGAGAGGCGAGAGCTTTGTTGTTGAAAAAGAAAAAAATGTTGAAACATTTATAAATTAATCAGGCTTATAGAGCAAAAGAGATGATATTCGTAATTAAATTCAAGTATAACAAAAGTAAGTAGAGTTAAATATTTTATTCTTTATACATATAAATAAAGAAGTGGATGTCAATGAGCGGCAAGTTGTATTAACAAAGCACATTATGAAGATGTCCAATCAATTTTTGATGTCGGGTAAAAAAACATTGATTAACCGAATACTAGTTTTTTTCTTATAGCAAAAAATAAGTATAACCGTAAGCTATAAATTTTTTATAAAGCAATAAATTAGAAATGAGAAATAAAGATATAATTGTTGCTAAGTATATGAGTTCATAAAGAAGGGAAGGCAATTAGAAAGTGAGAATGATACAAATGATTGTGATTGAATTATTTTTTGTTAAACAAAGAGGTGGTAGAGCAAAGACAAAGAACTAAATGATATTGTAGATACAAACCTTTTCGTGTGATGAAATGGAGAGGCATTGCTTTTGTGGAAGTGCTGGTGCAGGACTGACATCATGTTCGCAGAGATGTTCCTTTGATGAGTCTGCATAATCTTTCAAGGATTGTTACTGAGTATATGAGTTCATAAAAAATGGAAGGCAATTAGAAAGTGAGAGTGATATAGCTAATTGTGATTGAATTAATTTTTGTTAAACAAAAAGGTGGGGAGCAGTACAAAGAACTAAATGATATTGTAGATGCAAACCTTTTCAGGTGATGAAATATAAAGGCGTTACTTCTTTGGAAGTGCTGGAGCAGGACCGACATCATGTTTGTAGAGATGTTCCTTTGATGAGTCTACATAATCTTTCAAGGGTCTTGGCTAGGAAAGTTGGGTGCTGAATCATATATTAAAAGGAAGTACTTAAGCAATGACAAGTGTAAACAATAGGAATGAAAGGCAAAACCATTTATTTATTAGTAGAAAACTCAAGTAATAATTGTCATAGGAATGAATATAGAGTAATGAGATAGTGGTGTCAATCAGCCCAATATCTTGAAATCATAAAATAACAATTAAAAAAATGATATGGTTGAAAAAGGATCCACAGGATGACATTTGGATGCTGAATAACATATTAAGAATGAAAGGGAAAACCATTTATATATTCGCAGAACAGTCAAACAATAATTGTTAAAGGAATGTACATGGAGTAAACGAGACAGTGGCTTCGGCTGGTGCATCATTTTTGTATTGGAAAATAACAAATAAAACTTTATCATGGTTGAAGCAACATCCCGTAGGATGAGAAATTTATGGCACAATACATGGAATATTGTTTATGTGTGAGCAAGCAAACCAAACCTGTCGTGTGGCCTAGCATCAGTGAAGATTAATGCTCTTTTTGACTAGGGATGGCAGCTGTCATGAAACATGTCTTTTTGCTGAGAGGTGTGTTGCTGTGAAGTTGGAGTCTGAATTTGAGACTGATCAACACTCAAGGGATTTGCTAGGTTTGGTGTTGGAGGGGTGACAGGTATGGAACTTCCAAAGCATCGGGCTATCGGCCTTGTTGTGTCGCAACTTTAATGGGGCTAGTCGGGTCAAGACATGCTTCAGTTGCAATGTCATCAAAGATGTTGCAAACATATATTTCACATCTCGGTTGAGTACAAATTTGTAGACTCTAAATCGAAGTTGAAATATTTTTGTTTTGTTTAATTTCTCAATCATTTAAGGTGGAACAATAAATGGGTCAGTGAATTTTTTGTAAAACACCAAATGATGAGCTAAAGCATTGAAAAAATACTCAATTTGTCTTGCCGGAGAGAAGAAAGTCTCGTGACATCTTGACCATCGCCGACGATGCAATTAATTCTCAACCTAAAAGAGATTAAAAAGTGTTTTAGTTAATAACGAAACAAAAGCACGAGGAAAAATCGCTTAAAACTTTTGAAAATGCAAAGTTGTCTTGGTATGTATGGTAGTTGAACCATGGAACTAGTGCAGAGGTTGGATAGTCATGCTCCATGCATCGCAAATTATTAGGGAGTCCAGAGAGTGGCTTGTTACAATCTGGACAGCTCTCGCATCACCATCCGTTGAAGAGATCATAATCCACTATGAAAGCTTTGCATGTAAATCTTTTATTCTGCATGTGCCAAGTAAAGTAGAAAGTCATACAATTTTTTTTTATAAAAATGACTGTAATCATAATGATAGTATTTAGTTGGAGGACTATTAGCAAATCGAATGAATAGAAATTAAAACTTATCTATATGTATTCATGGTAAGTTAACAAATATATTACCATGAAGAAATTTTTTTCCAAGCAATAAATCAACAACATGAGGCAATCACATTAACTTAATTCTCATATGTAAGGTCGTATTAAGTCATTTATAATGATGATGACCACTACAATGATGGTGATGTGATGGTTTACCTCGAAGGTTAGACATGAAACCACAACTGGTCAGATGCTTTGCAAGTGCCTCACCGAGCTCTTTCTGCCAGTTGGGTACAACTTTTGCTTCAGATACTGGCCACACTATTGCAGTCTCTGTAGCGAGATTGACACTAGCAGAAGATACTTGCGGCTGTCCATCAAAAGAACATAGATGATGATTAAAGAAAACAAATTGGAAGCAGAAAGGGGATGCACTGATTCTTTTTGTGCTTCGTGTCTCAAATAGTTCATAAATTAAGGATAATTCTGCCAAACTTCTTAAGAACCATCACTAAAAAGACTTCTCCAACTGAGCTTTTTACTCACATTCCTAAGTTTTGTTTTGTAAGACAAGCAAATGAAGCAACAAAAAAATAATTTCATTGTCCAAAGAAAAAATCAAAGAAAAGAAAATGGAATCTTACTTGACTTTCAAGTATTCTTTTGACACTAGCTGCACATCCCCCACACGTCATTCCCTGCCAGCACAGCAATGGTGTTTTAGCTTTTCTTTTCTTTTCCTTTCCCCCCAAGAATCGTAAAATAGTAATGATTATTTAATATAAAAACAAAAACCAGAGTTTGTTTTAGACTTCTTACTCCAACATCAAGTATGATAACATCCGGCGACAGCGCCGAAACCTCCTCCGCGCCCACCGCTCCCGCAACCGAGTTCGACTCCGCGTCACCACCGTCCGATCCACCACCTCCTCCGCCGCTGCCAAACTCGCCGCCACCTCCGCCGCCGCCGCCGGACGAGGTCCCGAAGGACGCCGCGGAGCTGGAAACGCATTCCAAACGGCGGCGTAGCAGCGGGACCACCGTGCACAGAAAAGGAGAAGAAGCAAGGGCGTCGTTGTTGTGCGAGCAGATGGAACTGAGTCGGAGAGTGCCGCGTTGAGACGAGGAGTGGCGGAGAAAGGAACGAGCATTGTGAGTGATGAAATGACGGTTGACTTTGGATAAGGTGAAGAGAGGCAATGCCGTCGCCGAGATAGCCAATGCAGAGTCCATTTTTGAACAAAATCTCTCTTCAGTCTTCTCTAACCCTCTCTCTATATCTATAATCTATGAATTACAGCTAGCGCTATCTGCACGTTTATTTCATTCATCTGGATTTGGACACGAGGCGATGCAGCCAGCACATTTTGACTGAAGTGGGAGTCTGGTCAAGATAGTATTGGTTGGTGTCTTTTTATTTATTAGCACGTGTACATCCTTATTTATTATCAAAATAGGCTGGATTATTAATTAATTATTAGTATTTATTCTCAGAAAAAAAAAAAAAAAGGTTTTGGGTTCCCGTCCATGCTCGTCCTTTTGTGTTTAATTATATAATTCTCTTTCTAAAATTAAAATTAAAATAATAATGTTCAATATTATACTTAAGTCGACGTAATAGCTTCAAAAAAAAAACTCAAAAGAAGTAAATTAAAATTCATTAAAATTAAATTAAATTAAAAAAAAAACTAAATAACATGTCAACACACTCTGCACTAGATAAATAACTATTATGTTTTATATTTAGACTAAACTTGACAGTTTATTATATTCTGTGTTTTATAGATTTCGGACTAGATATAACATCATATTATAATAAACTCATGTCTTGTCTAGTGTTTGAAATATAAATTATAACAAGTATTTTAATCTAAAAATATTTTTTATTTATTTTAATGGATAAATATATTTTTTAAGAAAATCATTATCGTGTTTATTTAAATATTATTTTATTTTGAATAAAATCTAAAAAAAAATATTAATTAACACTTATGTTAATAATTAATTAACTAATTAAAAAAAAACCTGTCTTTGTCTAGACTGCCTTTGACAGCACCCACTACATAATTGATTATTCTTTTAAAAATAACAGCGAAACAACTAGCACCCACATGGGATAAATTAGTTTTTTTAAAAAAAAAACATAAAGGGAAACTGTAAATTTTGAAGGAGCAAGAAGAGGGAGTGGAGGAGCAAAGGAGGAGACTTTTGGCTAAAGCTTTGCTTAAGACAGACTAGAGAGACCCTGGTGAGGAGGAGGATGAGGAAATCGGAAAGGAAGATCAGAACTCGCTTTTGGTCGGGATTATTGGTCCTCCAAATGTTGGGAAGTTTGCCTTGACTAGTTTTGGATGTTTCTATATCTACTGGCTCATCCTCTCTCTCTCTCTCTCTCTCTCTCTCTCTCTCTCTCTCTCTCTCTCGACTTCTCTCTCCATCGTGAGCTTGGGGAACCGTAGGAGAGTTGATGGCCGGTCTGTGCAATCGGTGGTTCTTGCGCGAGGCGAGAGCTTTGTTGTTGAAAAAGAAAAAAATGTTGAAACATTTATAAATTAATCAGGCTTATAGAGCAAAAGAGATGATATTCGTAATTAAATTCAAGTATAACAAAAGTAAGTAGAGTTAAATATTTTATTCTTTATACATATAAATAAAGAAGTGGATGTCAATGAGCGGCAAGTTGTATTAACAAAGCACATTATGAAGATGTCCAATCAATTTTTGATGTCAGGTAAAAAAACATTGATTAACTGAATACTAGTTTTTTTCTTATAGCAAAAAATAAGTATAACTGTAAGCTATAAATTTTTTATAAAGCAATAAATTAGAAATGAGAAATAAAGATATAATTGTTGCTAAGTATATGAGTTCATAAAGAAGGGAAGGCAATTAGAAAGTGAGAATGATACAGCTGATTGTGATTGAATTATTTTTTGTTAAACAAAGAGGTGGTAGAGCAGTACAAAGAACTAAATGATATTGTAGATACAAACCTTTTCAGGTGATGAAATGGAGAGGCATTGCTTTTGTGGAAGTGCTGGTGCAGGACTGACATCATGTTCGCAGAGATGTTCCTTTGATGAGTCTCGCATAATCTTTCAAGGATTGTTCTTGAGTATATGAGTTCATAAAAAATGGAAGGCAATTAGAAAGTGAGAGTGATATAGCTAATTGTGATTGAATTAATTTTTGTTAAACAAAAAGGTGGGGAGCAGTACAAAGAACTAAATGATATTGTAGATGCAAACCTTTTCAGGTGATGAAATATAAAGGCGTTACTTCTTTGGAAGTCTTTGGAGCAGACCGAGCATCATGTTTGTAGAGATGTTCCTTTGATGAGTCTACATAATCTTTCAAGGGTCTTGGCTAGGAAAGTTGGGTCTTTGAATCATATATTAAAAGGAAGTACTTAAGCAATGACAAGTGTAAACAATAGGAATGAAAGGCAAAACCATTTATTTATTAGTAGAAAACTCAAGTAATAATTGTCATAGGAATGAATATAGAGTAATGAGATAGTGGTGTCAATCACCCAATATCTTGAAATCATAAAATAACAATTAAAAAAATGATATGGTTGAAAAAGGATCCACAGGATGACATTTGGATGCTGAATAACATATTAAGAATGAAAGGGAAAACCATTTATATATTCGCAGAACAGTCAAACAATAATTGTTAAAGGAATGTACATGGAGTAAACGAGACAAGTGGCTTCTGGTGCATCATTTTTGTATTGGAAAATAACAAATAAAACTTTATCATGGTTGAAGCAACATCCCGTAGGATGAGAAATTTATGGCACAATACATGGAATATTGTTTATGTGTGAGCAAGCAAACCAAACCCGTCGTGTGGCCTAGCATCGTGAAGATTAATGCTCTTTTTGACTAGGGATGGCAAACTGTCATGAAACATGTCTTTTTGCTTTGAGAGGTGTGTTCTTTGTGAAGTTGGAGTCTGAATTTGAGACTGATCAACACTCAAGGGATTTGCTAGGTTTGGTGTTGGAGGGGTGACAGGTATGGAACTTCCAAAGATCAGTGGCTATCAGGCCTGTTGTGTCAGCAACTTTAATGGGGCTAGTCGGGTCAAGACATGCTTCAGTTGCAATGTCATCAAAGATGTTGCAAACATATATTTCACATCTGTTGAGTACAAATTTGTAGACTCTAAATCGAAGTTGAAATATTTTTGTTTTGTTTAATTTCTCAATCATTTAAGGTGGAACAATAAATGGGTCAGTGAATTTTTTGTAAAACACCAAATGATGAGCTAAAGCATTGAAAAAATACTCAGCTGTCTTGCCAGAGAGAAGAAAGTCTGTGACATCTTGACCATCGCTGACGATGCAATTAATTCTCAACCTAAAAGAGATTAAAAAGTGTTTTAGTTAATAACGAAACAAAAGCACGAGGAAAAATCGCTTAAAACTTTTGAAAATGCAAAGTTGTCTTGGTATGTATGGTAGTTGAACCATGGAACTAGTGCAGAGGTTGGATAGTCATGCTCCATGCATCGCAAATTATTAGGGAGTCCAGAGAGTGGCTTGTTACAATCTGGACAGCTCTCGCATCACCATCCGTTGAAGAGATCATAATCCACTATGAAAGCTTTGCATGTAAATCTTTTATTCTCGCATGTGCCAAGTAAAGTAGAAAGTCATACAATTTTTTTTTTATAAAAATGACTCGTAATCATAATGATAGTATTTAGTTGGAGGACTATTAGCAAATCGAATGAATAGAAATTAAAACTTATCTATATGTATTCATGGTAAGTTAACAAATATATTACCATGAAGAAATTTTTTTCCAAGCAATAAATCAACAACATGAGGCAATCACATTAACTTAATTCTCATATGTAAGGTCGTATTAAGTCATTTATAAGTCATTTTTGTCCTAGAAATAATTAAACAACTTTGTTTTGCTTCTAATAAGAAATATTTAAAAACAAATATAATAGATACCTTGTGCTCAAATGGGTCCATACAGAGGATCTCTCTGATTGTTCTTTTATTTTCATTTATTTGAGTTTCTAATGATAGAACAACTCATGATGATGGAGGTAGCTAGTGCAAGTGAACAGGCATTTGACCATAGCTACGTAACGATAAAGAAAAAGCCGTTGAGAATTAATTTAAATATTAATACATAAATTGGATTTGAATAAATGTAAAAGGTTCGAAGAATATAGAAGTATACTAATGTTTGTATGTCTGGGTTAAAATACCAAAGTGAAGCTGCGGTGCCAATCAGATTTTGCAGATCTTATAAAGAATGCAACAAATACATATTTACTGGTGTATATTTAATGTCAGAAGGTTATGAAATTTTAATTGAAAAGTTAAGAAAATGGAATCATGGTAGCTTTTATCATAGAATCAAGTATACCTCTAAATTCAGAGACACGAAAACCAGTAAAAGCAACGATGACTGGAGAATCTTGTTTTGCCAAAGAAGCCTAGTCAAAGCTTCGAGCAATGTCACCCTGTAAAGTAATGTGAAGCTCCTCGTCTCTAAACGAAATAAAAGTATATTAGACTAATGCCAGGAGGAATTGAATCTAATAAATAATTTTAATTTATTATTAACCGTATATTTTCAAGAATGAACTCCATCTTGTCCTCAAGTGTTTGGCCTCGAACCAAAATCTTCTCAATCGGTTGTATTGCTTTTAGTCTACCAAGAACATCTACACAACTCATTGAATAATTATGTTAGCCAAATGAAAAAATTATGCATGATACAATTTGCTACAGAAGGGTAACAATGAAGAACACCTGTGAGAAGTCGTGATTCTTTTCCTTTGTTAAAAACATGTGCGAAATCAGTGAAATTAAAGTAATATTGTGGAATGGAAAGTGGGAGAGAATCGAGACGAGTGACTTTGGTGTCAGACTTAAGATCAATAACAGCTTCATGGCTAACAACAGTATTTATGCATCGATTTTCAAAGGTGTAGAAGTTTTTAACTTCATAATAGTCACCCTTAGTAATGATTGAAGCAAAATGTGCAGTATCTGTAGATTTAGCTGATCCTTATATTGCATTACCCTTGCTAAAAAAAAAGGCAATACTTGGTGTTAATGCATAATTGTAAGGTAAAAATATTTAGAATGATGGATGAGCAGAAAAAGTAATCTTGAGCATGGTAAAATCATAGCATTTGGTTTTTAGGTGACATTGATAAAATCATCTTCCTATTTGATAGCATGTATGTATATGTTATTGTTAAGAATGTGTTTTGTTAATGTAGACAACAACTGTTGGTTGTTCTTGGTTATAATCTTAAAAAAAGAATGAAGAGGTTTTTCGCATTGCAGCATCCTCTATCTGCAAATTTAGCTCAATGGCTTGCCTGCATAATTATCTTACGGTAACATTTGTAAACCATCATTATTAATTAATGAATTATTCTTAGCATCTCTACATAGTTATGGTCTGTTTATTAAGTTTGAACAGACTATAAAAATAGCAAAAACATTTGGGTGGCAAACTAAATAATCGAGCAAATTCGGTACTACATTATGTAAGTATTTGAACATAATTATGTTCAGGGGATTGATTTCATTTGAAATTTTATAAAAGCTTGATACATCCATTACTTTTAAAAGACGCGGCTTAAAAAATAGAATGTCAGCAGAGGCAAGAATTTGAATAAGACAATAATAAAGGTCATATTAGTAGATATGTTGCATACCTGTAGATCAACAAATAGACAATTGAAGTTGGTTGCTTGTCCATTTTGTTTTGGAATCCAAACATGACATACCTGAGCTCGGATTAAAGGGTAGAAAACATTTTTTTTTTAAATATTCTGCAAATAAATAGCCATTACTCTGCATAAAAAAAAAGCAAGCAAAAACTGAACAAATAAGCGAATAGCTAAACATGAGATTAAAATATAAAGACAATAATAGACCTAAATAAACCCTGAATCCCTAAATATAAAGACAATATGGTAGAAAAGTGTCATCATAAAAACATAAATCCCATGTAATTTCCTGAAATGTTATTCATACCATTAATACATGTATGGTAGTTGCTTATATCTATACATGTATGGCAGAGATGAAATTAGTATACAAAATAAATCAGTGGTTAGAAACAACAAAATTCAATTAGCCTAATAGATCTTTAGACCTATGTAGGGAAACACTATAGCAATCCACAATGTTTTGTGAGGAAATCTACAGTTGTAATTGTCAACCAGCTCAATATAAAAAAAATTGACAAAGAAAATTTTGGAAAAAATCATAAAAAAAACATAAAAACCATATGGAAAAACACTGTAGCAATCCATAATGTTTGAAAGGAAAAAACTATAAAACTAAATTCTTAACCATCTCAATATTAAAAAAATAAATTCGACAAAGATAATTTCAGAAAAAAAACATGTGTAAAAACATTGTAGCAAAACAAAAACTATGTGGAGAAATACTGTAGCAATCAACAATGTTTTAAAACGATTTGTATGGCTGCCCATTACGGAAAAAAAAAAAGAAGCAACCTTTGCTCATTAAGTGGTCTTTTAGACTAATTTTTTCAACTATTTGCCTGGCCATCCATTACAGGCACACAAAAAAACCTTTACTTATTAAGTTTTGTTTTGACAATATAAACACTGTTTTTGTACATCAAAAACGAAAAAAAAAACTAAGAGACATCAAATTCTCTTATTTGCTTGGAAAGGAAAGAGAATGGACCTCAAATGCATGAAAAAAGTACACATAACAGGGTTAGCTGAAGGAACTATCGGATCCTAGAATTAAACTTATCAAACTAATTTTTCATTGATGTATTCTTTCATCAAAAACCCTGTAAGGAAATTAGAGAAAAGAGATGATATGGAATCTTATAATGAAATAATGAGTGTTTACTATCAATGATGGTCTATTTGCAGACCAATTAGAGAAAGAGAGTTAAACGCTAAGGTAAACTAAAAGATGAGCATCACCAATGAAAGTCCGTGAAGTGCACTGAGAGGGAAGAAATTATAGACCATAATGATAGCCAGTCAAGCAACAAAAAAGCCTTGTTGTCAAGCAAAAAATACTTACATGAAGTAGCAAAAGTAGGCAGCAAAGTTGTTGATCCAAAGCAGGAAAATAAACAACAGACAAAGTGAAAGACTACCCTGAAAAAACATGCAAAGACCTTATGAAAAATAGGAAAGCATGACAAATTATGGCAGGCATGCACTGAAAAAAATAAGTAACAATTTAAATATATGATAGTTCAAATGCAATTGAAGTTCAATTTATTTTGATGTTGCAAGAAGATTCATAGATGCCCAAGCTTGTGACTAGAAAATCTTAAAATAAAAAAGATACAACAACGAATAAAAAGATTACCTTTTGGTAATAATTGAATGATATCTTTGTAAACAATGTTTTTGGCATAACATGATGGTTTTCCTTCATGATCGAAGGAAATGATTTTAAGCCCATTCTTTGATGTAACTCTTGATAAAGCAACGTATAATTGACCATGACTAAAAACTTGTTCTTTCAAGAAGACACCAACAATCTTAAGTGATTGTCCTTGGCTTTTATTAATAGTCATAGCATAGCAAGGCCTAACAGGAAACTGTCTTCGTTTGATTGTGAAGGGGCATTTTTTTTATCATCAACTGGAAAGACAATTCGTGGAATAAAAACTCGATCTCCAATGTTAGAACCAGTAATAATTTGGGCTTCAATAATTCGCTTTCGTGTAGTGTAACAATAATCCTTGTCCCATTACATAAACCAGCAAAAGGACTAAGGTTTCGAAGTAACATAATTGGTGTGCCAATTTTCAAAGAAATATTATGCTGGGGCACACCATTAAAGTCAAGCTGGTTGATAAATTCAATTGGATACAATAAATCTATGTTGTCAATGTCGCTAGAAGTTGTTTCAATAGAATCACAACTAAGAAAGTTGTATTTATGACTAGGTATAATATCAAGGATAAAATTATTAATCTTAGAAACAGTTAGGTTCTTTGGTGTAACAATTGCCCTCTCTTTAAAATAGAATGGGTCAAGATGAGCCCTTTCAATGTCAGGATATATGGCAGAGACAATAGCTGCAATTGGACAATCAATTATTATTTGAACTTGAAGTTCACATGGGATTTTGATAAATGCTGCATCATGATCATCTGGAACAGCCAAATCACATAGTTGTCCATCACCAATTAAAAGGATCCACTTTGCAAACTGTCTAAGTTCTTCCTTTTGATCTGGACTTAAACCATCAGCTGATAGTCGTGTATTTTAATTCAAAGTGAGGAATGTGAATGTAGACCAAAGTGATGAGCTACTAAAAGAAGCATTAATTATTTCTTTCTTTGTTCCTCCAGGTATAACAGGAAGAATTTGTCGGAAATCCCCACCAAATAAGACGGACTTACCACCGAATGGATTGTTGAGTCGTCTCCCATCTGGTGTTTTAAGAACATCCCGTATAGACCTGTCTAAAGCTTCAAAACAGAATCTATTATTCATCGGAGCCTCATCCTAAACAATGAGTGATGTCATCTCCAGTAGTCGTGAAAGGTGAGTGTTGTGTTTAATCTCACACATTGAATTCTCATTAACTTCTAATGGAATTTTAAATCTAGAATGGGTTGTTCATCCTCCAGGTAACAGAAAAGAAGCTATTCCGGATGAAGCAACAACAAGCACAATTAAACCTTCAGATCTAACTCGATTAATAATTGTATGCCATAAAAAAGTATTTCTTGTCCCACCATGACCATGAACAAATATGAGCGCTTGTTTGTTTTATAGTATAGATGTAATAATAGAGTCATAGATGTTTATTTGACATGGGTTAAGATGTGGCATAGCCAATGAATGGTTATTTCTAAGCTCAGCAAGATCATAGTCAAGCTCTTCCCTTAAAAGCTTGTTCCTGACCTCATCCATTAGTCGACCATTTGGCATTAGAAGTTTATGATCTTTCAATGATGTTGCAGAAGCATTTAAAAGTTGTTCGAGTTGTTATAGTACATAGTTTTTAAGTTCGTCGTTAGGCAAACGAAGGTTCAACATTGAAAAAGAAGATCTTAGGCGGTATTCAATGTCATCGTGCATAGAATGCCAAAATTGATCGAAAAGACTATTCGGATTAGCAACCTCGCAAAACATAATAATATTAACAAAATGTTGCCTTAGTTGTGGAGAGGAAGCTGTTGGAATAGCTTCACCAAACGCGTCTGACCATTCTCTATCATCTCCTAACAGCCCCAAAGCCTTGTATGCAAGTTGAAAAGTTGGAAACACTGTGCTAGAGATTTGTCGCAAGTCTTCAAAGCTTTTTGCTCCTTTAACATGGTTAAGCAACATTCTAAGAAAATACAACTCCCCAAGACAGGATGGACATACACAATGCGACTAAGGCAAAATCCATGTGATCTAATAATCCATTCTTTTTGCCTAGCATCCCAAACGTATTTGCTTGGAAACTGTGAGTAATACAGATCTCGTGCATCGACATCAACTCTGTTGCGCTCAAACCACTATGTGAGCATTGTCTTATTAATCCCAGGCCTTCTAAGAACTGATGGTAAGGATTCATTACCTTAAAAAAAAACACATGGTGCTGTAATGGTAGATGGACCTGAAGTCTTTCAACAAATGGGCTCCTTAAATGGATTGGGAATTGGAATAACCGTCATACTGCCTCATATGGACAAATGAATCTACAATTTAGATAAGTTTGTATTTCATCATTAGTCTTTTTTTTTCATAACCATTCTGCCAGCTCATTTGCTAACATACTTAAAAAGATACTTGATAAGCATGGATTGACAACAAATTTCAACATTAATGTGTGCATTGTATCGGAGCAAAAGTTCTTTGTTGTATGGGACAACATGAAAATTTGAGAGAGAAATGTCAGTTTTAATAATGTGACCCATAAGCGTGCATTGTTTATAGTAAACAAAGCCATTCTCATCAAAGACAGTTGCATCCTTATTTTTTTTTTGGAAATCGTTTGGAACATTTATTCTTTTCCATACATTGAGCCTTTGGATTTGCAAGCGCCGCATCGACCATGCATTATACATTTTGAAACTATTTCATAGCAAACAGGATCTTGATTCTTGTCAGGTATCTCAGCTGAAATAACAGAGTCAACATCCTCGAGTGAATGAAATTTGAACACTGGAGCTAGCTAGACTAATAAATGAGTATGCGGCAAGTCTTTTTTTTGGAACTCCACAGCGTAACCATCTAAAAAGAGAAAATGCAAGCAAAGAAGTAAAAAAGGTTGCTTATAAAAGAAAAAAAAGAAAACCTGAAATTTAAGAAATAAAATAGAAATACCAGCAATTGTTCGTCCAAAATGTTTTCCGAATTTGATGAATGACATCATATCAATTAGCTTTGAAAGAAATACCCTTGCGATAATGTCAGGCTTGTCCTCAGGCTGATAGTTTCTTGTTTTCTTAATTTCTCGATGAATTTCAGGCCAATTAACATTGCAAGTGAATGTGATAAAAAGATTAGAATTTTCATAACACCTACATATGGCCATAACATCTTGGTAATTATTAATTATATACCGAGGGCTTCCGGTTAAAGAGGATGGAAGTATAATTTTCCCTGTAGTTGATCCTTCAACATCACCTCTAGTAATAGCATCATGTATTCCTTTGTAATGTTCACTTCTAAGATTTTCTTAGTTTGCACGTATAAAATCCAAACGATCTTCTTCAACATTAAAGAATGCATCAACCAAAAATTGTTGGTGCAATCGCCCGCCTTTTATGAGAGTGCTTTCTTGTTTTTCTCTTTCATGAATGAGATAAGCATAATAGGCTCTAATCGAAACCCTTTGCTTTTTTTTGGACGGCTACTGCTCTTGATGAGCCAATGCAATATC
The DNA here is from genome assembly GCA_019202695.1 of Populus x sibirica. Lineage (NCBI taxonomy): Eukaryota > Viridiplantae > Streptophyta > Magnoliopsida > Malpighiales > Salicaceae > Populus > Populus x sibirica. The sequence goes on along the minus strand of JAGMVL010000239.1, from coordinate 1,448,431 downwards.
CGTGTGAAAACCATCCTCACCATATGGAAAAAGAAGTGGATAATGAAGGGCTATAAATTTTGGATGAAGCTTTGAGATCCTTTGAAGTGTTCCAGATGAACTTTCAATATTTATGTCTCGATTAGATCGGGAATGACCAATGTCCCCAATAACCAAACCACCAATGTCGTTTAAAGAAGGATCATCATATCTCTTTTACTGATTAATCGAAGCTTGAACTCTAGAATCTCGACATCACCAAACCTTTATCTAGCATGACGGAACAAACGAACCAATTCATTAGATGAATCAAGCATATTGATAAGACTAACAACAATCTCACTATCCAAGATTGAAGGAAAATTTCCATTGCAGAATGGTTGTAGGCGGTTAACAACCACATTATCTGTATAAAAAATATAGAGCTGTGCAAACTTGGGACCCCTATTATCCATGCAAAAAAGAGAACCCATAAGATAGTGACAATATCCATTGACCTTAAAGATATAAGATCCAGGTTGAGCATTAACAGAATGATCAATTACAACCCCATGGACGTGAAAGCGAACATTGAGTCATAAGCACGAATTTCACGTCGAAACTTTTTGGATGATGAACCATTGTTTGGGTTGAGGAGGTTGTCAAGGTAGTTAGGTGTTTCTTGTGGAGCAGGAAGCGCTACTTTTCCGTTATTACAACAAAGTGTAAAGCATGGGTTTGTTTTGGTTGAACTCACCAAACGTTCTTGGAACCAAAAAAGAGCGCCACAATGCCTACACTTGTATGTTTTATCCCTAAAATCATGTATTCAATTAAATAACCTGTAAAAAATAAAGTTAAGATACTTGAAGGACCGATATAAAAAAGGCAATGCATAAATAAAAAAAAATGGTAGGAAAAAGTACATGATCAAATCACATACGCTTTCTTTTTTTCTGAAAGGACGCTTGGCTTATAGTAGATTGATGATTAAGGGCTTGTTCAGAGAGTCCTTGAGATTCATGATTTGAAATTACATCATTACAGTGAAATGGAACAAAGGTGCCAGACTGTGGAGGATCGGATAGCTTTGTTGCATTAATTTCATTAGTTTGAGTTTGCACAATGTTGTTTGATAAGAAGGTGGTGGTTTGTATATCTATGTGTTGGTGCGAACAGACCAAAGTCTGAACTCCTTGAGTATGTTGTGGAGCAGATGTTGTATTTGAAGAGCTTGGGTTACCGGATAGAAAGATTCTATCAACGGGAGTTTTATAGTCATTGAAAATAAATTATGAGTATTGAGAAGATGACACATAATCATCCGGTTGAACATGTTCGTGAGGACTTGTCATCTCGTTGCTCTAAATAAACCATGCAAACAAACATCAAGGCAAATGAAAAAAAAAACACTAAAAAACCAGGATCAGGACATGATCATGGTTAAGTGAAAGAAAACATAGGGATAGAGAAAATTTTAATGACATGCACTTTCTAAAGAAACCATGTAAACATAGGGATAATAAGCAATCAAAGAAAAAACATCCTGAAATTAAGTATTGGGCAAAGATTAACTGGTTTGCAAGGAAAAGGAACGACATTGGATTGAAATCCTTAATATGTCATGAGACATGACGATGGGTAGGCTTAGCTAAAACACTACTCCTAGTTTTAACTAAGTAAGGAATAAAAAACATAACTCCATAAAATTAACATGTTCAAGAAAGGATGAAGATATAACAATAAAAGATCAAGCAACTATAAAAGAACATTACGTGTTGTTAAACATTGAAATACCATAACCATGATTAAGCATGCAAGGAAATGGAAATGCATAAAGCAAATAAAAGAGAGGCACGAAACAAACCTGAAAAAATGTTGACGATAAATAAAAGTGACCTCTTCAAAACACCTAGAAACAACGTAAAATTTTGATTAATATATGCCAGGATAAAAACAACTAGACGTGGGGCATAATACTTGGAAAATTAGGCATGAAAGAACAAACAAAAATAAAAATAAAAGATAAGCCAACATATTCAGGTGAAAGAAAAAAAACAGAAGTTATGTCGTATGCAAGGATAAAATGGAAAAGTAAGAAAACCAAAACAAAATCGTATAAGCTGCAAACAATAAGGGCAATAATTTTTGTAATTTTTTTTTAATGAGAGTGTCTTGTGTTCTGTAATCTTTAAAAAAAATTAAAAAAATAGGGCAAGAATTTTTTTTTATATAAAACCCAATTATAATTCGTAGTTTGACATATGTAAACACTGCTAAAAAACAGGGAATTATGACCTCCCTTCTTTATATGGTCTTCAGGTATGTCAAATTTGTTGTAAGCTCATGTTCTTAAACGAAGAATAATTAATTTAAAAAACTAAAGAAGAAATTCTAAAACTTACCAAAAGCATAAGATTTTGTATGTACAAACACAGTTGCCAGTGATGGTGGTTTTTTGTAAAACTAATTACCACCCACAAAGATGATGATGCGATGCAATCTATGATGTTACTCAATGAGAAAAGGAGACTCTTTTCCAGAAAAGCATTTAACTAGAAAAAATTATGATATGTCTTGGTATCTCTAAAGACTTTTTGAAGAACATGACAACGATAAAAATAGGAACAAAGGATGCACTACTAAACTGCAAAATCAGACACAAAGACACTTGATGTTCAATGATTACCTAAAAAACGAAGAGAGAGGATGAGAAAAAAAGACTCTTTCCCAGAATAGCATTTAACTGGAAAAAAAATTATGATATGTTGATACGAATCAGCCCTACACCAAGTGTAGTCATGCCAACGACCTATTGGAGGTGCCAATTGGGCCAATCACAAGAGCTAGGGCAAAGAAGCTTAAAGAAGCATTGAATGGGCTTGTTCAAAACATATGGAGCAAAATGAACCTAGAGGGGCTTGAGACATTTAAGAAGCATGAGGACAACCTTTAATTCATCTAGTTCAGGTCCAAGAAGAGCCCAATTCGTGTGGAACAAGGGGTTGATGTGTCTGGCCCAATACCAGCCTTGTTAGGCTTGTTATTTTTTCTAATGCTACAAGGATAAAAAGTCAGCAATTTATTCTCCTAATTAAGTAAGGAAGTTGGCCATATCTTATTCCTAAAACGGGGAGAACTATTTAATCATTTTCCTAACTTAGGAAGGAAAGTAATTAAATCAGCAACAAAGGAGAAAATTTGTTTTCTTATTTGTCCAAGTTAAACAAGGAAATCCAAGCTAATCAAGGACTCAAGGAGGCAAGAACACAAATTTTCCAAATCGAGATTTTTCCTAGTTTATTTAAGACTTCTTAAGGGTGACAAATCTAATTCTGACATATTTAGCATGATAATTTTTGGATTTTTATTATTTTCTTCTTAGTTTTTGGGTTATTATTACTTATATGGGTCAATTGTAAGTGAGCCTCATATAAGTCCACCGAAGGGGGGTCCATTATGGTTTCTTTAAGTCTAGAGTCAGTATAAATAAAGGCATAACCAAACATGTAAGGTTACGCAATTTTCGAGATCAATAAACTTCTTTGTTGCACTTATTGTGTGTTGGTGGGATAATCTCCCTTGGTTCTCTAAAGAACTGAAAACGACTTATCGAAGAACAACTATCTTCGTGGCGTCATCCTTATACTTCTCGTTCGCGAATCAATATTCATTGGGTGGGGGTCTCCGTTTTCAATAGCGCTGGTGCCTAGGTACAAGTTATCTTTGTGTCATACTCCTATCAAACCTAATTTACTTCGCTTTCTGGGAATTGGTGTCTTTGCGTGTGGGTTGCGTGACCATGTGATCACAAGGTTCGCATCATTTGGTATCAGGGCTTGGCTCCATTAATCAGGTTATATCCTTCTAAAAAATTTTTTTCTTGTTGATTCCGCAAAAAAATTCCTTAGTATCCAATTTCTTCTTCTCCTTGAATTTGCAGCATATAAAAAAAATTGTTATTTCATTCTGTTATTTTTTAAAATATATCAGTAGCATCAAAAACAAAAAAAGAGAGAGAAAAGAGAAAAGTAAAAAAAAAATCGTTCAAAAAAGATGTTTATTGGATTCTGCCGCAGAAAACTAAACAAGAGAAAATTAGATCAAATCAACTTTGAATTAGCTAAAATTTGATACTCTAATTACTGGGGTCCTAATCGCACCACATATCAAATTTGGGGTCAATTGGATATCGTTTGCTTTGGGTTTCAAATTCGGATCTAATCAGGTCTAATTCATAACGTTTTTGCGTCAGTATATCAAACCTGATCGTAAATTTCTCAAACTTTATATTCTGTCTATTTGGGTTGATATCGCACTATATCTGAAATTTTAACTCAATTAGACATCATTTACTTTAGGTTCCAGATTCGGACTTAACTCGTCAGAACGAAGTCGTGTTTTGCGTCAACTTTTGAAATTCGCTTGCTTTCCGTTGTTTTTGTTTATTGTAGTTTATTTTCATCATATCCAACATATTTGGGTGTTGATTCATCATTTTGCATATTTTTTGTTTCTGTTTTTATTCGAGTCTTCAGTTTCGTTCATATTTTGGATAAACTTGCTTGCTACTCGCGAGACTATCATCGCAGTTTTGTTTTGCTTGTTTTCTAGTTTTTATTGCTTCTTGAGTCATATATATATTTGGATTGCGCTTTGCCAAGTTGGTTCTATTTGGTGTTGGTTTCGGTTTCGCAAGAACCACAAGAAGGTGAGACGAAAGGTGTGAGCGTGTGAGGATATTAAGAGTGTTTGAGAAAAAGACGAGCGATGTGAGGATAATGTTTTTTACCACTAACCAATTTTTACAGGTACTATCATGTCAGATCAAAACAACACACCACCTCATCCCGAGGGAGAACTTACGTTCCAAATGCAAGCCATAACGCAGATGATGGAGAGGATGAATTTTGTGATGTGAAATGTGTGTGACAGACTTGATAGGGTGGAGAAACGTGGTAACAAGGCTGGTACAAGTACCTAAAATATGAGGAAGCTTGGGGCTGAACCAAAAGCAAACAATGGCGGTAAGTAGAAAGGCCAAGGTGGGCCGATTATGAGGATTTTGAGGAGGCCGTTGATGATATCGGTGATGGTGGTTTTGAGGATGAGGCCATAGGCCATCGAGAAGGTTTTTGGCAGCCTAGAAACCGAAGGGATTATGGGAATAGAACTAGGGGCCAATTCGGCCAAAGGGAAAATTTTCATAGTGTTGGGGGACATGCTGATTTAGATGGTGATTTGGATGTTATCAAACTGAAAATAACTTCTTTTCAAGGTAAAAACGATCTCGAGGTATATTTGGAGTGATAGAAAAAGGTGGATTGGATTTTTGATTGCCATAACTATTCGGAGGCGAAGAAAGTGAAATTAGTAGTCATCGAATTCACATATTATACACTGATTTGGTGGGATCAGAATGTTATTAGTAGAAGAAGGAGTGGATAGAGGCCGGTAGCGTCGTGAGAGGAGATGAAAGTGTTGATGAGAAGGCGATTTGTGCCTAACCACTATTATAGAGATTTGTATCTGAAATTGCGGTGGTTTGAATCAGGGGTTCTAGGTCCGTGGATGAGTATTTCAAGGAGATGGAGATTGCCATGATTCGGGCCAATGTGATTGAGGATCGGAAAGCTACTATGGCTAGATTTCTAAATGGGCTGAATAGGGACATTGCGAATGTTGTAGAATTACAACATTGTGTGGAATTGGAGGACATGGTCCATATGGCAACAAAGGTGGAGAGGCAAATAAAGAGAAGGGCCAAGACACGTTTTCGAACTAATTCGGCTTCATTTCCCTCAACATGGAGGCCGAATTTGAAGTGAGAGGGGGTTGTCCAACCAAAGCCTTATGCAAAGGCCGAACCACCTAAGGCCAAAAAGGATACTCATACGGATGGGAAAGGTAAATTTAAATCTCAACCTACTCGTGATAGAGATGTTAAATGCTTTAAGTGTTTAGGGAAGGGGCACATTGCATCTCAGTGTCCAAACCGAAGAGTTATGCTTACAAGAGATAATGAGGAGGTTGAATCTGAAAGTGACAAATCTGAAAGTGAAGAGATGCCACCTTTGGTGAATTGTAGTGATGAGGAGATTGCATATCCTATTGAGGGGGAGGTCTTGGTTATAAGGCGTGATCTCGAACATGCAAATCAAAGAAGATGATGTAGATCAAGACGGGAAAATATATTTCACATTCGATGTCACATCCAAAACAAGGCATGTAGCATGATAATTGATGGAGTTAGTTGTGCTAATGTTGCTAGTGATACTCTTGTGAAGAAATTGAATCTGAGTTGTATTAAGCATCCTATGCCTTATAGATTGCAATGGTTGAATGAATGTGGTGAAGTGAGGGTTACTAAGCAGGTTTTGATTGAGTTTGCTATTGGGAAGTATTCCAATGAGATTTTATGTGATGTAGTCCCAATGCATGATAGTCACTTACTTTTGGGGCGTCCATGGCAGTTTGATCGGAAAGCGATTAATGATGGGTTTAGAAATAGGTTCACTATTGTAAAGGATGGTAAAACCATCACTCTTGTACTTCTTTCTCCAAAACAAGTGTATGATGATCAAATGAAATTAAAAAAGGAATGTGAGGATGGGAAGAGTGAAAATTCACGTGAGGACAATGGTGAGAGAAAACCATCAGATTCGGCTAAACCTAAATTATTAATTAAACCGGTTGAGAGTGGAGGTAAAAACCGAGGAGTGAAGAAAGTAAGCTTGTGTGATGATAATAGTGTGGAAAAATTAAAGAAACAACCTAATTTTTATGCAAAAGGATCTCAAATCAGATCTGCATTTTTCGCTAATAAGTTGATCTTACTTGTGTATAAGGAGGCTTATTTTAGCACTAACGATCTTGATTCTCGCTATTCCTAGTGTGGTCGTTTCTTTGATGCGGAGTTTGATGATGTATTCCTCGAAGACATCCCTAATGGATTACCACCATTAAGGGGGATTGAACATCAAATTAATCTTGTGCCCGGAGCTTCAATTCCTAACCATCCAAATTCTATAGAAGCAACCCTGAGGAGACGAAGGAGCTTCAAAGGCAAGTAGATGAGTTGATGATGAAGGGGTACATTCGTGAGAGTATGAGTCCTTGTGCTGTGCTAGTGCTACTTGTACCTAAAAAGGACGGAACATGGAGGATGTGTGTCGATTGTCGTGCCGTCAATAACATAACGGTAAAGTATCGACATCCTATTCCTAGGGATGACATGCTAGATGAGTTACATGGATCATGTATTTTCTCTAAGATTGACTTAAAAAGTGGGTAACATCAAATTAGGATGAAAGAGGGTGATGAGTGGAAAACTGCATTTAAGACTAAGCATGGTTTGTATGAATGGTTAGTCATGCCGTTTGGACTTACAAATGCGCCTAGCACGTTTATGTGTTTAATGAATCATATATTGCGTATGTTTATAGGTAAGTTTGTTGTTGTGTATTTTGATGACATTTTGATCTATAGCAAGAACTTAAATGAGCATCTTGATCATTTGCGTAATGTACTTAGTGTGTTGCGTAGTGAGCAATTATATGCTAATCTTAAAAAGTGTACCTTTTGCATGGAAAAAATTGTGTTTCTTGGCTATGTCATAACTGCGCAGGGTATCGAGATGGACGAGGAGAAAGTTAAGGCCATCCGGGATTGGCTTACACCAAATCGGTAAGTGAGGTAAGGAGTTTTCATGGACTTACTAGTTTTTATAGAAGGTTTGTGAAGGATTTTAGTACTATTGCTTGCACCTTTAACCGAAATTGTGAAAAAGTCTATTGGATTCAAATGGAATGATGAACAGGATGAGGCTTTTAATTTGTTGAAAGATAAACTTTGTTCGCGCCGTTTTAGCTTTGCTAGACTTTATGAGAGCTTTTTAAGTTGAATGTGATGCGTCGGGTATTGGTATAGGAGTCTGTGTTAATGCAAGATAGGAGGCCCATTGCGTATTTCAAATAAAAACTTAATGGGGCAGCCTTGAATTACCCTACATATGACAAGGAGCTCGTGCCTTGGTAAGAACTTTAGAGACGTGGCAACATTACCTATGGCCCAAGGAGTTTGTGATACATTCTCGATCATGAATCATTGAAGCACTTGAAAGGGCAAGGTAAGTTGAGTAGGAGACATGCCAAATGGGTTGAATTTATTGAAACCTTTCCGTATGTGATCAAGTATAAGTAAGGGAAAGAAAACATTGTGGCTGATGCACTTTCGCGTAGGTATGTTCTTTTATCTATTTTGGATGCTAGATTTCTAGGATTTGAACACCTAAAAGAATTGTACAAGGATGATAGTGATTTTGCTAATGTTTACAATGCTTGCGAAACTTTGGCTTTTGGAAAGTTATATAGACTTAATGGATATTTGTTTAAAGAGAGTCGTTTGTGTGTTCCATTAAGTTCTATGCGTGAATTGCTTGTACGTGAAGCACATAGAGGCGGGTTGATGGGGCATTTTGGTGTTGTTAAGATTTTGGATGTGTTGTATAAGCATTTTTATTGGCCTAAAATGAAAAAAGATGTGTAACGCATATATGATAAATGCATAACTTGTAGGAAAGCAAAGTCTAGGACTCAACCACATGGCTTGTATACCCCTTTGCCTGTACCGAAAGAACCATGGGTAGACATTTCGATGGACTTCGTCTTAGGTTTACCTAGGTCAAAACGGGGTAGGGATTCCATCTTTGTAGTTGTTGATAGGTTTTCAAAGATGGCACACTTCATTCCATGTCATAAAACTGATGATGCAACTAACATTGCCGATTTGTTCTTTAGAAAGATAGTACGGCTTCACGGGGTCCCTAAGAGCATTGTTTCTGATAGAGATGTTAAGTTCCTTAGCTATTTTTGGAAAGTGTTGTGGGGAAAATTAGGAACTAAACTGTTGTTTTCAACTGCTTGTCACCCCCAAACAGATGGACAAACCGAAGTAGTTAATAGGACCTTAACACAACTTCTCGTGCTTTGTCATTCAAAAGAACTTAAAGAATTGGGAAGATTGTTTGCCATTTATAGAGTTTGCATATAATCGTAGTGTACACTCTACTACTGAATTTTCACCATTTGAAATTGTGTATGGATTTAAAACCCTTTAACTCCAATGGATTTGATTCCTTTGCCAATTGATGAAAGGGTTAGTTTAGATGGTAATCGTAAAGCACAGGTGGTGAAAACACTTCATGAGAGTGTGCGGCAACAGATTAAAAAGAGGAATCATGTGTATGCGATCAAAGCCAATAAGGGGCGCAAACATATTGTCTTTCAGCCCGGTAATTGGGTTTGGGTGTATATGCGCAAGGAGAGATTTCTGGCCCATAGGAAATCAAAGCTACAACCACGAGGAGATGGACCATTTCGGATCCTTGAGAGGATCAATGACAATGCTTATAAAGTTGATTTGCCAGGTGAGTATGGTGTTAGTGCTACCTTTAATGTTTCTGATCTTACTATGTTTGATGTAGGTGATGATTCGAGGTCGAATCCTTTTGAAGAGAGAGGGGATGATGTGGATCAGCCCTACACCAAGTGTAATCATGCCAATAACCCATTGGAGGTGTCAATTGAACCAATCACAAGAGCTAGGGCAAAGAAGCTTAAAGAAGCATTGAATGGGCTTGTTCAGAACATATGGAGCAAAATAGACCTAAAGGGGCTTGAGACATTTAAGGAGCATGAAGGACAACCTTTAATTCATCTAGTTCAGGTCCAAGAAGAGCCCAATTCGTGTGGAACAAGGGGTTGATATGTCTGGCCCAATACCAGCCTTGTTAGGCTTGTTATTTTTCCTAATGCTACAAGGATAAAAAGTCAACAATTTATTCTCCTAATTAAGTAAGGAAGTTGGCCATATCTTATTCCTAAAGAGGGGAGGACTATTTAATGTTTTTCCTAACTTAGGAAGGAAAGTAATTAAATCAGCAACAAAGGAGGAAATTTGTTTTCTTATTTGTCCAAGTTAAACAAGGAAATCCAAGCTAATCAAGGACATCAAGGGGGCAACACTTAAATTTTTCAAATCAGATTTTTCCTAGTTTATTTAAGACTTCTTAAGGGTGACAAATCTGATTCTGACATATTTAGCATGATAATTTTTAGATTTTTATTATTTTTTTCTTAGTTTTTGGGTTATTATTACTTATTTGGGTCAATTGTAAGTGGACTTCATATAAGTCCACCTAAGGGGGGGTCCATTATGGTTTCTTTAAGTCTAGAGTCAGTATAAATAAAGGCATAACCAATCATGTAAGGTTACACAATTTTCAGATCAATAAACTTCTTTGCTGCACTTATTGTGTGTTGGTGGGATAATCTCCCTTAGTTCTCTAAAGAATTGAAAACGACTTATCGAAGAACAACTGTCTTTGTGGCGTCATCCTTATACTTCTCGTTCGCGAATCAATATTCGTTGGGTGGGGGTCTCCGTTTCCAATAGTGTTGGTGCCTAGGTACAAGTTATCTTTGTGTCACACTCCTATCAAACCTGATTTACTTGACTTTCCGGGAATTGGTGTCTTTGCGCGTGGGTTATGTGACCATGTGATCACGAGGTTCGCATCATATGTCTTGGTATCTCTTAAGACTTTTTGAAGAACATGGCAACGATGAAAATAGGAACAAATGATGCACCACTAAACTGCATAATCAGACACAAAGACAATTGATGTTCAATGAAATAAAAATGCTTCTTTATCAGGTGGCAAATTCATGTAAACATCGAAAATGATAAGGCATAGCCCTATGCACTATAATTTGAGATGCAGACAACAAGATGAGTATAGTTATTTCTCACAACACAGTTTTAAAAAGCAACAAACAGAAAAATATTCTAACCTTGAAGTCTAAGTCCTCTCCTGAAAGATGATCTGATAAAGGAAATAAAGAACTATAGAGGAAAGCATAACAAATTATGGCTACTATGCACTGATAAAAACAAAAGCACATCACACCTGAACCCTCAACAAACGCTACTTGATGGTAAAAGCTAACCCAACCCAAAGAATAAAAGTTGCACAAAAACACACCTTGAAATATCATAAGAGAGCTGGGAGCCGAAAGAACTGAATTGCTAAAAAACACTTCAGAAGAGCACCACCCCATGTAATAAAGCTATTACAGACAAAAACAAAAAGAGCCTGCCAATTATACTAATCAAAATAGAAGTGCCAACTAAAACAGAACAGGAAATAAAGAAAAGATAAGGTCAAGTATGTGTGCATAATGATGTCAGCATCACATTCATTTAATGCACTTCTAAGACCTCAAGTCGTGTAAGTCTATTGTCTCTTGACATGCTCCTTTAATTATTTTCAAGCTGATGACATGTTAGATAATTCACTAACCCCCTCAACTTTATAGAAGGAAAAGAAGATCCAATTGCAGAGAAAGAAAAAACGACAGTGTAATTTTTAAAGCATTTAATATACCAATATCATGATCTCGTTTTAAGTCAAATACTTTCAAACCTGAAAAGAAAAGCGACAGTGTAATTTTTCAAAGCATTTGATACACCGATATAATGATCTCGCTTTAAGTCAAATGCTTTCGAACCTGAAAAGAAAAGTGAGACAATTCGGTATAGTGCAGTTATAATATATGTTTTGTAGGGAAAACTATAATGCTTTTCCCACGCATTTTAGAGTTCTTTTAATATGCTCAGACTATTTTTTAATGAAAACCAGTCCAATGATCAACAAAAGCTTAATAATGAAACCTAACAAAACTTTTGGCAAAGCATACACAAGTTTGTCTAGAATTTTTTCAACACAAACCTTATAAAGCTGTTCTTAATGGTTTGTAAATTCCAGGAACAATTAAAATGAGAAAACGAAAAACAAATTAACAAAAAAATATTAAATTAAAAATAAAAATAAATTAACTAATTAGAAAACTCAAAATAAATTTTAGTTTTGTTTAGTTTTGTTTTCAAAATTCTAAAATCGAATGAACCATAATACCAATATGGAATGATTTAACTAGCACTTGAAAAAAAAATTAAAAATCAATTAAATTGAGAAAATTAAAAAGAAATTAATAGTAAAAATCAAATTGAAAAAAAAAGAATTAATTGATTAGAAAAATCCAAAATAGATTTTAGTTGGGTTCAATCTTGCTTTCAAAAATTGAACTGTACCAATCTACTAGCTATTGAAAAAATAAACGTAAATATAAATTTTCGAGAAACTCTAAATTAGTAATCACAAATAGAGATATTTAGGAGTATGGTTAAAGTTGATTTTTAAAGTGTTTTTAATTAAAAATATATTAAAATAATATTTTTTATTTTTAAAAATTATTTTTTATATTAATATATCAAAATAATTTAAAAATATCAAAAATATATTAATTTCTTAAAAAAAAAAAATAAATACTTTTAAAAATACTTTTAAAATATAGAATCAAGCATGAGCTAGCCGACACTCCCCTGCTCTCTCTGTGCAAGTGGTCACATGATTTTTAGAATTTAGACGTAAAATCTATTAATGGAAGAATAATATTGCCGCAACCCAGGCGGCTTTATGCTTTCACTTCAGTACTCAGTACCTTCCAGTATCACGTGGAGCTTACGTCTTCTTCACGTTTTATCTCCATCATCCAATGATCAAACCATTATGATCCTTCCACGTGTGAACAGTGTTCACAAGGTCAAGCCCATCTTCCATGACTTATCCACCTTTTCTTCAACCTCACCGTTTTGCTTTATTAATTATGAAGACTACACACGATGGTTCCTCAACTTTCTTCTATTAGTCGATTTGACCCTTTATTCCATTTTACGTTTTATCTGGGTAATTGGCTATAAAATGATGACATTGTCTGATGGATTGTATTTCTAATTGATGTATTTGAAACAAACATTTGGCATTTGGATTTTTTTTTTACTTATAGTGGGTGTTCAGATCAGCTTGCACACATCTCGACTAATTTCACGGGTCCTGAAATTAACGATCATGTAAGTCTCTAATGGCCCTGAGACATTTTGATTCATTGTTAATTTGATTTGGTAGTTTGTACGCAACAATTTGTGTGGTTTATTTTTAACACCATAATGTTCTGTTTGTTTTTGTGTTTTAAAAGAATTTTTTAAAAAAGAATTTTTTTTGCTTCAAATTAATATTATTTTGGTGTTTTCAGATCATTTTGATGCACTGATGTGAAAAATAATTTTTTAAAACTAAAAAATATTATTTTAATTCATTTTTAAATAAAAATATTTTAAAAATTAACCATAACTACACCCATAAATGTCTTATAAATCGATAATTGCTTATTTCTGCTTGTTCATGTATGGAGTGACAAACGTTAATAGCTTATTGTAATTGTCCTGTAACATGTGGGTTCTGCACTTCTGCTTCAGTTTAATATCTTTATGGCAAAATAGCTTTAGTATCCATTAATAAATAACATCAATAACATTTTATTTGTTTTTGTATTTTTAAAATTTAATAAAAAAATTTAATTTTTTATTTTAAATGGTTTTTTTATATTATTTTAATGTACTAATATTAAAAATAATTTTTTAAAAATAAAAAAATATTTTAATATATTTTTAAATAAAATACACTTTAAAAAATAACCGTTACTATATTTTCAAATATCTTCTTACTAATACTCTAACTAATCGGCCATGGAATTCATAGTTTATCGCTCGTGAATTGGTATAAAGTTACATCTTCACTAATTTAAAGTGTTTCACCCAATATATATATATATATATATATATATATCTTTCAATTTCGATTCCCATTGTAGATGACATGACTTGTGTTCTATTTATATCTTGTTTTGTAAGCTAGCTGAGTTTTTAAGATGATAAGGATACCAACATTTCACTATCTATACATAAGAAATCATCATCGCTCCCTATGATTAACCTTAGTGGCATAAAAAAAAAAAAAACGGAAAGACTGCAATTCAAATCTCTAACTCTCATTAATGATATTTGAATGTATTTTTCAGCTAGTGAATGTGTTGTGTCAATCACAAAACTTAAACTTGAGATCACAGAAAAAACATAAAAAGCAACTTACAGTCCTACATAACTTGCCATAAAAAATCCATTAAAAAATCAACAAGTTTTGTTGTTTTCTTTCTTTGAAAAATTTAAAAAAATAAACCAAACCAAATTTAAGCTAGTTGGTTTGAATTATTTTTCAATTAGGCTTGGTTAATATATATATATATAACATTTTAGTTTACCAGAAAAAAAAAATCTCACCCCTTATGTATTCATTTGAGAATCCTTTTAGCATTAGAAACATCTTAAAAAAAAAAATCAAGGAACACGTACTATGGAATGGAATTGAAACTTTGTTAAAGTCAACAAAAATTCTTATACCTCTCCAATGTATCATAAATCTGAGAGCAACACATGATGAAATAATTACATAAAACTAAAAACTAAAAAAATAACTCGATGAGCCTACAAATTTCAAGTGTCACAACTAATTTAATATGTAGATGATACAAAGAAAAATAAACAAACCAAGACAATAATTCATACAAAGAATTACATTAATTAGCTTAATACACTAAAACACATGATATATATAGAGTTCCATGCTCTGCAGCAAATCAATAATAATTATTTTTTAAATGTAAAAAAAATATAAAAAATATAGAGAATATTTTAAATGTTTTGAGTTTAGCAGCCAAACTAGATCAAATATTCATGGATCTAGCGGCCAATTTTTTTATAATGTTTTCTATTTTTTATTAAAAAAATATTTAAACTACTATTGAAGTATCATAAATAGAAATATTAATTAATTTTTTTTTATTTTTGATAAAAAAACATTTAAACTACCTTAAAGTATCATAAATAAATTTCTTTATAAAGGTTTTCTATTTTTTATATAAAAAATTTAAATTATCCTTTAAGTATTTTAAACAGAAATGCTAATTAATTTTTTTTATATATTTTTTTATAAAAAAAACCATTCAAATTACCCTTGAAGTGTCATAAATAAATGTTTTTTGAATTTTTTTTCCATTTCTTATAAATATATATATATATATATATATATATATATATATATAAACAATAGTTTTGAAACCCGACCCGGTGGTCGACCCGGTCTAATGATCGGGTCACGGGTTAGATGGGTTGACCCGGGTTAACCTGGTTGTTGGTTAATTTCGCAAGTGCACGAATCGTAACAAGTAATAAAGTGATGAGTAGAGTATCGTCCCACGAGGATTTGTAAAAATTACTACTAATTACCAAAGTCTTTTAAATTATGATCTATTTGAGGAATCGAATGAGATAGTTTATGAAACAAAAATTAATGATAAAAAAACAAACAACCAAATGATTAAATATTAATGAATTCAATTGTACTGGTTCTAGGATTTCTGACTTACCGTAACTATGCCTATGTGAACTTTCTCGATTAAATTAATTACTCCTAATGTTGATAATCAGGTTTTGCTAATGTAAATATTAATCTCTCTCGAGCATCAATAAATTATTTCAACAACCAAATTTCATATATTCTACGAAAGTTCCGAACTTGCCGAAATCAATTAAATACTTTGTAAAACCCGTAACGATTACAAAAGTTCCTAGGATATCTCTATCCTATAGATTTCTTAAGGTATTTCAAACAATAGCTAAAACAATTATCACTTCTCGTTTCAAATTGAATTCTAAATCATGCAGATGTTGGCCAAACACACACAAGCATTACACATAGAATGAAATACTCAACATCTTAATGTAATAATTCAATCGAAGAAATTGTTCACATATTCATAGTAAGGTTACATCAAAAATCCCAGAATAAAAGTCTACTCCATAGTTAAATTAAAGAGAAACAAACTTGATACGATGAACATCACTTAAAAGCGAGAGAATTTCCAGTGGAAGAGATAGGTGTCCTCCCTGGTCTTCAATATTTTTGCCTCTGTTCTTTTTGTTCCTGTTGGTGCCGCCTCCTCTTGTTTTTCTTTGCTCTGTTCAGGGGTTTCTAAGTGTCTCCCTCCTCTGTTTTTCTGACCCCGTAACTCTTCTTTTATATTGTGGCTTTTCTACCCCCGCAATAATGAGGAAAATTTCCTTTTCTCGCATTGATTTCTCCTACCCGGACATTGCGGGCCAGATTTGAGATAGGAAACGTGCGAATTCAAAGATCTCTATTTCTGGAGAAATTGTAGAGAATCAAATTTTCTTTCCAACGACACTGATCTTGCAATTTTTGGACCTCTGAGCGTTGAGATATGGGCTATAAACCGAAACAGTCTTTGCGGTGCGGGAATTTCGGGCTGGTTCAATCCTTGTTTTTCAACTCGCTTTTTGGGCTTCGAAACAACAAAACTGAGTTATATGTCCTTCATATGTTTTGTAGACCTTCATCTCAGCTATTTGAAAATGGTTACGAACATCCGGAACTAAATTGTATAGCTTCTTTGCAAGCACATAATGAATCACTGTTCGGGTTTCACCGCCCGCTCTGCCTATTCAGTAACCTAAGATCCGAAAACACATTAATTTCCCACGAGGTCAATAGTTCAAAAGGAGATTCAAAATTCTAATTGTCTTGTGCAACATATCCAAAATATTTAAAAATCAAGCATGAATAGCGAGAAAATATACATGCTAAAAATTCCCTTATCAAATACCCCCAAACTTGAATGTTTGCTTGTCCTCAAGCAAAAAGGAAACCATGAAAGCATAGTGCTAAAAGCTCATGATAAGTTCAACTTTGACATTTAAAAGGCTCCATCATGCAGCATTCACTTCTTGACTTAGCTCATAGACAATATTAGATAATGGAAAACTAAGCATTCCTACTCTCTGTGCAGACCGTTGTACAAACTTCCAACTCATCCATGTGTTTCATGTGTTTAGCATCCTTGAACCGTGCACAGGTCATTCTGCCATTTTTTTTTTTTTGAACAAGGTAGCCAACTTTAGGAGTAATAACACACTTTTGCTTGTCTTTTGACAAGGGTGATTTTTTTAAATTTATCACTTGTCTTTTGACGCGAATACAAACATTTGTGATGAATGCACCCGGTTACTTAACAGGTCATAAACTTAAAATGCTTTGCATACTCATATTTTAAGCTGCCGTTTGACGTAAAAGTAAACATTTGTGATGAATACTCCTAGTTACTAAGCAACTCAAAACATTGGAGTAGATACACATCATATACTTATTCATTCACTTTCATACTCATTATCACTCCTTGTTTTGATATTTTTCTTAGAGGGTAATAACAAAAAAAGACAGCACACTTATCTCTTATGCATAACTACACAATTCACCCGTCTTTGGAAAAGTGTACTTCAATAATTCAACAGAAAATAGTCATGCTTAATCCAACTTTATAAGATATTATCCACTCTAAGCCTAGGAATATCATGGATACATCATGAAGCACCTAAAAATGTCAAAGTTGGTCTTAAATGCATATCACTTTTCACCCTCTATTTTCATGGTTCCAGTGTGTAGTGTCTTTCATAGTCAAAGCATGCAATGTCTCCCCCAAACTTAAATATCACATTGTCCTCAATGGAAAAACAAAGAATAGAAAGGCTTACGAATACTTCCTTTTGACTATGTGGGTGTGAGTTTGTTGTTGCTCCTGGTTATTTGCTTGTATGATCAATCCCTGCACAACTCAATAAAACAAATAAGGTTTTTTTTTTTTTTGGGTTGCCTCCCAATCAACGCTTAGTTATAGTCATTAGCTTGACTTTTCCATTTAGCTAAGATGAAGTGAGAGGGATATCATCCCTTTTTCCAATAGACTCTCCATTCCTATAATGCTTCAGACGCTGCCCATTCACTGTGAATGTTCCCTTTTCATCATGAGTGACCTCTACTGCTCCATAAGGAAATACCTTCACAACCGTAAATGGTCCTGACCACCGTGATTTGAGCTTACCAGGAAACAAGCGGAGCCGTGAATTGAAAAGTAATACCTGCTGACCAGGGACAAACTCCTTGCGTACAATGTGTTTGTCATGCCATGCCTTGGTTCTTTCCTTGTATATCTTGGCATTCTCATAGGACTCATTGCGAAATTCATCCATCTCATTAAGTTGCAGGATTCTTTTCTCACCTGCAACCTGCAGATCCATGTTCAGTTGTTTCATTGCCCAGTATGCCTTATGCTCTAATTCAACAGGAAGATGGCATGCTTTTCCAAAAACTAATCGATACGGAGACATTCCCAATGGTGTTTTGAATGCTGTCCGATATGCCCACAATGCATCATCTAGCTTTCGTGCCCAATCTTTCCGAGAATTACTTACTGTTTTCTCTAAGATTTGCTTCACCTCTCTATTTGATACCTCTTGTTTGGCCATTTGTCTGAGGATGATAAGCCAATGCTCGTTTGTGTCTGACTCCATACTTAGATAGCAGTGCTTCAAACTGCTTGTTGCAAAAATGAGTTCCTTCATCACTGATGATGGCTCGAGGAGTACCAAATCTGGTAAAGATGTTCTTTCGTAGAAAATTAAGTACCACCTTGCCATCATTTGTAGGCGTTGCAATTGCCTCGATCCACTTTGATACATAATCCACTTTGCTAAGAGAATGTATTTGTTGTTATATGATGAAGGAAAAGGTCCCATGAAATCGATGCCCCAAACATCAAATAATTCAACTTCTAGGATATTCTGCAGTGGCATTTCATTTCGTCGAGATATAGTCCCGAGTATCCGACATCTATCACAAGCAGTAACAAAAGCATGAGCATCTTTAAACATAGTGGGCCAATAAAAACCTGATTGCAGAACTTTGGCTGCAGTGCGCTGAGTTCCAAAGTGCCCCCCATATTCAAGTGTGTGGCAATGCTTCAATATGTTTGTCATTTCCTCTTCTGGAACGCACCTCCTGATGACTTGATCTGCACAATGCCGATAGAGTATCGGCTCCTCCCAGAAGTAGTGTTTGACTTCAGAAAAAAATTTCTTCTTTTGCTGGTAAGAAAAATCCGGCGGTATGATTTTACCTGCAAGAAAGTTGACATAATCTGCATACCAAGGAAAGAATTTATTAGTGGAAATTGCTAAAAGTCTTTCATCAGGAAAACATTCATTTATAACCGTGAATTTAGGCTCCAGCTGTTGTGTCAATTCCAGCCTTGAAAGATGATCTGCCACCACGTTCTCAGTCCCCTTTTTATCTTTAATTTCTACATCAAATTCTTGCAGTAACAGGATCCAACGGATGAGTCTAGGCTTGGCATCTTTCTTAGACACTAGGTGTCTAATTGCAGCATGATCAGTATACACCAGCACTTTGTTTCCCATCAGGTAAGGCCGAAACTTATCAAATGCATAGACCACAGCAAGCAACTCTTTCTCGGTTGTGGCGTAATTGAGCTGGGCATCGTTGAGTGTTCTGCTGGCATAGTATATGGTGTGAAACACATTATTTTTCCGTTGCCCCAGTACTGCTCCAACTGCATAATCACTTGCATCACACATAAGCTCAAATGGTTTCTCCCAATCCGGTGCAATCACAATAGGAGCTGTCACTAACTTCTTTTTCAACAAAGATAAAGGTTGTCTTGCATTCCTCATCAAACTGAAACTTTGTGTCTTTTAGCAGCAGATTGCATAGCGGTTTGGATATTTTAGAGAAGTCTTTGATGAACCTCCTATAAAATCCCGCATGACCAAGGAAACTCCTAACCCCTTTGACTGTAGTTGGCGGCAGAAGCTTGTCTATTGCCTCAATTTTAGCTATGTCTACCTCTATTCCTTTTTCTGAAATCCGGTGCCCCAACATTATACCTTCCTTTACCATGAAGTGGCATTTTTCCCAATTCAAAATCAAGTTTGTCTTTTCACAACGCTCCAACACCAACGCCAACTTTGCAAGGCAATCATCGAAAGAAGTTCCAAATACAGAAAAGTCATCCATGAAGACCTCAATGATCTGCTCCACCATATCTGAAAAGATAGCCATCATGCACCTCTGAAAAGTAGCTGGTGCATTACACAACCCAAAAGGCATTCTTCTGAAAGCAAAAGTACCATAAGGGCAGGTGAAAGTAGTCTTCTCTTGGTCCTCAGGTGCAATGGCTATTTGGTTGTATCCCGAATAACCATCTAAGAAACAGTAGTATTCATGCCCAGCTAACCTGTCCAGCATCTGATCAATGAATGGTAGGGGGAAGTGATCTTTGCGTGTTGCCTTGTTGAGCTTTCGATAATCCATGCAAATCCTCCATCCAGTTACCGGTCTAGTAGGTATCAAGTTGTTGTTTGCATCCTTTACCACTTTGTTATTCCTCCTTTCTTTGGCACAACTTGAACCTGGGCTCACCCATGAGCTGTCGAGAGATTGGATAAATAACACCAAGATCTAACCATTTCAAAACTTCTTTTCGGACTACCTCTTTCATGGTCGGGTTAAGCCTTCTCCGATGTTCTACTGTTGGCTTGACTTTATCCTCCAACAAAATTTTATGCATGCAAATAGAGGGATTGATGCCTTTGATATCTGCCAATACTCACCCGAGAGCTGCCTTATGTTTTCTCAACACCCTCAACAATTTTTCTTCCTCTGTTTTGGTCAGCTTTGCAGAGACTATCACAGGATAGGTGGAAGCTTCTCCAAGATATGCATACCGAAGGTGTTCTGGAAGAGGTTGCAATTCCAGAACCGGTGCTTGTTCACTGGTTGATTTTATTTTTGGTGCTGGTTGTCCCAAATCTTCAAAGTATCTTCTGCGGTTAGGTTCAAAAGAGTCCATCCAACATGTATATTCTGCTATTTCAGCATCCTCTTCCAGTACATTATTTACCAAACATGCTTCCAACGGGTCAGTTGGGAGCTTGACTTTGTCATTAATTAAAGAGTCCACCACTTGAATGCTAAAACAACTCTCCCCCATATCTGGCTGTTTGATGGCTTTGAACACATTGAAAATCACCTCCTCTTCATTCACCCTTAACCGCAGCTCCCCTTTCTTCACATCAATTAACGCACCTCCAAGTGGCCAAGAATGGCCGGCCAAGCAAGATAGGAATCTCATTATCCTCCTCCATATCTAGTATGATGAAGTCTGCTG
The DNA here is from genome assembly GCA_019202695.1 of Populus x sibirica. NCBI lineage: Eukaryota > Viridiplantae > Streptophyta > Magnoliopsida > Malpighiales > Salicaceae > Populus > Populus x sibirica. Next base: position 1,427,417 of record JAGMVL010000239.1, on the reverse strand, counting down.
GAAAGATGAACTTGCCCACTTTCACCAGTACGTCTTCAATTATTCCCCTTGGATGCTTCAATGACCTGTCAGCTAGCTGCAGTGTTACTGTAGTTGGCCTTGCTTCACCTAAACCAAGCTTCTTAAAAATAGATAAAGGCATGAGATTAATACTTGCACCTAAATCACATAAAGCTTTTTCAAATATAGAATTTCCAATGGAACATGGTATAGTAAAACTCCCTGGATCCTTAAGTTTAGGAGGCAGTTTCTTCTGCAAAATGGCACTCGCATTCCTCGCAAGAGCAACAGTCTCATATTCCTCTAGCTTTCTTTTGTTTGAGAGGATGTCCTTCAAAAATTTCACATAGCTTGGCATTTGTTCAAGAGCATCTGCAAAAAGAATGTTAATCTGCAATTTTTTAAACACATCAAGAAATTTAGAAAATTGCTTATCAAGTTTATTCTTCTTGAGACGTTGTGGGAATGGAATTCTCTGCAGTATTTCTTGCGTTGGTTCTGGCAGAGGATCAGATTTTTTCATATTCTGAAGTGGTTTGGCCACTTGCTCCTCCTCTTCTCTTCCTACACTCTTGTTTCCAGCGGTCTGCTCCACCTCTTTTCCACTTCTTAAAGTTATGGCCTTGCATTGCTCCTTAGGATTAATTTCAGTTGTGCTTGGTAGAGTTCCTTGTTGTCTACCCGTGAGCATGTTGGCTAACTGACCAACTTGAACCTCCAAATTTCGAATAGAAGCTGCTTGGTTCTGCAGATTAGTATTTGTTTCGGTCATGAATCTGCTGGTGTTGTTTGCTAATTGTGTCATAGCTTCTTCAAGTTTAGATTTCTCTTTCATGTGCTCACTTGAAGATGGCATAGCTGGATTCTTCATGACAGTTTGATTGTTCCATGAGAAATTAGGATGATTTCTCCAACCGGGATTATATGTTGCACTGTAGGGGTTGTTCTGCCGGCTGTAGTTTGACACAAAATGAGCATGCTCTGCTTGAGAGAATGGGTTCCCAACCTGACACTCTTCACTTGTGTGATTTCCATGGCAAAAATCACACGTTGTATGGATGGCATTTGCTGACAGTTGAGTGGTTTTCGAGTCTTTGAGTTAGTGAATGGACTTGAGCTGTTAATGTCGTGATTGCATCAATTTCATGCACCCCAACAGTCTTCTTCTCGCATGCTTCTTTCATTTGGCCATTGGTAATTGTTCATAGCCATTTCTTCCAATAAGTTGTAAGCATCATCCTGTGACTTACTCATAAAAGCTCCTCCTGAAGCTGCATCAATTAGTGTTCTTGTGGAGGCATTCAATCCATTGTAAAAATTCTGCACCTGCATCCACTTCGGTAGTCCATGATGGGGGCATCTCCTGAGCAAATCCTTGTATCTCTCCCAGGCCTCATACAATGGTTCACTCTCAAGTTGGGCGAAGTTAGCTATCTCAATATGCATTTTTGCTGTTTTGGCTGGTGGAAAAAATTTAGCAAGGAATTTCTGAGCCAAATCTTCCCAGCTGATAACTGAATCTGCAGGCATGGGGTTTAACCAGTTCTTCGCTCTATCTCGCAGAGAAAATGGAATCAGTTTGAGACGAATGGCATCATCAGTAACGCCATTATGCTTAAATGTGTCGCAAATTTCCAAGAAACTTGCAATGTGGGCGTTAGGATCATCACTTGGCAGCCCATAAAACTGAATCATCTCGCAGTATTGCTTGGTTTGATCTCAAAATTATTGGCCTCAATCCTTGGTTTCCTGATAACAGAACGGATTCCTGTCACCTGTGGGAGAGCAAAATCTCTCAATGCCCGTGTGTCTTGCTCGGGATTTGCATTGTCTGCCATGATGCCTGAACTGTTTTGAGTCTCTCGCGTTTTCTTTCTTAATCCCCTTGCAGTTCTCTCAATCTCAGAATTATAAGGTAGCAACGACTGGTTTTTGTTGCTTCTCATGCACTAGACAACACACCTAAAGAGCTGAAGACAAAAGGCAATCAAATTAGATCAAATTTAATTTATATTGATATTATTAGTAATTTTATCTAAAATTCCCGGCAACGGCGCCAAAAACTTGTTGGTTAATTTCGCAAGTGCACGAATCGTAACAAGTAATAAAGTGATGCGTAGAGTATCGTCCCACGAGGATTTGTAAAAATTACTACTAATTACCAAAGTCTTTTAAATTATGATCTATTTGAGGAATCAAATGAGATAGTTTATGAAACAAAAATTAATGATAAAAAAACAAACAACCAAATGATTAAATATTAATGAATTCAATTGTCCTGGTTCTAGGATTTCTGACTTACCGTAACTATGCCTATGTGAACTTTCTCGATTAAATTAATTACTCCTAATGTTGATAATCAGGTTTTGCTAATGCAAATATTAATCTCTCTCGAGCATCAATAAATTATTTCAACAACCAAATTTCATATACTCTACGAAAGTTCTGAACTTGCCGAAATCAATTAAATACTTTAAAACCCGTAACGATTACAAAAGTTCCTAGGATATCTCTATCCTATAGATTTCTTAAGGTATTTCAAACAATAGCTAAAACAATTATCACTTCTCGTTTCAAATTGAATTCTAAATCATGCGAGATCTTTGGCCAAACACACACAAGCATTACACATAGAATGAAATACTCAACATCTTAATGTAATAATTCAATCGAAGAAATTGTTCACATATTCATAGTAAGGTTACATCAAAAATCCCAGAATAAAAGTCTACTCCATAGTTAAATTAAAGAGAAACAAACTTGATACGATGAACATCACTTAAAAGCGAGAGAATTTCCAGTGGAAGAGATAGGTGTCCTCCCTGGTCTTCAATATTTTTGCCTCTGTTCTTTTTGTTCCTGTTGGTGCCGCCTCCTCTGTTTTTCTTTGCTCTGTTCAGGGTTTCTAAGTGTCTCCCTCCTCTGTTTTTCTGACCCCGTAACTCTTCTTTTATATTGTGGCTTTTCTACACCTGCAGTAATGAGGAAAATTTCCTTTTCTGCATTGATTTCTCCTACCCAGACATTGCGGGCCAGATTTGAGGTAGGAAACGTGCGAATTCAAAGATCTCTATTTCTGGAGAAATTGTAGAGAATCAAATTTTCTTTCCAACGACACTGATCTTGCAATTTTTGGACCTCTGAGCGTTGAGATATGGGCTATAAACCGAAACAGTCTTTGCAGTGCAGGAATTTCGGGCTGGTTCAATCCTTGTTTTTCAACTCGCTTTTTGGGCTTCAAACAACAAAACTGAGTTATATGTCCTTCATATGTTTTGTAGACCTTCATCTCAGCTATTTGAAAATGGTTACGAACATCCGGAACTAAATTGTATAGCTTCTTTGCAGCACATAATGAATCACTGTTCAGTTTCATTGCCCGGCTCTGCCTATTCAGTAACCTAAGATCTGAAAACACATTAATTTCCCACGAGGTCAATAGTTCAAAAGGAGATTCAAAATTCTAATTGTCTTGTGCAACATATCCAAAATATTTAAAAATCAAGCATGAATAGCAGAAAATATACATGCTAAAAATTCCCTTATCACTGGTCAACCCAAAAAAAAAAGGGAGCCAAAGAGAGTTAGAGACAAAGGTGTTTTTTTCCTATCATAACGTGGCATATATCTATCCCTCTATTTATATTCTAACTCCCCTCTCATATACATTAACATGTGTTAAATTTTAACACAAATCACCCACTCTCCCTCTGCCTTTCTAGCTCCAATGGAAGCCTCGACAAAATCCTCCACAAGAATTCAAAGGACCCCAAGCCCCGAGAAAGGATAAGGGTCGAGATTGAGGCACATTTGAAGGAGAAGCCGCTAAAGCGCGTTTTCAGACAGGGGTGCCCTGCTGCTGGTATTGTGAAGAAGAAGAAAAGGAGCTTTTTTTTTTTTTATGAATATGGCAGTTGAGGTGAGCTCTCTGGTAAGGCTTTTGAGTGGATACACAGATGATAGGAACGTTGTGGTGATTCTGTAGAGAGCGAATCTCAAAAATTGGACCTCGATTTGCAAGTGCCAAGTGGAGGGGAAAAGCGCCTGGACTTGAAGGTAAATTGGTGTTCTCATCTGGGTTCCGTTTGTTTCTTGAGAAAATATTAAGGAGAAGAGCATCGAAAGGGTCTCAAAATATTATGATGATCATCCTAGTCTTTTGATGTTTCATGAGATCATCGAAACAGAGTTTTTGATGCTCAAGAAGAGATTTTATATGTTTTTCATGCCTGTTTAAAATTATGATTTTTTCTTCTTTTCATTTTCTTTGAATTGAAATTTAAGGGCTTTACAACTTCTTTCTGTTGGTGCGAAGATATCTTTTTATTAAATGATTGGTTTCCTGATTTACTTTGAAATCATCTGCTCTTTGATATCCTCAATTTGATTTCTGAGAAAATGTAGAAATAGAAAATGAGAGTCCAAAACGACGTGGTTTCACATCCATGTATATAAAAAAGAGAGGTCGGGTCTCAGTCAGGTTTACCCAGGTCGCCCGGGTTCCGGGTTGACCCGCCGGGTCGACCGGGTTTCGCCAGGCCAACTCCCTAGCGGGTTTTTACTTAGACCCGGACCGGTCCCAGGCTCGGGTCGGCCGGGTCCCGGGTCAACTCGCCGGGCCGGTCCGGATTTCAAAACTATGATATAAACTCCCCTTAAAGTATCTCAAACATAAATGCTAATTAATTTTTTATCATTTTTTTTATTTTTGATAAAAAAAACATTTGAATTACCCTTGAAATATCCTAAATAATTTTCTTTATAAAGTTTTTCTATTCTTATTAAAAATACATTTAAACTACCCTTGATGCATCCTAAACATAAATGCTAATTATTATTTTTTTTATAAAAAAATTATTCAAACTACAATTGAAGTATCTTAAATAAATTTGTTTTAAATTTTTTTAATTTCTTTTAAAAAAATTAAACTCCCCTTGAAGCATCCTAAACATAAATATTAAATAATTTTTTTATTAATTTTTTATAAAAAAAATTTAAACTACCCTTAAAGTATCATAAATAATTTTTTATAAATATTTTCTATAAAAAAATATTTAAACTATCATTGAAGTATCCTAAACAGAAATGCTAATTAATTTTTTTATAACTTTTTTATTAAAAAAAACACATTTCAACTATTCTTGAAGTAACATAAATAATTTTTTTATAAATGTTTTTTATTTGTTGTATAAAAAAAATAAAACCAACTTTGAAATATCTAAAACAAAAATTTTTAGCCTTGAGTCTAAACTACCCTTGAAGCATCCTAAATATAAATGCTAATTATTATTATTTTTTTTATTAAAAAAACATTCAAACTACCCTTGAAGTATCTTAAATAGATTTGTTTTGAAGTTTTTTAATTTCTTTTAAAATAAAATTTAAACTCCCCTTGAAGGATCCTAAACAGAAATATTAAATAAAGTTTTTTATTAATTTTTGATAAAAAAATATTTAAACTACCCTTAATGTATCATAAATAATTTTTTTATAAATTTTTTTTATTTTTTCTGTAAAAAAACATTTAAACTATCATTAAAGAATCATAAACAGAAATGCTAATTAATTTTTTGATAACTTTTTTTTATTTTTTTAAAAAACATTTCAACTATTCTTAGAGTATCATAAATAATTTTTTTATAAATGTTTTTTATTTGTTGTATAAAAAAATAAAACCAACTTTGAAATATCTAAAACAAAATTTTTTAGCCTTAAGTCTAACAACCATGTTAAACCCAAGAGCCTTAGATTTAAAAACCGAGCGAGATTCAATATCTTTAGATTTAACGATTATGTCAGACTCATGAGACTTGAGTTAGGTGGCATGCCTTGATCCAACACAGGGCAACAACTTTTGAAATAAAAAATTAAAAAAGACAACATCTCCATAGTTATCTGAATATCTATAAAGTAATCTACAATACAAACACTGTATATATACAATACTTGTACTATATATATAGACACACATTGTGTGTGTGTCGTGTGTGTGATTATATTAAATTTACAAACAAAAAAATAATCAAAATTGATTCATCTTTTAGTACAAGTGTAGCAGAATAGAACAATATTATATGATATCTAACAATAATTTTAGTTGTAGAGATTGTTATACTAATTGTCTGTATAGTTTTTTAAAATGACATATCCATCTATTAAAATTATTGATCTTTATTATTATATAGTTTTTTTTAATCAATGATTCACTCCATAATGTTTTTAGTGTCAAATCGATAAATGCAATATTTTAAGTTGTCTTATAAATACAAATTAATCTTTATAAATTATGTATGAAAAAATTTCAAATACTCAAAACATTTTCTATAATAAAAATATTTTTGTGCTAGATAATTAGCTCGCTTTGCAATACAGACTAAGTTAAATGTTTTTTAAATATATAAAATTAACATGTAAACATTGTTAATGTAAACAATAATAAAATAATAATATGTTTTTTATATTAATTTTTTTAAAAAATAATAAAATAAATATAAAAATATTTTTTATACCATAATAACTATATAAAAAGTAAATTAAAATAAATAAATAAAAAATTTGATAACCAAAAAAGTAAAATACAAGGGATAAAAAATGGCATTGTTCCTATCTATAATGTTATCACGCGTACGCCACAGTACATCTAAAGGACATAGTTAAACGAAAGAAGATAATCATATATATCCGAAAGATAAGGTTCTAGAAATTGTTCAGTTTTTTTTCTTTTTAATATTTACTTGCTGATCATTTCATTTCCGCCAATTCCCAATTCAAAATATAATCAAAAGTATATAGCAGGTTGTTCAATAATAAAAACTTAGAATTAAGAGATTTGTTTTTTTATGATCTCAAGTTCGAATTCTAAAGTTATCAATTTTATAGCTACTAGAGGCTTACATGGTCGTTAATTTCAGGGCTCGTGAGATTAATCGAGATGTACGCAAACTAACCCGGACACTCACGTTAATAATAAAAAATATATTCAAACAAGAGAACATATATATATATATATATATATATATATATATATATATAACATAAAAATTATACAAAAATTTGAAAAAATAGCAAAATCCTAGAAAAAATCACGATGAATAAATAAAAAAAAAAGAGATAAATCAAAATAGGCTTGTTCAAATCAAATCTAATTTCACTACATAATAGCTTACCAGCTAGTGCTGCCGTTGGTGGTGGTGGAGCCGCTGCTGATGTTGATGGTAGTGGAAGAATCGCTACCTTGATAAAGTGCTTTGTTGGAGATGGATAGAGAATATGAAGAAGATTGCATGAAAGGGAGGGTAAAATAGGTTGAGAATATTTTATACGAGGTATAATTGTAATTAAATAAGTAAGAGGTTATTTTATCTTAAAAATCAATAGGGTCGGAGAAACATGTTTTTCATTTTTCTTCCAGTAAGTAGAAATATTTGGAAAACATTTTTCCCAACCTCAAGCTTTGCGGTAGAAAGATGAAAAAAATCCTTTTCCTTTCTCCAATTTGTAAAAAACGGAATTTAAACACAGTTTTTTTTTTCATGTTAATTTTTCTATTTCTCTTAAATGGAGTAATACTCCATTATACGCATTTTTTTAGTTCTTCCTTTAACTTTCATCATTTAATTTAATTATAGCGCCACTTTTTTTTTGCCCTTTCTCCAGGTTAATTAGCCTTCCACGATGGTTAGGCTAATGTGTGATGGCCTGACTGGGAACCGGGAAAAAGAACATTCGAGCGGTAATGCTCAGGGCCCGCCTAACCTCAAATTCAACCTTAACTTCTGGCGCACGATAGCATCTACCTGCTAGAAGAAAAAAACAATTGTTTTTATTTTTTCTTTATTTTTATAGCTCGAACAAGAAAGCTATTTTAGAAAGATAAAATAACATTTTTAAATTGAAGAATTATTTTTACATGTTAATTAAAAAAGTTAAAAATTTGTTTAATATATTTTTATGTAAAATAAGATTTTAATTGATGTTATATTAGTTAGTTAATATTAATAAATAGTTATATTAATATCAAATATATTAAAATATAATCAGCTTTTGTAAATAATGTTTATATATATATATATATATATAAAATACTATATTTATACTATTTAAAAAATTATATTACCAATTTCACTCTTCTTACTAACTTCCCGAATAAAAAATATTCCCCTCCCTCCTCCTCCAAAACCCTTCAAAAACCCCTCTTCTTCTTGTTTTTTTTTTAAAAAAACAGCTAATCATTTTCTTGTATCCAAACAAGCATGAATACAGTAAAAGCAAACATAAAGAACCCAAAGGTGTGGGTATTGGTGATCGGAGTGACAGTGGCAGTTGGGATGGTGGCGGCGGCTGAGACGCGGAGACGGAAAGCCAAATTTAAAGAGGACTTTGGAGCCTTCGTTCAAAGATTCCAGATTCTTCCATTCCCTCAGCCTCCTCCTCCGGCTGCCAAGCAAACCCTCGCTGGGCTCACTTTTGCCATCAACGACATGTAGTCTGTCTGTCTTCTTTAATTTATTATTAACTAATTATTTAGTTAGTTCTGCCTTTTTTTTAAAAAATAATTAAATGATTTGTGGCAGATTTGAGTTGGAGGATTATGTGACGGGTTTTGGGAATCCAGACTGGGCAAGAACGCATGTGGCTGCTGAGAAGACAGCAGTGACAGTGACTGCTCTGTTAAAGAATGGGGCTGTCTGTGTTGGCCAGACTGTTATGGGCGAATTAGGATTCGGGTAATGAAATATCAGTGTTTTCTGTTTTGTTTTGTTTCCTTTCACATACACACAAATACGTATTTATGATTTGTTGAGTTAACGTCTTCCTTGTTACATTAGGGTGAGTGGCGAAAATATGCATCATGGAACTCCTATCAATCCGGAAATGCCCGCCCATGTCCCCGGCGGTTCTTCTAGTGGTTCAGCTGTGGCCGTTGCTGCTGGGCTCGTTGATTTTGCTCTAGGTAATAAAAGTTCCTTTGTTTAGATGGCATATGCTCAGTCAATACTATCCAATGTAGATTGACGGTCGTATATCAGTTGGGACTCATGACTAATTGTTCTCCGAGAGAACTTGTGTTCAAATGACTTGCTTTTCAGTCTTTTCTTTGCACCTGCTTGCTTCTGGAAATAGTTTGAACATTTCAGCTGTGGTATCAAAATCGTTATTTGGAAATCTCATTGGCAGCTTCAAGTACTAGTTATATGTGTTTTTTGTTTCTGGCAGAATGGAGGGAATATTAGAAAAAAGGCATATTGATCTTAATGAGATTAACTCATGCATTCGTTTTACCTCCATAACATATTTGAGGTGGGCTATCTGACATTTTCTTTTCTCTTGGCTTGTAGAAAAGCTTTTCTAGCCTGCATGTTAATTCATGTAGATATAGAATTCAACACGATTTTGCTTGTTAATTGTGTGCTTGATTATCTAAGGCCCTTCTTATCTTTCAGGTACTGATACAATTGGGTGCATTAGAATTCCAGCAGCATTTTGCGGTCTCCTCAGCTATAGACCATCCCATGGGGCTGTATCTACGATTGGAGTTTTGCCAAATTCTCAAAGTTTAGACACTGTTGGTATGGGCATATTTATGTAGTGCTATTGCAGAATACATAGATATAAATGAGCAAAACCACATCTAGAATATTTTTAATTTGTTTATGTTTGATGGTTTTGTTTATGCTTGAGCAAAAATTGGGAGCACTTAGCTGCATATTTCTCTTGCTGTTTTAGATCACAGCCTCAATGTGCACTTTCCTTTTTAGTAGTCTGAAGTACTGTTCTTGAACATCTGAATCGTTATTTTTTTACAAGTTCGTTCACATTAAGAGAAGTGGATGAGCGTTATCTTTAATTATACATGATGCTGCATCAGTGCGAATGCATGTGCTCCCAATCAGCTCTGTTTGTAGGAAATGTGACCATTTTGAATTACCATTGCATTTTGAGTTGGTACCAGCATGCTAATTTACTATTTATTCAAGATTTTTCTGGACTTAATTATTTTCTCCTTGTTTCAGTTATGTTGTTGCCTTTACTGGTTTTCTGTTTCTTTACTTGGTAACATGGGACATTTCAGGATGGCTGGCACGTGATCCCTCTATATTACTTCGTGTTGGACATACTTTACTTAAACTAAATACTGTGGAACCCAGAAGGGCGAGACGTCTTATTTTTGCTGATGATCTTTTTCAGCTTTCTAAGGTTCCCAAACAGAAGGCTGAAGGTGTTATTAACAAAGCAATTGAAAATCTATCTGGATGTAAGTTGCAAGGCTATGATGTATTTCTTGTTACGTTCCTGTTTCAGATTTTATTTTCTTATCGTCCCATTATCAACATTATAGTTCATCATCATATAACTCTGTTTGACTTACTTTAATTGTGCTCATGTTGGTGTTTCTAATTGTTTTGTTCAATGCACAGACCAGCCTCAACAGCATATTAATTTTGGCCAACATATTTCTTTGAATGTACCGAGTCTAAAAGGGTTCCTTGATCAATCAACAAACCTGCAAAATGGAATCTCTAATTTGAAAGCTCTCTCTTCTGCAATGGTTTCATTACAAAGGTACTTGAGATTTTTTTGCTTTGCTTTTATTGTTCTTTCTATTAGGGTATGTGTGCACTGAATAAGTTAGGAATTTTTAGAAATGATAATTTGAGTTTCAGATTGTATCGAATAAAAAAATTGTATTTATTAATAGCAGATATGAATTTATGATCATGTTCTCATTTAAGGTTCTATTGTCATGTCTCCTTTAGCATGTGGGGCATTGTTTGAAATCCAGCCAACACACTGAGGTAATTCCTGCCTGTGATGGCAAGGTTCAATAGTGTTGGGGATGCAAGTTGGTGACTTTTAGAAATCTTCAACCATCATGGCATTTATTTGCCCCAAAGATATCGTGGATGTATAAAAGTAATTGTTAGTGATAAAGCAGTAAATTCTAGAATAATATTGCTGCTGATATTAGGAATAGAATGAGTTTGCTTAAATGACTTTTGCTTTCTTCCAAAAAATGGGTTTCACATTTTACCGAGCCAGCAAATATAAATCCATGATTGTTATGGCTTTTGAATTGGCAATAATAAATTATCTTCTGGCTTATGATTTACTGGTCCGGTATTCCATCCATGTAATTGTGCATGCCATTGGTTGTAGAAATGCATTTCCCTTTTGTTTTCTTTTTGTGGAGTAGCAGATCACACATGTCATTGGTTGTAGAAAAGCATTTCCTTTCCTTTCTTATCTTTTTGGTCAAGTGGTAAAGAAGCATATGGATGATAACTATGACTACGAACCATGCTCTGTAATAACATTCAATTCTAATTATCAAGAAGCTAATCAAGATGTATGGCTCATGGAATAGCATGATCAATTTGATAAAATGCATTGTTTGAGGTTTCTTTTTGAAATTCTTTCCTGTTTTGGTAAACTTTCCTTGATTTTTTGATCTGCAAACGTTGTTATGGAAAAGAGAACTCAGCAAAAGGCAGTCAAGATTTGTGTCTGACATGTCTTAAAGCAAAATTTTAAGCACTTAGGTTGCTTGGGTCTTTATTCTGCTAAATCTAATGAAATGTGGAAACCCAACACTGTTTATTGTTTTTGAAAAAAACCATGTTAGATATCCTATGTTGCTTCATATGTCCCAAAGCAATTTCTCCCTCTAAAAATCGTTCAAGGGGCTTATGATTTTTGCTTTATGTAACTTACCAAAAAAAAAAAGGTGTAGAGACTCTAATTGACATCCCATTTGTCATCTCTAACAAATGCATCCATCCTTTTCTTGGCCCAGTGAAACAAGGAAGCATGATTGAAACCTTTTTGGTTTTCTAGATCTGAGGGTCATGTAGTACATAAGATATCATTCACATTATATGGAGATAGCCTAAGCTCCCCATAGCTTGGAGAAGCGTAAGCCTTTCAGTCTAATGAGACAGATGATGACCATTCATGTTATTGACAATGAGATGGATGATATTGCTGCTTACCATCTTGTTGCTCTCATATATAAGCTTGTGATTTTTAAGCATGCTTCTGAGTCTGGTTAAGGTTTCATAAATAAGCTTTTGATTTTCTGAATCTAGACCTCTTAAATGACATGTTATCCAAATGGTTTGGAGCTACCATTGTCAGTAGGGCATTTAAACATTTGAAAAGGTTGAAGTATAGCATTTATTGGTATGAACGTTCTACACAAAGCTGAGTTCCCAAAAATTATAGTGATTGTTTTCAGATTAGAGCTCCTAAATGTTACCAGAGGCAAGCTTCACAGTGTTCTTGCAATTTTCTCTTTGAAATATCTCATTACCCACTTATTTCTGAGAGTTATTCAAGGTTTATATTTACCAGTTGGCAACACTTCATTTTCCAAAACAACCAATAAATGTTTCTTATAGAGTAATGCTAAACATTAAGTAAAAACAAGAAGTTAAAAACCTCTAGAATACACGAGCCCGTGGATTGATGGGACCCACAATTGGGTCTCACATCAAGATCATGATCCAATGGCTCATAATCTTCTTGAAGTTTTTTCTTAATGTTTAGCATTTTTATTTCTAATATTCTCCTAAATGTTATGTGCTTAAGTTGTATTTTTCTTGTTCTGTTCAAGTGACATTTGACAAAATCCTCCCTGGATTGCTGTTCTTGAATTTTGAAGGTTCTGTGCTTCTATTGCACTTGACCTGGAACCCCATTTCCATTTTTACTGATATTTCTGTGCATAATATTGCCTTTCAGACATGAATTCAAAACAAATCATGAAGATTGGCTTAAATCAGTGGAACCCAAGTTAGCACTTGATGTCTCTGATAATGTTCTCACAGCCATTAACACTACACATGAGAACATAAAAGCACTTTATGATATCAGGAAAGAGTTGCGAGCTTGCATGCAAATTCTCTTAAAGGTACCCTACCTTGTTGCTAGATTTTTTTCTCTCAGAATATCAGCTAGATGGTTTTTAATGCTAGCTGTCACACTTGTTTGCTTTCTGATATGTTGAAGTGTCTGGGTAACCTTCAGGTTCCTGATTTAGGACAACTTAGGTTTTCTTGCTCACAAAAGATTCATGGCAAGCTAGGGTTTGTTGTATGTGGAATTAGGATTGAGTAGGAGTTGTTTTAGAAGAAAAAACAGGGTTAGAAACCTGTAATCAATGTCGATTTCTCTTTTATTTTCCAAAGAATTGGGCTTAAACCAAATTTTGTCAACTTTTACCACCTGCCTGACTACCCACCTGTTGTTTTTTACATGCCTGTGCTGCTTGCTAACTTAACCTTATCTTTTTGTGTGTTTTGGTTGACATGTTGGTTTATACAAAATTTATTCAGTGACAAACTCAAATTGGTTGGAAAAATGATCCAAAACCAGCCTGACCTCTTCATTGAGTTTAGGTGCCAGGATGATGGAATGTTTCATAGTCTCATATCCTTTTTGTTGCCAGGATGATGGAATATTGGTTATTCCAACAGTTGCTGATCCACCGTCGAAACTTAATTCAAAGAAACGGGATACTGTTGAGTCTCACAATAGAGCACTGATACTTTCAAGCATTGCAAGCATGTCTGGATGTTGTCAGGTGACTTGGTGATTTAAAGTTTCAGCTTTCATCTGTTTGTGTTTTTAGTTTCTATGATCTTATTTAACTTTGTTATGGACTTAACATTTGTCTTTACTTTTGCATCTTGCTGTCAGGTTACCATTCCATTGGGAAAGAATGATGGCTGTCCTATCTCTGTTTCATTTATCGCATTTCATGGAGGGGACAAGTTTCTTCTTGATACAGTGTTGGATATGTACTCATCTCTTAAAGAGCAAATCAACTTTGTTTCCAATCCAGCACCATTGCAAGATGCCAATGAAAATTTTGATGCTTCAGAACTCTTGAAAGAAAAGGTAGATCCACCAACAATTTATTGTGATTTTGAATATTAGTTCATCTTATAAAAATATCCTTGCATTTAGTTCCTCTTTCCCCCATTCACTCCCTGTGCCTTTTCTGGTGAGTTAATTTACTTGATATTGTGTGCTTACTCCTGATATTTAACTAATTGGTTTGTAACTTAACAGAAACTTAACACTCCATGCATATAATGGTGGTTTGAAACCTTTACAAGGTCCATAAATGAAACTTATATTGAAAATGTCGCATTCGTTGCAACTGATCTAAGATAAAGGTTCCAGTTTGTTGCTTTTCCTTTTCTTGATTAGTTAACCCACCCTTGTATAGTTATTAGTTAAGTGTGCTAGAGCAAGATAATAGCTGGAGAGTGCTTTCGGTGCCACATGAACAATAAGTTTTTATAGAATTACTTGCAATTGAAACAGTATTGGTATGATAATTAAGTGTGCTAGAGCAAAAATATAGCTGGAGAGTGCTTTCGGTGCCACACGAACAATAAGTTTTTATAGAATTACTTGCTATTGAAACAGAATTGGTATGACAATGGGCCATTAGCTTCTTCAGCTCTCTTGCTGTTTTTGCCACACCACTGCATTAATGTGTAAAACTGGTCTTCATGGCAAGCAACAATCTGTAAAATTGAGGCTTTGCATTGACATTATATGAGTAACCTTACTCTGATACTACTTGATGTAGCACAGCCTACAGGTTATAAACAAGCAGAGAGGATTCTCTATAGGAGAGAAGTGAAATTAGATGAGAAGAAATCCATATAGAAGAGGGATGGAGGAATAGAAGACGCTGAAAGTAACCCTGTAGGAGAGTGCTGAGAGAAGACAGTAATAGTAGTTTCAAAAGTGGTTCTCAATTTCAATATCAAAGTCTGGTAAAACATAAAAGAGGTGCAGTCAATTAGGCACCAAAATCCTAGTAGATACCTTTGTTAACAAGGAAAGTGAATAACACTAAGTCCTTACAAAGCAAACTGGACTAAAACTATGAAGTAAAATAAAATGGTAAAATGTGGATTGTTACAAGTAATGACATACCTCGTGGGTGTTTAAGACAACAATTATAGGTTTTCTAATTAATTGACTATGAATTCACTCTCTTTTTCTAAGATCTTAGTCTTTCTGGCTTCAGAACATCATTGGAAATATCGGTGATCAACTTGAGCTTTTGATGTGTGATTCCACATGGAAGTCTTTCACCATAGTTTTCATGAAAAAGTTTCTCTTTTCCTCACAGTTTACTCATTTTACCTGTCTCCTTGGACATATATGTTATACTTGACCTGTCATAATTTTACAAGGGAGTTACATAAACAATCTTGTCATTGGTGTGTTTGTATATGCTTGTGAGAAGGGCCCTCTGTGAATCTACAGTTCATTATGATCCTGTTTGCCAACATTTACTGTAAAACGCTAAAGAATACCCAAGAAAAGATGTTTTGATATGTTTTTTTGCTTCTTAACCAATGACATAAAAATTTATGGCAGGGCAATGCTGCATATAAGGGGAAGCAGTGGAATAAGGCTATTAATTACTACAGTGAAGCTATTAAATTGAATGGGAAAAATGCAACTTACTATTCCAACCGGGCAGCAGCTTACTTACAATTGGGATGGTATGATGGTGTGCTTGATCTATGTTTCACTCTTATTTTGTTATACTGAGAGCTTTCTTTACCTTTTGATTTCAATGCATGCAGCTTTCAGAAAGCTGAAGAAGACTGCAATATGGCAATATCACTGGATAAAAAGGTGACGACAAATTTTTGCAATGATCTTTATATTTGATTGAATTCTTGTAGCCATTTTCATAGCAGGACAAACCAGATCCTATGGTGCTCCATGTGTATCTTAGGCTAAATCTTAAATTTTGTTTGTTTTGTTGGCTAAGAGTCCAAGGCAATCATTGAAGAATCTCACTGCAATGGGAAGATATGGAAATATATGGTCCACTCTTTTTTGCTTTCCCTTACTATATCAGTAGGCCGTCTGCACTTAAGATTGATGAATACACGCATCTAACTTATGTCTCTGGATTGGGAAGCAACCATATACGGAAACGAGTCTGTTTCCATTTTTTGCCTATTTATTTCTTGATGTGTCATTTAGCATTAGCTGAAAATGGGCATTGGGTCTGTAAAATCAGTTATTTGAGAGTATATAACAGCTGTGTTGCTTGCAGCTTTCTCCTCGGGCTTTTGCTATATGCACAATCCTCAACATTTATAAACACCCCTACATCTCACCTAAGATTAGTGCACTTTCCAACCAGTAGCAGAATTTCATTTAGCAAACCTTTGCCTATAGATTTCCCTGTTTTATTTACTTTCTCCCTCAATATGTCTAGGTAAATTAGAGAAATGGGGGACTAGAAGAATAACAGAAAATGGCACATATTTGATAATGCATCAGGTCAGTAATAAATTTATATTGGCCATTGTGATAATGGTCTATTGTTTCATACATAAATTAATTAAACAGTGCCTTTTTTTATCCACAACTAGCATATATGGATTTTGGAAATCATGAATGAATGCAAATGCTTGCTCTAATATTTCTTGCAATTTTCCATGCAATTAAGCTTTCTGAACACTTCAACTTTGATTTATGGTTGTATGCCTATTGTAACTCAAAACATGAAGATGTTTCAATGTCGACAAATAGGTTTTGTTGAATGAGATTGGTGCTCTTTATCTCAAATTGTTGGAATAGGATACTGCAAAATGCCTTTGCACGCAGAGGATCATATTGTGCTCTTGAATGGAAGTATTAAGATGTTCAACTTTTTTTTATTTTGCAGAATGTGAAGGCATATCTGAGGCGCGGAACAGCTAGAGAATCACTCCTCTTCTATAAAGACGCAGCTCAAGGTGAGTTCTGAACACCTGATTTTTTATTGTTTAAGTGAGTATAGTATGTGAAATGAGCAGAATGTTCTCCATATTTAAGATTGTTTTTCGAACTTGACATGTATACTACGGATTTCTATGATGCAGGGGTTTAATTTTTTGAGAATTGATCATATGTAGATATGCATATAGATTGAGTCGTTTGAGAACATTCACGCATGCATTCTAGAATTAATATTTGGAACATGTTGATTTTCGTGTTTTATTCCACACTACTCTTACAAGAAGCATCGTCTCTCTTAATTCACAGATTTCAAGCATGCTCTTGTCCTTGAACCGCAAAATAAGGTAGCCAGACATGCTGAAAAGAGACTCAGAAAACTTATGAGTTGACATTTTGCTAATCACTCCCCAGCTTTACAAAATGGCATAGTACTGAAGGGGGATCAAAGGTCTATTATTCACTTTTCCAATGTCAACCTTTATGGGCAAAAGAAATAGAGAGAGAGAAGCAACTCTGGTTTTTACTCCCACCTCTTGCAAGCTTTTTAATTGAAAATAAAAGAAAATTTTGTCCAGTTCTGTTCAACGAAATTTTGCTTTCCTTTCAAGGTTCTCTTTTATTGCCCCTTTAGATGTGATGAGAAACGGTTTGTGCTGCTATAATACTCCCTTTATCCATTTTATTTCAGCTTTCTTTTGTTTTTCTTTATAGAGGATCTTCAAGACTGACGTTAGATTACAGGTTATCTCATTTGGATGCTGCAATGTTTGTATTGCCTCCAGTTCAAAATTTCTACGACAGCTGTTGAAAGTGAAGTTTGAAGTTGGTGGGGATGATTGATGTTTGATGAAATCCCAAGTCTTGCGAAAATATTAGGAATTATCTGATTCTTAAAGGTTCAATATGGGATTTTTCTTAAGAATAGCTTCGAAATTGAATTTTTTTTTTCAATTCCAAAAATACATCTTTAGATAATAATATTCTGAGACAATCTAAATTAAATATACTAAAATGTTATTCAGGAGACCCAAATAATTCACAGATAAAAAAAAAGAGTGAAAAGAGGTTATAAAATTCAAAGCCTAAAAACCTAATATCAAATATTAAAACAAAAAAAAAATCTTCAAAACATATAACGCTGAAGAAAAAAGTTCAAGTTAACTTAGGTTAACTTGATGAATCCACTACTTGTAATATGATATCGGGATAAAAAAAAATTCAAAAGAACCTAGTAAAAAAGATCAAAGTTTAATAAAAAATGTTAAAGCTAACTCAAGTTAACTTTACCAACCTACTCTTGGAATAACCAAACAAAAATAAAAGTGAAAAAATGACAGCTTGAAGGCAAATAATTTAATACAAATAATGAAACTGAAAAAAAATTGAGGGAAAAAAAATCCAAGTCAACTCAGGCTAACTCAACTAACCCGTCACTCGCGACATGAGATCGAGATAAAAAAAATTAGACTTTCAAAAAAAGAACCTCACAGAAAATACCAAAGTTAAATTAAAAAAAAAACATTGAGAAAAAAAATACAAGCTAGCTCAGGTTAGCTTGACCAACCCACCCACCCTTAAAGTAACAAAATAGAAAGAAAAGCAAAACAATGACAAAGCTTAAGGAAAATAATTTAATGCAAAATCATGAAATTAAAAAAAATAAAAGCCATAAAAAAATCGATGAAAAAGAACCGAGTCAACCCTAGTTAACTCAACCAATTCGCCACTCGCAAAATGATATTATGATTAAAAAAAATTAGACTTCCAAAAGAAGGTATAGCAAAAAAAAACCAAAGTTAAATAAAAAAAACATTGAGTAAGAAAATGCAAGTTAACCCGGGTTAACTTGACTAACCCGCACTCGAGATAACCTAACAGAAAGAAAAGTGAAAAAATTACATAGCACAAGAGCCAATAATTTAACCTCAAATGATGAAATTGTAAAGAAAATTATATTGAGAAAAAAAAATTCAAAGTCAACCATGGTTAACCTAATTAACCTATTACTCAGGATATGAGATCAGGATAACTTAACAAAAACAAAAGTGGAATAAATAATGAAGTTAAGGGCTTAATAACTAAAAGTGAAATGATAAATTTGAAAAAAAATTAATTAATTTTTCAATAAAGGATTGCCTAGTTGGAAGGAAATCATAATAAAAAAAATATCAAACCGTAAAACAATTAAAAAATCAAACAATACAAACCAAATATGGTATAAAAACAAAATGAAAGAAAATAATTAGGGGTTGTATTGAAAAAAAAAACTAATAAAATGATAAAAAAAATAAAAAGCAATCAAAAGAATGAAGACCAAAACTAGATAAAAAAAATCAAATGAAGTTAAATGTTGAGAGACAAAATAAAAAAAAAAGATAAATCAAGAAAATGATAAGAATATAGCAATTAAAAGAATGAGGATAAAATTTAAATTAAAAAAATAATAATCAAGAAAAATATAAAAATACAGATATAGAGCAATCAAAAGTAAAGGGATCAAATTGAATAAAAAAATCAAATTGAATAAAATGCCATAGGAAGAAATTGAAATAAATTTAAACATTAAAAAAAAATCAAAAGCTAAATAAATTGTAATAAAAAAAAGAGAGCTAAAAATCGATAAAACAACAAATCGAAGGACACGATTGTTTTTTGAAAGGTAAGCGTTAATTTCAAGGGCATGAGAGAGAAAAGAGATAAGAAAGAAAAAAAACTCCACCATAACTCAACCAAACCTTACCTGTGAGCACACATCATATTGTCGAAAAAAGGATGACTCATTGCTCCCAATGCCACATGGAAGCATGATTTTGGTAACTAGATGGGCCCTCGCGCGCAACATAAATAGCATAAGGGCTTGTCATGCGTGTAAACAACTCTTTTTATAATAATATTTAATAATTGAAAGTTACCAAACATTCCTTAACTAACCTTGGAACTAACCTTTTTTTTTTTATTTATTTATATTGTAAAGGTAATCCCGACATCTTATTATTTTAAAAAGTGAAAAAAATGAAAAAACTCCTATATGCATGTTCATTTTTTCTCTCTCCAAAGGGCATGATTAGTAACTTTACTGTAGTTTTTTTTTTTTTTTGTAAAGACTACAAAGCTCATCACCGAAAGCTCAACTTTTTTTTTTCTTCTAAAAACAAAATAATTATTTTATTGTTTTTTAAAAAGTGTCCTTCAATATATTCTGGAATAACTAATATATCACCCCGTAAATCGCAAGGTGTCCTTACACAAAAACCAAGCCAACCAAACCTTAAAAAGGAACAGAGCACGTCCTAGATGCGAACTGATACTCTGGAATCAAAGGTACCAATTGCAACTCTCGATTTGTACATATCATTTATTGTTTCTATAATTGCATTGTTTTTATAAATATTCTCTCTACTCTATTATTTTTTCTGACTGTACTACAAACAAAATCCAGTTAAACTAGCTAGGCGTAGCCATTTGTTTTCCTTAGCTTGATTTGGCCTCATGCATGTCCACGTTGCTCTTCATGCATGTCCACGTTGCTCTTCATGCGGGTTCCATAACCCACCTCAGACACCTGTTTTTACACTTTCGTCATTTTTCAGACGAGGAGCACAGATATGAAGCTTCAGCTAGCTATGTTTATTTTTATGTTTTAAAAATATTTTTTAAAATAATTTAAAATATTTTTTAAAATAATTTAAAATATTTTTTTAATTTTTAATTAATATTTTTAGATCATTTTTACGTTGATATTAAAAATAATTTTTTAAAAATAAAAAAATATTATTTTAATATATTTCTAAATAAAAAATATTTTAAAAAACAATAAAAGCACACTCCTATACATATACCAAACCACACTGCTCACCTGTCCAATTATAGAAAAAAAAAAAAGGTTAAAAAGCTTACATTGCTCGTGCAAAAAATAAGGTCAAAGTGTGAGATCAGAGGGAAGTGCCGTTCCTTGTGCATGGCATTCTTCCCACGAGGCTTTTTTTTTTTTGCTAAACTTCCCTTGAGCAGACACACCAATTCTTGAACGAATATTATTTTAGATATATATTAGTGTTTATATAAACATACAAATTACTATTTTATAACTAATACACATCTATTTAGATACTTTATTATGCAATTAAAAGTCCCAATATTTATTTAAATAAAATACTCAATATAAAAATCAAATAATTTCACTCAAAATCACCTTATCTTTTTATTTTTCAACATCTCACAGATTTAATTTTTTTTTTGGTAATAGATTGTTTGTAACATGTGAATTGCAGTGTTAAATGAATTCTTATTTTTAATTAGAAATTCTTTTAATGGTATTGATTTGAATTTTAAAGGGAATTCAATTTATTAAAAAGATGCAAAAGTAAATCAAAATAGAGACCATGTAATCTCTCTTAAAATTAATATTTTAAGTTTACCACGTATTAACACAAACTTTATTTTTGCTTAAAAACTTTTGGCAAAACAAAATCCTTTCTTTTTTTCTTTCTTTCCTTTTCTTTTATTTTTTTTTGGTTTTTGCCCGAATCTTTCTGTATGTTGATGTGTATAACCTCCTAGAAAATGCTGATTTAACCGGCATTAAAATGCCAAAACTCACAATCCTGATAATGAAATTAAGATTTCTCCATAGAAAACAAATCAAAATAGATTATGAAACTCAATTACTAACCGACTCAATGTCGAATGATAAAATTAAAAAAAAATAAATGAAAAAAAAAACTAAAAATAACATAAGTCAACTAGGGTTAACTGATCAACCACTATTCTCAAGTGACGAGACAAGTATAATCTAATAAAAAGTAAACAAAACAAATCATAAAGTCTAATTTTCAATCAATGCAATATTAAAGGATGAAATGAGAAAAAAAGTTAATTGAGAAAAAATAAAAAGAACACAGGAGTCAACCAGGTTAACCCGTCTAACCCGCAATTTGTGTTATGAGAATGGAATAACCCAATGCTTAACATATAAAAATAAATTAACCTTTTCTTTTCTATTCTTAGCATCTCTCTCATCTATTCTTAACATCTCTCCCCCCCCCCCCCCTCTCCTTGTGCTAACCAAAAAAAAAAAAAAAAATCAAAATCAAAACTTTCTTCCTCGCTGTCTCCCTCTCCTCTCCACCTGCATAAGCACAAAGGTAGGGGAAGCCCATTATGATCATTTGTCACAATATTCTGCATTTAAATTCCTTCAAAATCATGGCATCATCTTCAATATCGGT
The DNA here is from genome assembly GCA_019202695.1 of Populus x sibirica. Lineage (NCBI taxonomy): Eukaryota > Viridiplantae > Streptophyta > Magnoliopsida > Malpighiales > Salicaceae > Populus > Populus x sibirica. The sequence continues at coordinate 1,405,419 of JAGMVL010000239.1, read as the reverse complement.
TACAAATTTTATTTTATTTTATATTTTTAATGCTGTCACATTTTTCAATAACATAAATACATACAGCCGTACTTTGAGTTGATAAATTTCTTGACTAGCTAGTTTTCTCTACTTTAAAGGTTTTGTTGCAAAATTAAATTTCAACGATCATAAAAGGAAGGAACGAACGTTTGAATTAGAAATCATTTTTTTTTTGGACAATTAACGACGTAAAATATTGTTTTTTTAGAGTCTTGAATATATATATATATCTGAGTGATTATTGTTAAATAAATAAATAAATAAAGGAAAGAAAATGGATACAAAAGGAGATGGCCAATCACAAGAAGACGCCCGATCGACCTCAATCACCAAAAGGAGATGGTCAATTAAATAATTTGTTTAGTAATACAATATATAATATTTTTAATTAAAAATATATTAAAATAATATATTATTTATTTATATTAACACATTAAAATTATTGAAAAATACAAAAAATAATAATTTCATATTTTTTAAATAAAAAACAATCTGAAAACTAAAAGCTATCATAATATCAAATAAAGGTGTAAGAACAGGTGTTATTGTTTGTTTCTTAATTTTATGGTAAGAAATCCCTCTTAAGTATTTTTTTTTCTAGCACTTAGATCCTCTCTTTAATTAGGTATTTCTTTAGAATTGTCGTCATGTTGGTTAAATCGAAATCTTTGAATTCAGATTGAATGGATATAATTTATAAGTTTATAATAATAATAATAATAATAATAATAATAATAATAATAATAATAATAATAATAATAATAATAATAATAATAATCCACATGATGCGTTATGTTGCCAAATTAAGACAAACATAGTGAAAAGAAAATCAAAACAACTTTACCTTATATATATGTATACATATTTTCCGTTTTCCAAAATTAAAGAAAAAGAAAAGAAAAACAGTGAGAAATCCCACAGCACATGAGCCTATATATTTTTCTTTGTAATCCCTGATCAAGTGCTTTTGTGTTAACCATGATTTCCGGTAAGGACATTTACCAGGTTGTTTCGGCGTTGGTTCCTCTCTATGCTGCAATGATATTAGCCTATGGTTCAGTGAGATGGTGGAAAGTTTTTACACCAGATCAGTGCGCAGGCATCAATCGTTTTGTTGCAGTTTTTGCAACTCCTTTTCTCGTTTTTGATTTTATATGTTCTAACAACCCTTATAAAATGAACTTACGCTTCATCGCTGCTGATTCTCTCCAAAAAGTGGTGGTTCTGGTGGTTCTCTTCATTTGGCAAACCACCACCGGACGTGGTGAGCTTGACTGGACAATCACTCTTTTTTCTCTATCTACTCTTCCCAACACTCTTGTCATGGGCGTCCCTCTTTTGAAATCCATGTATGGAGAATTCACATCGCCTCTTATGATTCAAGTTTGTTTCATGCAGAGTGTACTTTGGTACACTCTGCTGCTGTCCATGTTTGAATACAGAGGTGCAAAGAGACTCGTTGCTGCGCAGTTTCCTGAAACAGCTGCCTCTATTTCCTCTTTCAAGGTTGATTCGGCTGTTGTTTCTCTCGGTGGTCACGAACCACTAGAGACGGATGCTGAGATTGATGATGATGGCAAGCTCCGAGTGGTGGTAAGAAGATCAAGTGCAACTTCCTCAAATTTCTCATCGCGCGACAGGTTCGACGGATGGAACCCGGTCCTAAGTGTTCATCTTCCACCAAGAGCTTCAAACTTCTCCAGCGTAGAGGTTTTCTCCGTACAATCCTCACCAAGGGCTTCAAGTTACAGGCAGACAGATCTTCCTAACTTAACTAATAGTTTTGGAGACATTTACTCATTACAATCTTCAAGGAATTCTGTTCCAAGGATTTCTTCAAATCTTGAGGAGGAAATGAGAATGAAAAATGGAGTTGCTTTTCCAGGTTCTCCAAGCTGTGCAGTACCACAAAAGGAAGGTGGTGCGGCGCCAGCACCTAACAAAGACCTTCACATGTTTGTTTGGAGTTCAAGTATTTCCTCTAATATTTCTGATCATAGATATCTGAGAGCTGATCAAATAAATGGCAGACACACCTACCCTGATCCCTTCAATGGAGCAGCTCAACAGGACAACATTGCTGCTGCTGCTTCAACAGGTACCATGCCGCTACTTGCATACATACATCAAGAATAAATCATATAATTACTACTAGCTGTTAATTAGGATTATACATCATAATCCCTGGCTGGCTAGTTCATCTTTCTGTTTCCATTCAGCGAAGAAACAACAGATGCCTCCGGCGACTGTCGTGGCTCGAATCATCGCTATGATGGTGGGGAGGAAGCTCGTTAGAAACCCTAACACTTACGCAAGCTTGCTGGGCTTGCTATGGTCTTTGATATCATTTAGGTATCTGGAAGCTTTTGCTGTTGCTGCTGTAGCTAGAGCATACACACACACACCATGGATACTGATCATGAAACAAAAACACATACAGGTGGAGCATCAAGTTGCCATTGATCGTGGATGGATCTGTAAGAATATTATCCAATGCTGGTCTGGGAATGGCTATGTTCAGTCTAGGTACATTATACGTTATTAATTAATTAATTATCTGTAATCAACAACTTTGATTTTAATTAATAAAACTATAGTATTTTTATTATAATAATATTAATTGAATGATTAATCAATTACTAGTTATTTGAAATAATGTGCGCGCAGGTTTATTTGCAGCGTTACAGCCCAAGGTCATAGCTTCTGGAAAGCTTTTAGCGTTGATTTCTATGGCTATTAAATTCTTGATAGGACCAGCAGTTCTTGCCGCAACATCTCTTGCCATTGGTCTTCGCGGTGATCTCCTACGTGTAGCTATTGTTCAGGTAATAAACCATTATTAGCTGGTCATTGCAGTTCCTATTATGTTTTAAAATTATTTTAAAAAAATATTTTTTTTTTTACTTCAAATTAATATTTTTTTATATTTTCAGATTATTTTGATACATTGATATATTTTTAAAAATAATTTTTTTTATTTTAATATATTTTTAAATAAAAAACACTTTAAAAAACAACCGCACGTATATTTTTAAACAAACTTGTAGTCATGCTATAACACTGTAATTTAAAAGAAAAACTGGTATTTAAATCCTAATTAAATTAAACAATAATTGATCCAATCATATTATAATAAAAATTATAATAAAAATCCACACTAGAATCATTAAAGATACTAGATTATTCATCAAATAATTAAACTCCTAAATAAACTGTAACCCGCCACTGTATAGTTGTTAATATCTATACATATGATGGTAAAATATTCTTATCTATGTTATATTATACTTAGAAATTGTAGTCATGCTCTCTCTCTCTCTCTCTCTCTCTCTGGATGAATGCCTAGTTTATTTCTCAATATTTATAAAAAGGCTTGATTAACTGATTAATTTAATTAATGACCTGTTGGCAGGCTGCACTTCCATCAGGCATTCTTCCTTTCATATTTGCCAAGGAGTACAATCTCCACGCGAATATACAAAGCACTTCGTAAGTTTTTCATGCTCTATTGTTAATTATACACAGAATCTAGCTACACATGCACGACATTAGCAAACAATAGGCCTAAATTCAGAATCATCTCCACACGACTGCATGCCTCCTCCTTCGTCAACATTTCCTTCTCATCACCACCTTACATGTAAAGCTTTTTATGCAAGAACATTTTCTCTTTGCAAAATATAATCAAATGATGGGCACCGAGCTTGCATCTCTGATCTTCACGTACGTAAGAATTAGAAAGACAATGCTGAATGAACTAATTTTTGTATTAATTTATTTGACTAAATAATGTATTATGGCAAAGATCTTAAAAATGGTAAGAGTCATGCCATCACAATTCTATATATCACATCAGCTAGCTAGTAGACAAAAGGAGAATAAAATGCTCAAGTTCTACGTTTTTGCTTCTCTGTAGGGTCATTTTTGGAATGGTGGTTGCCTTGCCTGTTACAATAATATATTATGTGCTCTTGGACCTTTAACTTCCCAATGAAGAAGGAGGCAGGCAAGAGTAAAGTGATGTAGAAATTCAAGGATGGCTTGCTTAGCTAGGTTGGAGTCGAGGACAAATTTGCTATGGGGTTCGGTTGTGATTTACAAATGTAGTGTATACATTCACCTGTGTTTCTCACCTACTTTCACTTGTACCGTACATCTTCCTCAAGTTTTAGCTAGTAGCGAAAAACATGTTCAAATATTACTAATGTTTTTTCTACATGGAAATTTTTAATTGTGTGAGGGTTGATCTGATATAACCTGGTTAATTTTGCGGATCTAAATACAACTCGTAGAAACATAGTTTGATTAAAAATAAATTTCAAGATAATATCTTTCTTTAACATTAAAATAATTAACAACATGTTAGATTGATTTGGGTCAACCCGGGTTATGAGACTATGATAATCACATAAAAAATAAATCAAAATAAATTATGAACTAATTATCAATCAACTTAATGTTGAAGGATAAAATTAACAAAAAATTAAAAAAAGACCTAAAAAGTAACCTGGGTTAACTTGTCAAATCTACGACACAAGTCATAAGACCGAGATAACCCCATGAAAAATAGATCAAAACAAATTATGAATCTCAATCCTTAATTAACCCGATGTTAAAGGATGAGATTAAAAAAAAAACATAAAAAATGACTCAAGCCAATCCGCCAAACCTATGACCAAAGTCATTAGACCGAGATAACCTCATAGAAAAAAAAACATGATTTAACTCGAGTTAACCTGCTAAATCCATGACTTTGATCATGAGACTAAAATAACCTCATAAAGAGCAAATCAAAACAAGTTATGAAACTCAATTTATAATTGGCCTTGTCGGATTCAATATTGAACGATGAAATTTATAAAAATTCTAATTAAAAAATAACAGAAAAAATAAACCAAGCAACCTGGGTTAAACTGTTAAACACTATTATTGGATCATGAAGCCAGAATAACCTAATAAAAAGCAAACCTAAACAAAAAACAATATTTAATGATGAGAATAGGAAAAAATAGTCAATTAAAAAAATAAAAATAATTGAATTAATTAGGTTAACTCGCCAAACTCACGATTCGAGTCATGAGACGAGGACATCCCAATAAAAAAGAAAGTCCAATGCTGAAGGACGTGTAACCCAGATCATGAGAGCGATATTAGATCTACTCGGATCAACTCAAGTTAACTTGTCAAATCCACAATCTTAATCATGAGATCATGATAACTAAAAAAAGTAAATTAAAACAGATTTTAAAGCCTAGTTTCCAATCAACCTAACGTTGAAGGATAATATTGAAAAAAATTAAAAAGGGGAAAAAATGACCATAGTCAATTTATATTAACCTGTCAAAACTCCAACTTAGGACATGATACCGTAATAACACCATAGAAAGTAAATCAAAACAAATTATAAAACTCAATCTCAATCAACCAAATGTTAAAGGATGAAATTTTAAAAAAAATCAATTAAAAATATATCACAGAAAACAATCTAAGTTGACCTGAGTTAACCCACCAAACCCGTGATCTAGGTCATGAGACCGCGATAACCTAACATAAAGCAAACAAAAAAAACACCCTGAATCAACCCTGGTTAATCGCGACCCGAGTCATGAGGCTAGGACAACCTCATAGAAAGCAAATCGAAATAAATCATAAATCATAAAGCATGATTCTCAATTTATCATATAAAATTGAAAAAAAATCAATTTTTTAAAAAATAACTAAATTCAACTAATGTTAATCTGCCAAACTGGTTACTTGGGTCATCAGATCAAGATAACCTAACAAAAAACAAAAAAAAAATAATGAAGCTTAATTTCCAATCAATAAAGTTTTGAAGGATAAAATTTTAAAAAATCAATTAAAAAAGGAGAAAAAACCCAAGTCAACAAAATTAATCTATCAAACTTATGATCTATGTCATGAGATTAAAATAATTTTATAGAAAATAAATTGAAATAAATCAATAGATCTAATCCCCAATAAACTAAATATTGAAAGATAAAATTGAAATTGATTAAAATAAATAAATAAAAACATCATTAAAATGAATAGTGTTTTATGAAGTGATAAATAATAAAATCACCACCTCTCTTAGTATTTTTATATATTTTTTCAAGGATGGAAGATTTGATATTGAAAAAATGGCAATGAATATGAGTTTCATTGTGTACTTAATTATAAGAACAGCAGTACAAAGGATGAAAATTAAATAATTTGAATTGTCAACATTTATATGATTTGTTATTACAATGATATATACTTAGAAAAATAAATACATAAATAAACAAATGAAACAATTAATTAATTAACTTGGACACAAATATATATACAGCACACATGGTTGGTATGCTAGAGCAACATGCATGGATCATCGATCGATCGGCTAGCCAGCCAGCCCTAGCCCTCGTAAAAATCATTGTGAAAGATGCTGTAGCATTTAAAAACTGAGCAAAACGATTCCACGGCCAGTAAGAGCATGAGAACAATGGCAGCGAACAACGTGAGATACTGCCATGAAGAGAACACAGACCGCTTCGTGAACTTTCTTATCTTTACCATCCATAGGCTACCATGATACTTATTCACATCTTCAATCACCTTATCTAAAATTGGAGCTTTTGTCAATCTAATAGCCTTGCTGTCGCTCATTCCATTCAACATATTGGCCACCTCCTCATCACTCTTCAAACGGTTCAAAATAATGCCTCTTTCTCTTAGCAATCCCACATCCTCTTCAGTGTCAATGATCCCGTTCAACAATTCTATGTATCGAGTAAAAATCAAGGGTCCTGATGCGTTTGATATCTCATATGCCATCAAGTTTCTAAACACAACCTCGGTGTTTATGTCTAAACTAATCGTGGGCAGGTAAAATGCAGCTTTATCTTTGTCGAAATTAATGGTTGAGATGTTTCCCCTGGTAGGGATGAAAGAAACACCAGAATTTGAGAGCTCGGTGACTGAAGGAATTGTGATCTCTTCTACCAATGGTGGCTTGTTCATGCTGGTAGTAGAGCCCTCATCTTCTGTCTTAATGGGATCATCTGGTGATATATGCAGGAGTGTAGATAGGATTGTCCAAGAAAATTTCATCTTGATTGTCACAGATGATGAGATGTTCTTGATCAGGAGACTTACCGGGCCTGTCGTTAGTTGTGAAACCATATTCCAAATCTCGTTCAGGAGTTGTTTTACGTAATTCGAATCAGACCCAAACCCTTTACTTTCTAGCTGAATATCAGCTTCGATTTGATCTGCAAACTCTTCAGATATCTCGACCGGTTCTTCCACTTTCGGCACGATAATGTCATACAAGAGGTCTAACAAGTGGGAATGCTCCAAGATTTTCTGAGACTTTGGCAACTCGATCGTCTTGAAAGGAGAGAGCTCTTTAGCTAATCCCCTTATCATGGAAAGCAGCATATCATCAGCCGATTCAACTGAAAGGTATTGAAATTCTAGCACCTTTCTCAATACAAACAACGGTATTTGATTCTCAAGCATCACCATATCTCTTAGAATTACATGATGAACCGATTTCCTCTTTGAATAATCAAGCAAATGAGACATTCGGGACGTAACCACCCTCGATGAACTTGAAATTTCTTTGAGGGAATAAATTTGAAGAAACTCGAGCAAGAATGAAACATCCAAAGCCATCATCCATGCTAGTGTTTCAGCATTAAAGCTTAAGTACTTGTGGTAGCATGCCCTAATCTTCGGTTCAAGCTTTATCAATTGCTCGACAAGATTTTCAAAGTTGTGGCTGCTATGAAGTTGGTTTTGCAGTTTCTTGGCTGCAAATAGCTTATAGGACTCCATCTCATGAAGATCTGGACGCAAATAATGGTATGGACCTAGTGAAAGTTGTTGTGGAGTATAAGTGTCGGGATGGGAAGACATCATGGTTTTGGGGACAGTATAAATGCACACAGGATCTTCATCACCATCTTCAAGCTCTTTTTCGAGTGCTCGACCGACGTTAATGACCCATTGATACTCGTCGAAATTCGAACTCGAACAACATGACATGGTGGGTTGGTGCTGAGACATGTTCGTTGGTTTCAGGCAGATTAGCTAGGTTTTGTTTTGTTTCTCTCTCTTTTTTTTCTTGCAATTTCGGTGCATATATATATACATAGGAGACGAAGACCTAGCTAGGGTTTTTATATGAGTTTATGAGCATCACTTTCATTGATGGTTTTATTTTGTTTTGTTGAATTTCATTGATGTGTCATCACAATACATGGCCATGCCTGGCTCTTAGAATATTCATACGCGGTAGCAAGATGAGTGTCAAAGGGAAATTCTTATGTTCCAAAGTGGCTTTGAAAGTCAAGTTTGCCTGTCCTGCGTCTGGGCATGCGCCACAACAGTGACGGCAGCACGCCATGCGTTATCCTTACCTCCATTCTCCTGCCTGGCTCAATCACCAACGCTCATGTTTTTGTTAGAAATATTTATAATAAAAATAAATATAAAGTTAATTTAGAGACATTAAAATAATATTTTTAAAGTAATTATTTATCCTGCGTACCGAAAATATCTTTAAAATACAATTAAACCCTTTAAATCTTTAAAAAAATAAAAAAAAAAGACAAAAAATATTTTTTTTATTATGTTTATTTTCCGTGTAGCAACATGTTCTTAATGATTTAAACAATATGAAAAAAATAGCATGACTGTTCAAAGTTTCAAGACAAATATCATAAGAGTAAATGGATGGAATTAACATTAAGAAAAGTGAAGGGATTCCATTTTAATTTTCATTCTTTTCCTGGAATGACACGTGCAATTAGTCCCATCAGCTGAATGATATGAAAGTTCCTTGCGACGACAAGGAAATGACTGCAAATTTATATTTTTAATCAATTTCGGGTCAAAGGGTCAATTTCTTCTTCTTCTTCTTGATTTTTCCTAATTTCTAAGATAAGATTTCCTTTACTTTTACAACAGAAACTACTCTTCTTTATTATTCTTGATTTATAGGATAAGATCTGATCCCTTGACTCTCCTTTTTCTTGCATTAATCCTCACCCGTTTGAATATAATTGAGTTGAGAAGCCCACCATTCACGTCAAATTCAAATTAAAAAAAATGAAATCTTGAATAAATTCTATGTAAGCACGTGGTTTTAAAACTCGGCCTAGCCTGACGGGTCGATTCGGGACCCAATCAATCTGAGGCTGAAACTGAACTAGGTTAAAAAAAACAGAGAAAGAAAAAACTCGGTATGACCTGGCGATCCAATGGGTTGACTCGGCAACCTGGTAAGACTCAGTCAAAAAACATGTTATAACCCGTTGATTTTGATTTTTTTTTACTAAAACGATATCATTTTAATTTTTTTAAAATAAAAATCAATCCAAATAATTCGGTCAAAACTCGAAACTGCAGGCCTACCACCAGGTCGTGGCAAAAAACTATGGTAAGCACGTAGTTAAGCTCCACAACTCCATGAACAGGATGGGACACGTGTCCCTTATCCTGTACGCCTGTAAGAGTGAAGGACGGCGTTCAAGGTTTCGAAAGTCACCGTGAACGGTAGCTTCATGGTTTTCAAGATTCAAAAGTCGTGGCATTGAAGTTTTTTTTAATAAAACAGTACTTTCACAGGTTAAAAGGGATAACTGCGCATGCCAAATTTGTTTTTAACACTCAAAAAGAGAAGAAGATAGATTAAGCTTTAATTATTGACTTTGATTTGTGATCGATGTTACAATATCTGGCACAATTTATTTATTTATTTATTTATTTTCTTGTGTTCAAGCCAATTGCATCCTGCAGTCAAACTTGAGTTTATTACTTAATCAATACGAACACATGCAAATCCATTTTAATTTTTTTTTTTATCTTAAATCAAAGACAATATTTAAGATTGCACCTTGATATATATATTCAATTAATTTTTTAATAGAAAACTAGTTGCTTTGGCCACACGTTGCTATAAATGTAATTTAGACGGTTGGTAATTTTCAACCAGTGAGAAACGTAAATAATTAAATTAAATTAAATATATAAAACATGCACCATATCATACAAATTTCATTTTGGGACGTAAATATCCAAGAAACATTAGAATGACGTACGTAGTCGAATTTGAAGATGAGAAAGTAGAAGGAATTTTCTATTTGCAACAGACACCATGATTCTACAGTACTAAAAAATTAATACATACAAATAAAAATATATTTTTAAAAAAATTAATGGTATATTGCGATGATCTTTACCGACATAATTTTTCATCCTTTTGTATCCATCGGTAAACACCAACATAAAAATTTCCTTGGTATATATCAAGAGAATTGCAGTGAAAAAAAATAAGGAATGAAGAAAAAAAATCAAATAGTACGATGACGTGTAACTTTTACAGATGACATTACTGACAGAATTAACCCAACGATAAAATACGTCCATAAATATGCCGACGAGTACATTTTCTCGGTATATATATTAAGGGAATGATAGAGGGTATTACAGTGGGATTCAAAAGGACAAATCTTACGGTGACGCAATATTTTTACCAATAGAGCGATTCCATCAGTAATGTCGTTAGTGATATTTAATTTATGAAAGGTGAAGTACTACAAGTATTTCATCGATGGACATGTGTTTCATGCTAAAGAATATAAACACGGCAGGAAGACAAATAACAGTCAGGGTTGTGTTAAGGAATCAACTTCTAATAAGTTTGAAGTTGACTACTATGAGAAATTAGAAGAGGTCCATTGAATTGCAATATCATAGTAAGCAGAATATAGTATTTTTATTCAAATGTTATTGGTATGACACCACTGACATAGGAATCAGAGTAGATCTTCATCATGATCTTATTGAAATTAATTCAAAGGCTAAACTCTACAATTTCGACGATGTATTTATTTTCACTAAGCAATGTTAGCAAGTTTATTTCAAAAACATGTTTTCCTTTAAAAATAATCGTTCAAGAGCTTATTGATTATCCATAGTGAAAACCAAATCTAGTGGTCATGTCAATGTTATTTAGGATGACAACAATGAATTAACTATGAGAGATGATGTCTTTCAACTTGATGAGTTAGTTGATCCATATTGAGTTGCTCCGTCTAATGACTTAGAAGAAAATTCAATTTTTTGCACCACCGAGAATATTATTATTAATGTTGACGCTAAGGAGTTGAATGATGTTTTGAGCAGCGGAATACACAAGTCGATGAAGATGACAACTGTTGCTACCCAATTTTTGACTCATATTTTTGATAAAATTTCAGAAAAATCAAAAAATAGCAAAAAACAATGAAAACCCCAAAAAATACATTTTTGATATATTTGCATCGTTTTTCGCATTCTCAACGTCATCTCAAAAGAATTTAAATTTTCAAAGGTATTTGGAACGCGTTCAACTTTTAACGCGTAAATTTTATGATCACTGATTTTCCTTGTTGAGTTGACGTTGATCTTGCTCACTTTCAAAAATACAAAAAATAAGAAAAATCAAAATTTACAAAAAAAAGAGGAAAAGAAAAGAAAAGGAAAAGTTGAGGGACTAGTTTGAAAACCTAGTAAAAAATTTTCTATAAATACCATGCTACAGGTGTAAATAAAAAGGGGGGAGGAAAATTGACAGGCGGGGGGCGGAGAAAAATTGAGGGAAACAAAAGAAAAAAACCTAAACCTAAAAAACCATCTTCTCGTAGCCGCCACCCTCTGAAACCAAAAAAAGGCCTCCCTCCTCCTTTGAGCATTGGCAAAGAAAACGAGAGAAACCCCACACAAATACACAGAAGCCGCTGCCTTCCACCCCGGCCTTGAAAGCAGACCAAAGAACCCCTGAATTTTCTCTTCTTGAGGCCGCCCCTCCCATCTCCGGGGTCTATCCATTTTCTCGGCAGAGGAGAGAACCAAAGCCAACAAGCCGCCCCCACCTTCCCTATAGAACAGAGCCCCTCCCTTTGCAAAAAACAGAGATCCAGAAACCGTGGCCTCATTCCCAGCTTTTGGATTTCGGTCTCCCAGCTTTTCTAGCCGCCACTCATACACCTCCTCTAACCTCTGTTTCCTTTGGTTTTTTTTTTTCCCGAGCCGACCGAAAAGCACCCCAACCCACATTTTCCTTTCCCAGCCGGCTACAAGACAGCCCCCTCATCTCCCTCCTAGCCGTTCCTTTCCAAAGACCGAGACCTTCGCTCTCGGCAACACGAGACGAGACCGGCTTCGCACCTCCCCACGCCAGCAGCGCGCCATCCTCACCGGTGAGCCGGCCCCACACACGGCGGCGCGGGCAACACCCTTCTTCATCTTCTGCAACCGGCCTCCAGCAGCAACGGGTCGACACTCCTTTCTCCTCCATAGCCGCCGTCCAGACGCGACAGAAGCCTAGTCGCCGGCAGCCTCTTGGCCTTCTCGCCAGCTACCTGAAATAAAGAAGAAGAGGAAACCAAAGAAAAATCTGCAAAGAGGAGCAGATCTGAAAAGGAGAAAGCAGAAGAAACCGATCTGAAAAAGGGGGAGGCCAAAAACAGATGTGGAGGAAAAGAACAAAAGTAAAATCAATTGTTGTGTGCGTTTTTTCTTTTGCAGATGATGTTGAGTGCGACCGCCGGTGAGAAAAGGAAGAGAAGGAGAAAGCAGGACGGATCCACCCGTTTCCGGGCATTGCATGAGCCCACGACTGCAGTGACAGCCGCGCGTGGGGAGACGCGCCGCCACTGTTCCACAGTTCCTGAGGGCCTCCTCTACTGTTCCTGGACTTTTTAGGGAACTTTTTGTAATTTTTAGATGTTTGAACATGTATATAATTTTCTGTGAAATGTTTTTTTAGCTTATGTTATTCTGTAAACATGTAACAGAATGAGTATAGTAAAAAAGTAGTGGTAGTGGGTGTTTTGTTTTTTTTTTATGAATGTTTTTTGTTATTGTTAAAAATAAAATAAAATAAAAAGACAAAAAGAATTAATTGTTTAATTTGAATATGATTAAATATCTAAGGACAAATAAAATCATGTTATATTTTCCATGAAAGTGTAAGAACATGTTTCTACGCATATTCGGGGATTTAATAACTGATTTATTAAAACCTTAGAATTTAATGAATATTTTAAATTTTCAAATAACATCAAATTACAAAGCAGCTTACCTCAGGTAGGATGCGCTAGGGGTGCTAATACCTTCCCTAGCCATAACGAGTCCCTAACCCATGAATCTCTGACAACGACCAATAAATCCGGGTTTCCTAGTAACCCTCCATTAAATACTAGGTGGCGACTCCCAAGAATAAATCTAGCAAATTAACGAAAAATCACCGAATCTCCGCACGGGTGACGTGCGACAGAACGATGAAATCAACGTACAAGATTGTGATAGAGATGAGGACGAGTCAATTGACGAATAAGAAGAGAATTTTGATTAATTTGCACAATACAAATGTGTAATGTCATAAACTATAATATAATATTTATGGACGGAATTCACTTCAATGGAATGACAATGATGTTAATTTATTATTGAATGACAAGGAAATATTTATTTTATTATTGTGATGTGAACTGGTGTTATTATGTTGTGTGTGTAACTTTGAATTTAAATATTTATAGGATGGATAAATAAGGAATACATATACAATTTGACATCAGACATTGTTTTACATCGATAGAAATACCGACAAACTATACATTACATACAGGTGTATCCATCGGTATGTTCCAAAAACCATGAGATTTGTTGCCTTTACCCTAGCACTATTCACGGTGTTCATTACATACAGGTAAACCAACGAAATATATCTGTCAGTATATTTCAGAGACCATAAGAATTGTTCCCTATAACATCCCTCTAAAAAAAATTATGTGTCAATTTTTATTCAGTGCAATTTAAAAAAAAAAATCAGCAAAGTCTTCTTTATATTTTCAATACCAAGTTATCGACTCAAAAATTTCTTAACCTGCTGATAATGACCACAAAGCTCCTCCCATCATATTAGACTTCACAACTCAACCATAACATCAATAAGAAAACTAACGCTTAACCATAGCAATATAAATATAAATAACGTATAAGAGAGGTAATAAAAAGAAAACTAGCGCTTTTCTTTTAAATGAAAATACTAATTATGAAATTAACAATATTTTAAAATGCATGGTAAAAACACTGTTCATGTAGACTCATAATACTGTGGATTGTAACAGTACCTTGAATTTTTTTTCCTTCATGCTCACGAGTTATTAGAGGCAGATCTTTTTCTATTTTTACTGTGAGTATTTCAATTTCTCCAAAATTCTCAGGAGTTGTTAAAACTACAAACAAAACTATTTTTTTATGCCTGAAAGACGTGGATCAATTGGCACCATATTTTTTTCTTTTTCTCCTCTCTCACCAACCTACAAAGGCAAATCAATTTTTCTTTTCTTTCTTCCCTCTTCACACAAGCAACACTGGCTCTCTCTTTTCATCTTAGCCTTTTCATTTGAATCGCTTAATTTTGGGGTTGTTTTGTTTCTGATTAAGAGTGGACTTCTTTTTTTCATGCATCAACATCCTTTTATTTGAAGTTAAGGGACTTTTCAAAGATGGTTTTTTGAATTTCTTTACAGTAATTATGGTTGATTTGTTTTTGCATCTTTTTTTTTAGGAGTTGAAGACAGAAAAGAGAGAAGCAAGGAAGGCCATGTCGGGTGAGAAAAACTACTGATCTTGATTTTTCATCTTTCGGGTCTCTTTTAATTGATAGAAAATAGAAAATAGAATCTTTGAATCTATTAATATCAGATATATTGTTTCTTGGGTTTGTTTTGGAGTGAAGTGAACGTCAGGCATGATTTATTTCTTGAAATTTATATTTGGGTCTTTGTAGTGGTGATGCTTTTTTAACCAATTCATAATTTATTTAGAAATTTTTTAAAACTTCTTCTTTATAAAATGCAGGTTAGAGTCTGTAGATAAAAGTCGACAGATCATATATATGCTATAAAGAAGCTTGAGAAATTAGAGATGCTTTGTTGAGGCCAAGTGTGTGATTTTGTTAAGCTTTCTTAACAATTTTATTGGATTTCTTTTTCATTATATGCTTATTTCCAATTTGGATCTAAATGTTCACGTTAAACATTTGAAAGTAGAAAAGTTTCACAAATTATTTTAGATTGAAGTTAAATTCGACGGATAAGTTAGGGTTTAAACACATCTATGACTACAATTTAAATAGACTTTGAAATACGATTGTGGATCTTTCAGGGGAGTATTTTTTTTATCATTCATAATTTTAATTTCTTTTTTGTTTTCATGGATTGTTTTTGAGATAATAATGAAAGCAATGTCAATCAAAAGTTTAGCATGATTGTCAATTATAACCTTATTTTAATCTTCTTTGATTCTAATTACTACTGATATATTTATTGTTTTTTTTCCTTTTTGTCTATGATATGTCTTTTGGTTATTGTGCCCATAATTATTTTACAATGAATCATCCAGGATTAAATTATTGCATTATCCAGTGGCTTTTAATCAACCATTTTTTAAAAGTTTTTTTTCTTCCATAAGTGGATGGTATTCGGTGGGAGTGTTCATATTGTTAAAATATTTGACTCGGTGTGCTCTTGTCTCTATATTATAACGGTGCATTGCTTCGGGTATTTTTATCCGAGTGAACAAGTTTCATATATTACGGAAAAAAAAATTATGTTCTCATCTTACCTTTCCACAATTTGGTTTTTTTGTTCTAATAGTTGGAGGTGCTAGGTGTCTTTGTTATTTTTACATGGTTTAATTTACTCCTTATAAGGACCCATACTCCATAAGTAAGATACATTTTTTTTCCACATATTGCGAGGTTGTTTTGCTTTCTCTTGTTTTCAGAATTCAACATAATTTATACTTTTGAATTTAGCCTTTGAAAATGACATCACTTTTAGATCCATACGCTCTTTACATCCAACAAGATATATATATATATACTTGATAAAAGAAAAGTTGGGGGGGTGTTAATGAAATAAATAAAAGACGTAGGCCTTGACTATTTCTTTTCATACATGCTAAGTTTTTTTTTTGTTGATTATTTCAATCTCTTTTTTTTACACCTTGAATCTGCAATTAAGAAGAAAAAAGTCAGAAACTTAAATTATCTTAGTTGCTTTTATGGTATTATTTCTAAAGGATTAATTTTTTTTTTATTAAAACGGGGTATTGCTAGATATTTGCTGATTTGCACAATATCCTTACTTTTATTTTTTAACTGATAATTTTATCGATGAGATTTGATCGTAGCTTTGTTTTGTCGAATGCAGCTTTACAGGTAATAATCTAGATCTCAACTCTATTGACTGCCATTGCATATTTGGTTCATTTTTGTTTACCTTTTCATTTTTCTTATACCTTCGGTCCACAATAATTTACTACTAAATCAACTGGAAAGACCTTGCTCTCTTTTTTCCGGTCTTTCTTTGATGAGATGATCATATTTCATATGCTATCTCACTACCAAGTTTTGCGTAGGCTTCTGACTTTTTACAACATATTCTACCTAGCTTTAATTGGTTGAAGTGAACTTACATTCCTTAGGCTTAACTATTGGCTTGGCAACTAACTTGCCTAGCATTCTTTATCTTTAATCCATATCACTTTGATGGATTATGGCTTCTCAAGTTTATGTTGCACCATTTATTTTTTCTGGTATAATTTGTCCACTGCTTTTACTGGTTTAGAACTGTGCTAGCGTTTCTCTTACTCAAAATCTTTCAAGTCCTAACAAGTTATTTAAAGTCTTTCTAAGAAATTTTCATTTATCTTACTTGATAACCATGATTGCAATTATATTTGTTTCCATGTTGCATTTTCATTTTTGATATTACAAGAAAACATTCTATAGACTTGCTTTATTGACAATTCTGTTTGTTTTTGCGAGGCTCTATGTTGCTTTGGATTGGTATTATTTAAAAATAATTTATCTATTAAGTTAACTATGTTTCTTAATGTCTCTCGCTTTTAGTTTGGTGGCAATAGGTTTTTGGATATTGGTTGAATATCAAATGATTTGTATTTGAATTGTGTTTTGCGGTTTCATTGTTATACAGTGAGAAATTAATAGAATGCATGGTCCAACAACTTTTTTATTTTAGTTGCTTGATGATTCATTTTTCATTTACGGACATGTAACTATGGACGATCATGCCATACATGTGCTGGATATTGTTTTGCAGCTTTTGCTAAAACTCACTTCCTTTAATAGCATTCGACTTGATTCTTGCTAGCACTGTTATATCCAACTCTTTTTAATTTATTAAGCGCCTTTTTGTTCTAGAATTATTGGATGACAGATATTTTTAATTAAAGATATTATTGCTTAACCATTGCATTCATTACCTTTTAATGAATTTAGATCCTACTTGCATGCTAGGAAAGTTCTTCATTTTCCCTCTTGCTGTGAGATTTAGGTTTCATGAATTTATAATTGGGAAGAAAGATACGGCAAGATTGCCCGCAGCAGCGCGTGGGCAATCCAACTAGTGATATTACTAAAGGATTACAAGACTAAAATGTTACATATTTTCAAATTTTGAAATTTAGATGCACATCAAAAGGTATTTTCAAAATTATAATACATAGAAAGTTTACAAAAGTCCCTATTACAATCTTAGTAACTTTACCAAAGTCCCTGTTACAACCTTAGTAGCTACTAAACACAAAAGTAATCTACTCCTTGGCACGGACTTGGGAAGTTCTTGAAATAAAAATTTAACTATTTAATAAGAAAATATTGTTTAATGAGTAGTATAATAAGAAAAGACTGTATCTCTTTTATTATTATTCATATTATTTTTTATTTTTTTGTGTAATGACATGTTATGAAGATAAAATTATTTATCTAATTTGATATCTTAAAGTTATCTCGTTTACATAATGTTTTTATTTACCATTGTTTCCATTTAAACTTTAAATAACATATCATCATGGTCATCAGACATCCTGATGCCTCTAGCATCATCCAGGTACTAGTCGATTTTATTTAATCCTGATCATCAGTTTCTTTGACACCTCTAGTACCGTCCAAGATCCTAGTCAATTTCGATTGCGGTAATCAGATTCACCGACACCTCTAGTACCACTCAAAGTACTAGTCAAATTTAATCCTGATCGTCAGATGCACTGACACCTCTAGTACCACTTAAAGTACTAGTCAAATTCAATCATGGTCGTCAAATTCACTGACACCTCTAGCACCATTCCAGGTACTAATTAATTTTCAGTCCCAGTCGTCAGATTCACTGACGCCTCTAGTACTACTCTAGGTACTAGTCAATCTCAATCCATCTTTCTCAACATACAGATATATAGCACTTCTGGAATTTAATATTTAAAACTATAACATGTAAAGAATATGAGTATGAGATTAGCTCATACTTGGTGTCTCTGTTTGTGTTATCGCTTCTAATTGGCTCTTTGACCCTATAGCTTTCCTTGTACCATCATGGTTACAATTATTATTAGGAATGTGATATCAATCATATCCAAATTTTATTCTC
Source organism: Populus x sibirica (assembly GCA_019202695.1). NCBI lineage: Eukaryota > Viridiplantae > Streptophyta > Magnoliopsida > Malpighiales > Salicaceae > Populus > Populus x sibirica. Next base: position 1,386,910 of record JAGMVL010000239.1, on the reverse strand, counting down.
ATTCAAACACTAACAAGAAAAACTTTTTAGGATTCCATGTATGCATATAAATATATTCATACTCATTCTTTTAGTTTTCACATTAAAATTATTCTTTAACAACAATTTCAAACAGCATTAGAAATTTATGAAATCTTGGTCGAATTATTTTATTTTACCCCCAAACACTGTTCGGTATTTTAATTATATCTAGAGTTATAGAAATCTGTTTTGGGTATGGCTGGTCTTTTCAAAAAGTTTTCAAAAAGGTAAGATGTAAGGCTACAACTTACATGAAAAAAGCAACATCCAGTTCTACCACACATCAACCCGAAACTACCTTTAACAGTAGCACATTGAAAATAACCTTGTAGAAAAAAGAAAAATCCAGTTTGACCTTCCTTCAATTATTTGTCCATAATAGGAGTTTTATAACTCCAGATCATGCAAAGTCAATTTCCTTTGAAAGTTAACACTTCACGCTACAACTTTCATGAAGAAACATATTTCAAACTCCATCATTTGTTTGTCCTAATTCTAGCCATAACCTGCGTGATGAAAATCATCATAATTTTAGCTTACAAGTTTAATACACAAGCAAAACATTTTAATGTATTCTTTTAACATCTATTGTAACCATCTCCATCCAACACACCTCTTAACATCATTTGTACCCAAATCTCCTAAAACATTAATTCACTTCTATCCATTCTATCATTTAAAGTAGACCATTATGAAATAAATGTAATTCCTTTAAATTTTTCTTATAGTACTCTTAATTTTTTTTTGTTCTTGCAAATTTAATTCAAACAAGAATTTAAGAACCTAAAGTCCCTTCCCCTCTAAATTTTTCTCTCGACTAAAAAAATTATGGTCAAAGAAATAACTCTTAAATTCTGATTTTAAAGATTTACCTATTATTTAATTTTCTCATATAACACACATCATCACTTAATACAATTCTCCTAACAATTTCACCAAACAATTCATTCTCTAATTTCTCTTGTCTTGGCCAAAAATCCTAACAATGATGGGGATAGGTTTTCTTTTCAATTTTCTAAATTGGATTATCACCCATTCAATATTTATATATATAAGCATCGTTCAATCACCACATCAAGCATTTAATTATCCATTCATTCAAAACTTACATTCCATAATGCATTTTTCAATCAAAATATATCATCGCATAACATACATATATTTTAGATTAGGGTTTCTCACCTCTTGAGCATAAAACTTTAAAGGAAGAAAGTATTGGAAACAAAATTTTTTTTCCTAATTCTTCCTCCTTACCTGTCACTTCCAAACCAATTTCCTAAAGGTTTCTTTTTTTCATTTTTCCTAGATTAATCTCCTCTAAATCCCTTCTTACCCCTTCAATCTTAATTTTTAGGTAGAATTTTGTACAAAATTTTGTAAAATCTTTTCCCCTCTTCTTCTGTAATCAATCCGCCACTCTTGGCTTCCTTTAAAAGCCAAGAGTGCTTATATACCCATCCTTTAGCCCTTAAAGATAACAATACCCCTCTTTTTAGTAATCTAGTTTTTTTTTTTTTTACATGTCAATCCCTCGCTTCATTTTCTATCCATTTTATTTCTAAATCAAAATTTTAATATTTACGAATCTTAGAAAATTTCAACCGGGGTTTACATTTCCTTTCTTCCTGGCACTGTTCATGATGTTCATTACATACGAGTATACCAACAGAATGTGCCCATCAGTATATTCTAGAGACCATAGAAACTGTTCACTTCTCAATGTTGTGATAATTAATGATCTTTTGATTGTTCACCTTTTTTCCCAATGGAATCACTGACATTATGAAAAGTCATAGGTAATATTTGGAGAGCTTTCTGAAAATTTTTGTGTAAGTTAAAAAATTTCATTTGAATTTACAGACAGAATCACCGACTAAAATATTAACTGACATAACAGTTTGGAATGATGTGGCAATTTGGAAGGATTTCGACCGTCATACGTTTTAGAGATTGTATGGGCAGAATACATTCAGCACGTGACGTCCGTGCATTTCACAGTTGATGGTCATAGTCTAGTATAAAGAACCAAAATCGGCGTGCTCACGGTTCTGTTACCACACACACTAGTGGTTCTGTTCATTTTGCATGCAAAATGGATGGTATGATTGTTTTTATTAGTTGTTTCTTATAAATCTATTTAACTGACAATATTTTTTTTACTACAGGTTATGGTTCTTAGATGCGAGCCAAGCCCGATGGAGCTTTTTATTGAAACACATGTGCAAACTTATGACGGCCAAAAAGAGGTGTAACAATTCATTGATAGCTGAGCTCAACACTTTGTGGTATATTGGTTTTCAATGAATGAGAGATACAAGGACAATATTTCGACCCATTCGGATATCGATTCGAATTTATGATCAGAGGTGGGATCGTCTGGTGGACCCGATAGAAATCGGATGTACGGACTGCTTAACAATACGACTGGGAACTTGTGGACGACTCATAGTGCTTCAATCGTTGGATGCTCGCAATCAATTCCGAACACTCAAACTCCAGAGTTTGTGGTGATGTTAGACCAACGGGTACAAGGTCGGACAACCCATTTTAATGATAAATATGAATGACTCATTGCTAATTATGAAGAAATTCGCTGATTGATAATGGAGATAAATATGATATCCGATCATAGTTGGTCCTCAAGCAGTAACATCACCAACAAAGGAAGAATATTATAACAAAAAAAGTTGACATGTCAGAATACAAACAAAGGAATAAAAAAAAGATACACAAAGAAGGCTTAGCAATGCGCATGGTCTGAATCCATCATAGCGCAACAAATGAATTGAGCATAAAAGCTAGAACAAAATAGCATAGCCAAATCAAATATGAACTAAGAAAACAACAAACCCGATAAAGAATAGCACTAGCTACACTAGTAACTAAAGGACATAGAACATGCAACCTTGACAATGTAGCATCAAAAGAATCGCCCTTGAAAATGACAAAAGACCGTTAATCATGAAAATGTAAACGGACGATAAGCTATCAACCCTCGATTCACCCCCTCAAATGTGTTTGGTATTGCGGTAACTGTTGTGGTTGTGGTTTGAAAAAAGTTGTTTTATAAAAAGTACTTTTAGTTGAGATTGGTTTGAAAAAATATATGTTTGGTTAAAACTGTGGTTGAAATTGACGTTGAACAAAAAGTAATTTAATGTGTTTGGTTAAGAATGCTTTTAAAATTGAGGTTATAAAATAAATTAAAAATATATATTAATATTTATTGTTTTTAATTTAAATATTGTAGATTTAACTATTGCTATTACATTATGAAATAAATCATACTTTATATATATATTTTTTATTATTCTATTAAAGTATCTATAATTCCATTACAAACAAAATTCATCCAATAAGAACTATAGTTTCCATGATTTTTTGAGCATGCAATAAAATTAGGTAAAATATTATCAGGAATAAAATTGAGATTACAGTACGAGTAAATTTAATTCACCTTAAACTAATTTTTTAAAAAAATAAAAAAAATTATTGTTTACGTTCATGTGAACAGTTCGAGTGAAATCAATTAACTGCACTGGTTTTTCAAGAAAAAAAAATTGTTCACTTTAATTAATAGTGTGACAGTAGAGGCATGCTGCACTTTTCACTGAACAGTGCAGCATGGTGCAGCGTTATCATCATCCCAAGAAAGGAGCTCCTACCTGCTTTCCTAAGTTTCAAACGTAAAATTTCATGGGACCCATGAACAAGTAACCTAAGTTTTTTTTTGTTGCCAAACATTGTTGCATCTGCGTTTTAAGCAAAACACATATGCAACTTCCTAGACAAACACTACCTAAAGAAATAAAAAGAACCAACAACCTCAGGAACAGGGATAGAATACCCAATAAAATAAAGCCAAAAAAAGTCAAATGCATCGCAAGCAATCAAGAATGGAAATGCAATGCTTGATCCTAGAAAGTAACAAAGAAGGAGAAGCAAATGGCAACATCAAATCCAAAGTACAAACACAGTCCAAAACATAAATTAGAAAATGTGTTCTATCAGTTTTGTTCTTTTTTCCTTTTTCGAGTCTTTGAAAAAAAAATGATTAGAATAAAAGGAGAAGAGTTTAATATAACACAACTCAATAAGGAGAAAAAAAATCATTGTAGCAACCATATTCTAAAAAACATAGCAGCCCATGACACACAGTCACCATGGCAGTGGAAAACTGGGAATAGAACCATTGAAAACCAATAAAAGCACAACATCACATGCCAAACAAGGCTATGTGGGAAGAGAACAAAGCTAGAAACAGCCCCTAAAAAATGACCTAAAACCCTGAGATATCAGGGGAGTAATCAAGCTGCAACCCATGCAATTGGTATGCCTTTGTAGCATTATTGAATTCATAAATCAACATTATCTTAATCCAATCGGTAATAACATTCCCAAAAAGCACAGAATATGAACCTAGAAATAAGTTCTATAACAAATGCCTTGTTTGTTTCCAGGAATTCATTTTCCTGGAAACCATTTTCCTTACTTTTCCATGTTTGGTAAGCATAAGAAAAATCAGTAAAAGAAAACTCAATTCCAGTCAATGAAAAAAATAAAGCTTGAGCGTAGGAAAGTGTTTTCCTTTCTTTATTCTAAGGAAAACACTTTCCTTTTCTTTATTGACAAAAAGTGTCCCCTGTCCCAAAAATCAAATCCCTAAACTCTCTTTCTCTCCCAAATAATTTACGCAGATCAATTGCAAGCTCTCATCTTCCTGGTAATTTTTTTTTCTCAAATGTCTTTATTTATCTTATGTTTTCATCCTCTTTATTTTTAATTTGTAGTTATTATAATGGCATAAATCTTGTGTTGCATTTTTTCCCATGTTTATCTTGTTAATTTGACTGCAACCAATGCTCCCATGCTCTATGTAAATCGAAACCCATGGGAAGGCAACCCATTCATTCAACCACAAAGAAACCCAAACACCTGGGAAAAATCAACCACAGCAAACCCAAAATTTTTCCCATAAACCAAACACAGACCCATACACAAACACAAAGAAACTCCATTCTTTTGCCATTATTGCTATCATAGCAAAGAATCACCATTGTTGCTATCACAACAAAGAATCACCATTCTTTCCTTAAGCCGAAGGCGCCCTTCGGCCCCGTTTCCTTGCTAACCTCTTCACCAGGCAACCCATACATAGAAAACCAAAACCCCTGTATTTTTCCCATAAACCAAACACTGCAAACCCATACACAGCAACCCATACACAGCAAACCCAAACCCATTTTTCCTATGCTATGCTATTTTCACAGAAATCGGGTTTGCTGTGTTTTTTTCACAAAATCCAAACAAATTGTTTTGTTTGGTTTCTGTGAAAAAAACACAGCAAACTCATGCTCTGTTTCTCCTTCTCTTTAATCAAAAAAAGATGCTTTCAATTCCCCTCCATCTCTTCATCTTCCTCTCCTTTTCTTCAATTGCTTCTCTTCCAGTAGACTCCCAACCCATCCGATGTGATTTTCCTTCTCTCGTTCTTGAGTTCTTGATATGTGTTTCCTGTGTTTTGTGCGTTTCTCGTGCTTTGTGTGCGTGATGTGTGTGCGTTGATGATGATGCACAAGTGATGTGTGCGTTGATGATGAAAGGGGAATTGATTTTGGTAGAAATCTTGACTGTGAAAAGGAATACCCGTTAATGTTGATGATGCTGCACAGTAGGAATTGGTTTGGGTTGAAATAGACAGTGGTTCCTTATTAGTGGTTAAGCCGGGTTTAAATTGAAACAAGGCATTAGTGAACGGTTGATGATGCTGCACAGTAATTGTTCAAGAATTGATTTGGGTAGAAATATTAGACAGTGAAATATTATGTGCGTTGATGATGATGATTATACATAGTTATAAAAAACTGAAATGGTTTCGGTAGAAAACTTGAGTTCGTTAATATTTTTATACAGAATTCATTAATAAATTATTGTATTGTTTGTTATGGGATACATAATTCATTATATAATTATTTCCTTTAAGACATTGTTTGTGTTAGGAATCAGCTTCTTTGCGCATAATTTTTAGCATAATTTATTGTATTGATTATGTAAGTATCTTATATGCTTTTTTAATGTTTATTTCCCTAAATTTTTAGGTTTTGTTAGCGAGAAAACTTCACTTTTTTGTTATGGATAGTAAGATTATTCATGCGAAAGATGTATGGGAGCAACAGAATCGTGATAGCTACGGGGTAGCTATTATTGAACAAGAAAGAAATAAAAATTATATACCAAGAGAACCACGTATAAATATAATTGCTCAACGAGAATTCTATATGGATAGCATTTTGAATCGAGGTGATAGACATTGCGTTGAACAAATTCGTACGAAACCAGTTGTCTTATATAAATTGTGTGATGTTCTCACAAGTCATGACCTATTACGATCAACTCAAAATGTGTCTATTTGGGAGCAAGTAATTGTGTTCTTACAAATTAGAGGCCAAAACCAAAGATTTTATTTTATTAGTGGTGTATATTATAGGTCTGTTGAAACTATCCATCATTACTTTAGAATTGTTTTAAAAGCAGTTCTTAAGTTATACAAACACCTAATTAGAGACCCGTGCGATACGGTTCCCCCGTAAAGATAATAAATAATCGAAGATTCTATCCTTATTTTAAGGTATGAGAACAATACCAATATTTTTATACATTAATTAATTACATCTAGAGGAAAAGGTTATAAATTATTTTTTCATGTTTATATAGGATTGTGTGGGAGCAATTAATGGTACCTATGTTCCTGTAAATGTTTCTATTGAGATTCAAGGAAAGTTTCGAGGTTGAAAAGAAGGAACAACACAAAATGTTTTAGCAGCTATAACTTTTGATTTGAAGTTTATATATGTTTTAGTCAGGGAAGGAAGGAAGTGCACATGATTCACGGGTTTTAGGTGATGCATTATCAAGACCTAGTGGTCTAAAAATTCCGAAGGTATATAATAAAGTATTTATTATATGCAATAAACATATAAAATGTTTAATTAGCTAAAGATAGTAATAGGTTTTTTTCTTCTAATTTGTAGGGAAATATTATCTTGGTGATCTTGAGTTACGGTATTCGAAAAGGAATCATTTCTCCTTTTCGTGGAGTTCGATATCACTTGAACGAGTTTACAGAACATTCACCAGAAAATAAAAAAGGAGTTATTTAATCTTCGACACTCTTCTTTGAGAACTGCTATTGAGCGAGGGTTTGGTATTTGAAGAGTCGTTTTAGATCAATTGTTGGAAAATCTTTTTGGTCTTATGAAACACAAGTAGATGTTGTGCTTGCATATTGTATTATTCATAATCACATTATGGGAGTTAATCCAAATGACTTTCTTATGGAAGAAATATGTTTGGAAAGTGAACCAATTAGACGAAGAATCAACTTAAGTCAACGGGAGGAGAGGGAAGAGAATAGGGAGTGGATAACAAAAAGAGAAATGATTGCATCAACCATGTGGAATGATTATAACACTTAAAGAAACTAGTAATTGAGTGTTAATTATATGTGTTTGTTTTTATTATGTCTTGCTTGAGTTTGTATTATCTTTGTTATGTATTTGGATTGTTTGTTGACTTTATTATAATTTCTTATGTATTTTATGTATTCTCTTTTAAATATTAATTATAGTTTTTATATTTAATTTATTAAATCTAAATATTATATGATATATTTTGTATAAATTTGTAACCTTTTTCTTTATAGAAATAAGTACCACACAGAATGAAAAATGCAAGGGCAAGCATTTTACATGGTCTAAGCCTATGTCTCACATGCTACTTGAGATATTAGCTGAGGAGGCACTTAAAGGAAACAAACATTCTTCCACCTTTAGAGCAGAATCTTTTGTTAAGGTGGCTACAGAAATTAGTCAAAAGTTCAACGTTCAATGCGAGCCTAAGCATGTTGACAATCATCTCAAAATTGTGAAAAAAGAATGAGGAATAATAACCAAGTTTAAAAATAAAAGTGGCTTTGGTTAGGATGATTGTTTGAAGATGATTATAGTTTTGAAAGATGTTTATGATGAAGAAGTGAAGGTATGATAAATATTATACTTTTTGTAATTTTTATATTTACTTTTATTTTCAAAATGTTATACAAGGAATTAAAAATTTTCATATTCTAAACTTTATGAACAGGCACATCCCAATCATGACAAGTATCTCAACAAAAAACTTGATATGTACGAGGCAATGACAATTGTTATTGGAAAAGATATGGCAACCGGAAATTATGCCAAATCATATGCTGATGTCAACTTGAAAAAGAACATTGAAGAGCAATCAATTTCAATTGAAAAAGAAGGGGAATATGAAGAAACTTCAAAAGGAAAAGAGACATCTTCCTCTAGTGCACAAAAGAGGCAACATAGGAAGAGAAATCGCATGTATGAAGATCATAGTGTTGAAAAGTTGTCTAAAAAGATTGGAGATGTAGCATTTGCAGTCCAAAGCCTCATCAAAAATCAACTTGATGTTAATGAGCTATGTCGCACGTCAAATCCGCGCGGCGTCGGATGGCGATTTTCTTGTTATTGTTGTTGATTTGATTGGTTCGTTGGAGTCGCCACCTAGTAATTTATTAAGGGCTACTAGGAAACCGGATGTACTGGTCTTGTCAGAGATTCGCGGGTATGGGATTGGTTGTGGTTAGGGAAGGTATTAGCACCCCTAACGCACCCTACCTAAGGTAAGCTGCTTCGTGACTTTGATGTGTTTAAAGAAGTTTTAATAATTATCTTTTCATCGGATATGAGAAATACAACTTACGTATAAGTTAATAATTCTTAACCGTGATCCAAAAAAAATATTAAATTCTTCTTTCATCTTTGCGATTTTATCATAATAATAAAAACATCCATAATAATAAATAAATAAATAACATACAAACACACTCATACACTTTTACTATATTTTTTTCTTTTCTTTTCTTTTCCTTTTTTTTTGGTTACATCCACTCTACAAATAATACAAATTCAAAAACCACTAAACAAAAATTACAGTACACTTTGAAAATTACAAAAACAACCTCTAAAAAATCCTGGAATTTGCCGGGAACGTTTCTGTGAAGCCATGGACACCAGGAACAGTGGCGGCGCGTTGTTCCACGCGCCACCACCACTGGCGGCGCGTGGATTCACGCGCCGCCGCTATTGAAGGTATCAGAACCGGCGGATCGGGGCCGTCTTCCTCTCTCCTTCCTCGCTGGCGGTAACTGCTACCTCTACCTGCAACAAGAAACACAAAAAAGGGCCACAAACAGTTGGTTTTAGCTTTTTCTTTCTTTGTTTTTTTTTAGATCTGCATTTCTCCCTTCTCCTTCTTCGGGTCTGCTTCACTGCGGGTCAGTTTGTCATGGGTTTCGTCTTCTTCTCCTCTGCTTCGGGTGGCAGATCGGGTGGTGTTGTCGTGGCTGACGTCGCTGTGATGGGAAGGAGACGCCGCTGCAAGACTGGTGGGAGGAGATGAAGAAGACCGCGGGGACTGCTGCTGGAGACCGGTCTGTGCAAGAGCCGATGGATGAGGAAGGGGACGGCGTTTGTGGGCGCTGCTGCTGTCGGCCGCCGCTGGGTTCTTCGGTGGGAGGAGGCTGTGAAGGGGACTCCTGCTGGGAAGGTGAGGATGGCGTCTCCCAAGCTGGTGGTGGAGGGGATCGACTGCTGCTGTGTGGCTTGGTGGAGGCCGGCGCTGATGACTCTATGGGCGGCCGTGTGTTGGCTGCGGCCGTGTTCGGTCGTGGGGGAGGAGAGGAAGTCGGTTGAGAGAGGGAAGACCTGGTGTGTGGCTGGTTTGTTGTGGTCCGCTGTTTGAAGGAAAAAAATAAGGTGTTTGGTTTACAGAGAAGCTGAGGCTGGCGGAGCAGAGGGCTACAGTTGGCTGGGAGAGGGAAGGTCTGGAAATGGGGGAGGCTGCGGCTTCTCTTGTTTGGCCAATGGGGGGCGCGACCGGCTTAGGTTTTTTTTTTTTCAGGGAGGAGGCGGCGGCTTTAGGTTAAGGAGAAGAAAGGGTTGTGATTTTTAGGGTTTTTTGTGGTTTAGGGTTTTTTTGTGATTCCCTCAATTGTGCAAAATTGCCCCCTTTGTGTGTGTTGAAGGCTACTATTTATAGGTAAAATGTTGCTTGGGCCTCAAAATTGGTCCCTCAACTTCTTTTTTTTTGTAAATTTTGATTTTGCTTATTTTTTTTGTATTTTTTTGAAAACGAGCAATATCAACATCGTCTCAATGAGAAAAATCAATGATTTTAAAAATAATGCGTTAAAAGTTGAACGCGTTCCAAATATCTTTAAAAATTTAAATTCTTTTGAGGCGATGCTAAAAATGATAAAAACGATGCAAATGTATTAAAAAAGTATTTTTTTGGATTTTCAATGTTTTTCGCTATTTTTGAATTTTTCTGAAAATTTATCAAAACATGGGTCAAAAATTGGGTAGCAACAAACTATATACAAAAGTGATGAAAATTGAAGGCTTTGATGAGATCACTCTTGGGGATGCATTTGATCACTTGGTCCAGCATGAAATGTTGGCAAAAACATTTATGGTAAAAAATGCTAATTTGAGAAAAATTTGGGTTCATAATTTTGTGAACCAACGCAGCTACAGGCCTGATTGCTAAGATGATTTCACTATGATAAGGAAGTTTATGCTTGTTTTTTGACAAGTATGTTTACTTGTTTAATTCGGTCTAGCATGTTTATGTTTGTTAATTTGAACTAATATGTTTGAGTATTACATTAAAACTTAATATTTATACATGACTATGTTTGATGTAAGATATTTATATTTATTTCTTAATGCTTATTTAATATATATTAAAGGGATATTACAGAGATAGTTGCCTATACCCATAAAAAAAAAATCTTTATCCAAAAAATCCATCAAAATATTTTTGTATTTATTTATCTTTTAAAAAAATCTTCATACCAAAAAACCCAAATATCTAACTCTGACTTAATATCATAAACTAATTTGGCTTTCTTCATATGAAAAAAAAACATATTTTAAGCTTTTAAAATTGAAAAAAAAAATTAATAGGTTTTATTTATGAAAAATTTCACAAGGTTATATCTCTATAATATTATATCACATATATAGTTATATTTTATAAAATAAGCTATATATGAATATAAGATATAATAAAAAAAATCATCATTACACTTTTTAGATTTTATTTTTTTATTGTAAGTGATTAAATATTTATATTTAATATTTTTTATATGTTAGATAAATTTGAAAAAAAAAATTAATTCATTAATAAATTATTTTCCAGTTTATTTTTCATAACACTATTAAATATCAAAAAGTAATTTACTTTAAAAAAAAAACCACTTTCCTGCAACAAACAGGGCAAAAGCTCCCACCTTTACATATGGTAAAGCAAACCGAACATCCTAAACTCAAAGCAAATGAAGCAAATTCGCAAAACTTTTGTTGAATGGGTGTCCTTCCATCTTCTTCCTCTTCATTCGGCAATCTGTTCCACACAAAAATAATAAGGATGGAGAGGTGAAAGAAAAGCTCAAAATCAATAACATAATTTAAGGCAGAGAAATCATGAAGATTTAATCTATACCAGCTCCCTACATCAATCTTCCATAAGTTTTGCGACTGTCTCGCTCTCTGTGTCTTCAAATCGGATACTATCACCCCTTTATCTCTAACCAAGTTTCCAACTTTCTCCTCATCTCTCTATTAGTCGTTGTCTGTTCATCCCTCCCTGGTCATGGCACAGCTCCTCTTTTCCCCCCTCCATATCCCTCCTGCAACTCCTCTGCTTTTTATGCTTTGGAGCATCATACAAAAAAACCCACGCCTTCCGCATCAACCTAGAGAACATGGGTTTTCTTTTTTACAAGAATGTTTGAGACATTAATGTGCAAGAACATGGATTTTCATGTGGGACTTTTCTATTTGTATAAATTATTTTTTTTATAGTACTAAGATTTTCATGTGGGGCTTTTCTTTTTTATACTTTTTTGTCAAAATTCAAATGCAATCAAATTAATATAATTTGTTGGTTTAGAATTATTTTTTTCAAGAAGTAAAAAATCAATACAAACAAGTTTTCTATTTTTGTTTCCAAAAATTTGAAAATAAAATGAAAATATAATTGACAGCACACTCCCCCTTGTCTACTAATGATATATTAAAAAATCATGTAAAGAATTTGTGTGCAAATGATGAATGGTGTGTCAAAGAACCATCCAAACCCAATAACTTAAAGTATTAGGTGAGGTTTTAGGATATTATTTATATTATTCTCTAACACAACCCCTTAAGTGAAAGTCATTTAGGCTTGAAATTTGCACAGACCCATATTATCTTGTGTTTAATTTTTATAAAAAAAAAATAGAAATGGTGAGATTCGAACTCGTAATTATCAAGGCTCTGATATTATTTCAAAGAACCATCTCAACCCAATTGTTTAAATTATTAAGTGAGGTTTCAGAATATAATTTATAGTATTATCTAACATGGTGTTATAGAAATAATTTACTTGCCATATAAATGATTTATCAGATTACTAATTACTACTGGATTTAAGATTAAATCGATTACTCTTTTATCATTAAAGTAATCAAGATTTTGTTTTTCTTTTTTCTGTAGATGTAATCCTCTTGTATAAATCCATGTGAGGCTATGAACCCTACTGTTTATACAGCTTTCATCAATGAGATTTTCTATTTTTCTTAAAAAAATCATCACATAAATTCTTACTATGGAGTGTTCTTTTTACTGAATGCAAAAAAAGAGAAAGTGTGGGGCATTATTAATGTTTTTTTTACCATTAACTGTCAATTAAAAAGTTTATATATGCATTTAATAAAATAAATTTATAATCATGAATATTTAATAAAAATAAAATTTATATTTTATTATTTATATTTTAAACTTTTTACAAAATTTTCTTAGATTAATTATTCTTATTTTTTAATTGCATAAAAAATATCAAGACATGATTTTAAATGTTTCTTATTTCAGAATTACTTTTTATATCAAAGGTTATGGTAAAAAAGAGTTGTTTTGTTAAAAACAAAAAAGGGGGAATTCCTTGATAAGAAAATGTAGTTTAGATTTTTGTCCTACTTATTTTTAATTATTTAATGTTTTTATAAGTATTTTAATTACCTTCATTTTTAATTTAAAAAACCTGCTACTAAGAAAAAAATATTTTTGTAACAAGATACATGAATAAAAAAATAATTTGTTTGATAAAAGATTTATTTTTTAAAAGAACTTAAATCATATTCTCTCTTCTAAATATTTATTGTAATTATAAAAAAAAACTAGATAATGTTTTCAACCCAGCCTGACTAGTCACCTTCTAACTCTCTAATCTAACCTCACATGGTGAAATTTTAATTTTTTTTAAATGATATTTTTATTTTATTTTTTTTATATTCATACAATGATATTTTAAATTTACTAGTTTTAATAACTCCATGTTTTGAAGTCTATTTTTTATTTGGTTATACAATAATAAAAACTAACACTCGCATGAAATATAACAAATAAAATTATGAAGGAGATTTTTTTTCTTATCAAAATAATCATTTTCTAATTCATGTAATTTTTTCGACAACAAAAATAATTTTTTTAATTAGTAGCATAGTTGATTGAATAAAAAGCAACAATGGTACAATATTCACAAAAACTATAAAGATTTGAACTAAAATGAAAAAAAAATCAAAAACCTTTTTTTTTATTCATGCATTTATTTTTGGAAAAAAAAATGCTTTTCATGAGAAGTATTGTTTTTGAAGCAAAAACTTATTATCATCATGAAAGCAAGTTTGAGTTAATTGTTTTTCAAAAAATGATGAATCAATCATTTTTACACACTTATATGAAAAAAATTAAAAACAATAAATTTGAAAAAATTATATATAAAATAAAAAATAGATGTTTTATTTTCAAGAAATATTAATGACAAAATTAATTTTAAAACTTTACAATATACATACATCTAAACGGTGTGGGGAAATCAGGAAATCACAATTTCCCCACACCCTAATGCACTGTGGATTACAACAAGAATTCACAGGGCATTCCTCTTTTTTGTTTTCACGTTTTCTTTTTTTTCATTTTTTTTTAACTTTCCTTTTTTTTTCATTTATTTTTTTTTCCAAAATTTTCTTTGTTGATTGTACTTTTTAATATTGAGCTGGTTAAAAATTTCACTATGTAATTTTTTATCTTTAAAATACAGTGGATTGTTACGGTGTTTTCCCATATAGTTTTTTTATTTTATTTTTTTATTTTTCAAAATTATATTTGTTGATTTTATTTTTGTTTTAACATAAAACTAAAGAGTGTTGGGAAATCACTGTTCCCCCACGCCTAATGCACTGTGATTACAATAGTAATCTACAGGCATTCCTCTTTTTTTTTTCACTTTTGTTTTTGCACTTTTTTATTTTTTTCTAACTTTTCCTTTTTTTTTATTTTTTCTTTTGTTTTTTACCAAAATTACTTTTCTGTTTTTTCAACTTTCCTCTTTTTCCTTTTTTTTATTTATTTATTTATTTTTTCCAAAATTATCTTTATTGATTTTACTTTTTAAATATTGAGCTAGTTAAAAATTTCGCTTTGTAATTGTTTTCTTTAAAATACTGTGGATTGCTACAGTGTTTTCCCACATAATTTTTCTATTTTATTTTTTTATTTTTTAAAATTTTTTTTATCGATTTTTTTTTATATTGAACTGATTGAGATTTAGTTTTGTAATTTTTTTCTTTAAAACATTGTTGATTGCTACAGTGTTTCTCCGCATGATTTTTTTTGTTTTTTTATGATTTTCCTCGAAATTATCTTTTTTTATTTTATTTTTTAATATTGAGTCAAGTTAAAAATTACAGTTACAATATGTGAGGAAAGCACTGTAACTTTCCTCGCAAATTACTATGGATTGCTACAGTGTTTTTACTATGGAAAGCACTGAGAATTTAACTTTGTAATAAAGCTTAATCATGTGGGGAAAGCGCTGTAGCTTTCCTCACAAAACATTGTTGAGAATTACAATTAAAAGTCATTACAAATAAGGCTAAATCATAAGAGGAAGCACTGTAGCTTTCATCACAAAACACTGTGAATTGCTACAGTGTTTCCAACATGATTTCCCCCCTTTTTTTTTTGGTTTTTTTTGTTATTTTGTTTTTCTAAAATTGTCTTTGTCGATTTTTTTTTTTAATATTGAGTTGATTAAGAATTTAGCTTTGTAATTTTTTTCTTTAAAACATTGTGAATTGTTGCAGTATTTTCCCATATGATTTTTTCTAAAATTATCTTTGTCGATTTTGTTTTTTGAATATTGAGTTGGTTAAGAATTATAATTACAATAAAGCTAAATCATATGCGGACAGCGTTGTAGTTTTTCTCACAAAACATTGTCAATTGCTACAACGTTTTTCCTCATGGGTTTTCTTCCTTCCAAAATTATCTTTGTTGGTTTTTTTTTAATATTAAGTTGGTAGAGAATATAGCTTTGTAATTTTTTTTTACTTTTTATTAATAGAAAAGCTAAATCATGTGGCGATAACACTGTATCTTTCCTCACAAAACACTGTAGATTGCTACAAATCATTTTATTCAGTCTCTAAGTTTTTTTATCACCAACACAACTTTTTTTTCTGTCATGAAATATTTGCTCCATCATACCGTTAGTTTCTATTACTTATCTAACGCTGGTTCATGATTATAACACTATCAAGTGCATTTGTTTCCCAAATGCACTGTAGATTACAACAGTAATCCACAGTGCATTCCTCTCTCTCTTTTTTCACTTTTTTTTTTCCAACTTTCCTTCTTTTTTTATTTTTTCTTTTTCTTCCAAAATTAGTTTCCTTTTTTTCCAACTTCCCACTTTTTTCTTTTTTTTTTCATTTATTGTTTTTTCAAAATTATCTTTATTGATTTTACTTTTTAAATATTGAGCTGGTTAAAAATTTTGCTTTGTAATTTTTTTCCTTTAAAATATTGTGAATTGATGCGGTGTTTTCCCACATAGTTTTTCTATTTTATTTTTTATTTTCCAAAATTATATTTGTAGATTTTATTTTTTTTAACATAAAACTAAAGGGTGTAGGGAAATCATTGTTCCCCCACACCCAATGTACTGTGAGTACAATAGTAATCTATAGTGCATTCCTCTTTCTTTTCACTTTCTTTTTTTGCACTTTTTCATTTTTGTTTTCCAACTTTCCCTTTTTTTATTTTTTTTCCAAAATTATTGTTTTTTCAACTATCCTCCTTTTCCTTTGTTTTTTCATTTAGTTTTTTATTTTTTTTTATAAAATTATCTTTGTTGATTTTATTTTTTAAATATTGAGCTGGTTAAAAATTTCGTTTTGTAATTTTTTTCTTTAAAATACTGTGGATTGCTATGGTGTTTTTTCACATAGTTTTTCTATTTTATTTTTTTTATTTTTCAAAATTATATTTGTCGATTTTATTTTTTTTATATTGAGCTGATTGAGATTTAATTTTGTAATTTTTTTCTTTAAAACATTTGTTAATTGCTACGGTGTTTCTCCGCATGATTTTTTTTTGTTTTTGTTTTTTTATGATTTTCTTTGAAATTATCTTTTTTTTCTTTTATTTTTTACTATTGAGTCTGGTTAAAAATTATAGTTACAATATGTGAGGAAAACATTGTAACTTTCTTCGCAAATTACTATGGATTGCTACAGTGTTTTTTCTCACATGGTTTTTTTTCTATTTTGTTATTTTTTCCCCTAAAATTGTCTTTGTCAATTTTCTAAAAAAATATTAAGCTGGTTAAAAATTAAAATTACAAGTAAATACAAGTTTTTTCTCACAAAACACTATGGTTGATACAGTTTTTCCTCACATGGTTTTTTTCCAGCTTTCTTTTGTGTTTTTTTTTTGTAATATTTTTTTCTAAAATTATCTTCGTCAATTTTTTTTTAATATTGAGTTGGTGAGAATTTAACTTTGTAATAAAGCTTAATCATGTGGGGAAAGCACTGTAGCTTTCCTCACAAAACATTGTTGAGAATTATAATTAAAAATCATTACAAATAAGGCTAAATCATGTGGGAATGCACTGTAGCTTTCATCACAAAACACTGTGAATTGCTACAGTGTTTCCAACATGATTTCCCCCCTTTTGTTTTGGTTTTTTTTGTTATTTTGTTTTTCTAAAATTGTCTCTGTCGATTTTTTTTTTAATATTGAGCTGATTAAGAATTTAGCTTTGTAATTTTTTTCTTTAAAATATTGTGAATTGTTGTAGTGTTTTCCCATATGATTTTTTAATGATTTTTTCCAAAATTATCTTTGTCGATTTTTTTTAATATTAGGTTGGTTAAGAATTATAATTACAATAAAGCTAAATCATATGCAGAAAGTGTTGTAGTTTTTCTCACACAATATTATGGATTGCTACAATATTTCTTTAAATGGTTTTTTATTTTATTTTATTTTATTTTATTTTATTGGGAAAAACACTATAGTTTTCCTCACAAAATATTGTCAATTGCTACAACGTTTTCCTCATGAGTTTTTTTCTTTCCAAAATTATCTTTGTTGGTTTTTTTTTTAATATTAAGTTGGTAGAGAATTTAGCTTTGTAATTTTTTTTATTTTTATTAACAGAAAAGCTAAATCATGTGGCGAAAACATTGTTTCTTTCCTCCTAAAATACTGTGGATTACTACAAGTTATTTTGTCCAGTCTAAGTTTTTTATCACCAACACAACTTTTTTTTTCTGTCATGAAATATTGGCTCCATCATACCTTTAGTTTCTATTACTTATCTAGCGCTGATTTATAATTATAATACTATCAAATAATTTGTTTTATGAACCCGCGGCAGTGCGCGGGCATGCATCTCGTCTTAAGCTAATGCATAATCACTCATAAAGAAATCAATAATATCATCTTAAAAAATGTCTAATATTCTTAAAAACAATGGCATGATTGGATAATCACTAAAATATTATTTTGATAAATTAGTTTAAAGAGATTTTTTGTCAATGTTTTTTTTAAAAAAAAAACACAAAGAGAAAAAATATAAAGAGATATTTGAAAAAAGACCAAGCGTGTGTGAAGCTAAAAGACCCATAAAATCAAAAGGACCAAATCAAAAATCATTATATATACAAATTAAAAACCAATGGTTAAATTGAAAACACATAAAACTTTAACAAAAAGGAAAATGAAAAAAATATAAAAATAAAAATAAAAGAACTGAATCTGAAATACCAATAACATTTAAGGACCATAATGTATTTATCGGGATAGGAGAGAGAAATTAAGGAAAAAAAAGAAAGAAAAGGTCATCGACGATAAATCAAGAATATTTGGATTGCACGCGCCACCTATGATGGAAGAGGAGATGACAAGGAATTAGATTATGCGACAGGATACTATTCTTGACCACTAGGAGACATCGCACGCGCCGCTAAAGAAACACGACGTCTCCCACTTGCTGGTGCATGCACAACATGCTAGCAACTGCTTCTAATTAAAAATATTATTTCAATGGTAAATCACAACACTACCCCATGCAAACCAACAATTAAAAAAAAACAGAACAAAAAAACTTCAATTTCCCTTACCACAATGCATTAAATTTCTTAGATCTAATGGTACATTTGTAATTCAACTGCATGTAAAAAGCAAAAATACCTTTATACCCCTACATGAAACAATTGATTTTTTTTACTCTTAGGAGTATTTTGATTATTCTACTAATAAAAGTACCTTCACACAAATCAATAATAACAGATGACCATGAGGGACGTTGCCTTTATTATTATTTATTTCAAAAGCTGCTAGCGCATGTTGGGTCAAATCATGACTTGGGAAATCTGCATAGATAGGATCGCATACTTGGTCACCCTGACTCAAGTCTCATGGGTCTGGCATAGCCGCATTGGGTATGCTTGGCCATTCCTAATTAAGTTTTTTATAATTTTTTTTATTTCTTATAAAAAATATTTAAACTATCCTTGAAATATCGTAAATCGAAATACTAATTAATTTTTTTTTATAATTTGTTTTTATTTTTTTAGAAAAAAAAATTTAAACTATCATTGAAATATTCTAATCAAGAATTCTAATTAATTTTTATTAAATTTTTTTTTTAAAAAAAAAAATTAAACTACCCTTGAAATATCCTAAACCGAAATACTAATTAATTTTTTTATATATATTTTTTATATTTGTTATTAAAAAAATCATTTAAACTATCCTTGAAATATCCTAAATAGAAATTATAATTTTTTTTATTTTTTATAAAAAACAATTTAAACTACCGTTGAATTATTCTAAACAAAAATGATAATTAATCTTTTTTATAACTATTTTTTATTTTTTATAAAAAAACATTTAAACCATCTTTGAAGTATCTTAAATAAAAATTCTAATTAATTTTTTTATATAAAAAAACATTTAAACTATCATTGGGTTTAGCGCCCAAGCCAAATTCAAGAGCCTTGGGTCTTGCGGCCAAGCTAGATTCAAGAGCCTTTGGTATGACGACCAAACTAGACCTAAAAATATTAGGTCTTGCAGTAATGTCAGACCCAAGAGCATTAGCCAAGAGCCTCGAGTTTGGCGACTATGCTAGACGTAAATCCTTGGGTCTAGCGCCCAAACCAGACCTAAGATCATTGAGTCTGACATGATCAGAAGACCCAAGAGACTTAGGTGTAGATTGACCGTCAAACCCAATTATCTTGGGTTTGACATAGCCACTACACCTAAGTTTGTTGAATCTAGCATGTCTTGAGATCCAAAATATTTAAAATATTGTTTATACTTTTAATTATTTTTTACATTTAAAAAATAAATTATTTTTAACCCGCTATAAAACGCTTGATAATATTCTAATTAGAGATAAAAACACGTGATTGGGGCTCTGAGATAAAAGAGCAACCTGCTGTCTAGATTATGCGACATGATACTATTTTTGACCACTAGGAGACATCGCACGCGCTGCTAAAAAAAACATGGCGTCTCCCACTCGTTAGTGTATGCACAACATGCTAACAACTGCTTCTAATTAAAAATATTTTTTCAATGGTAAATCATAACACTATCCCATGCAAACCAACAATTACAAAAAAAAAAAACACAAAAAAAACTTTAATATCTCTTACCCCAATGCATTAAATGTTTTAGATTCAATGATACATTTGTTATTCAACTTTATATAAAAACCAAAAATACCTTTATACCCCTCCATGAAAGAATTGATTTTTTTTACTCTTAAGAGTATTTTTATTATTCTACTGCTTATAAAATACTGTATTGACAAAAATACCTTTATACAAATCACTAATAACGAATAGATTACATGAAAATACTAAAATACTCCTTAATCAAATACAAGTAATTATTTTTAACCAAAGCCGCCACTCCATTATTGTAGTGGATAATGATGTGAATCTATGGCCACGGTGATTCGTCCATGTAGTTTTTTAGTATATTTGTTATTACAACTAATCTTTATATCCTCTCAAGAAACAAATAATATGGGTTCTCTAGTTACAAATATAATAGACCAGTCCCTATAGTTTCACATACCTAGTAACCTGGTCCCTCCATTAATTTTTCTTTAGAGAAATGCTGAGGTGTCACCAACAGTTCGTTAGTTTTTGACAGTGAAATGTGATTAGAGGATCAGTTAATTATTCTGAAAACTTGAGAGATTAATTTGTTAGCTTTATAAAAATACAGAGACTAGGATATGATAATTAACTTTAAATTTTTACAATAATATGCATGAAACGCTTGTAAATAAATACGCAGTTTGTAAGGAATCTGGAAAAGTGAAAGTCATGTGTATCTGGTTCTGTTCTCTGGTGTCCAACACGCCTCGCTTGAACCGACCTCACCTCTCTCTCTCCTCTCCTCCCCCTCCTGTCTCCGCCTCACCGTAAAACACCACCAACACCAATAAGGGCTTCATATATCCTCCAGGTGCTTACTTCTCTGTTATTTTTATTCTGTGCTATTTTATTTATTTAATTATCGGTATTATTCTAAGAGAGAATTCGATTTTAATAAATAAATAATCGGATTCGGTTAAATCCTAGCTCTTGAACGCAATTCGAAGAAAGATACAATCGACCAATTCGAATGTTTTCTTTTCGATGTGTTAGCTAAATCCGCATGAACTGATCAGCTTTTTGTCACCTTTATTATGATTATTATAATAATTAAGCTCTCAATTTTGGAACCCTAATTTTTTCTTTTTAGTTTTGCTTTTTAGTGGAAAACTGAAAATAATTCCTTTTATTTTCGCAAATGAAAAAAAAAAAGGAAGAATTTTTTTTTTATACAGTGCTCATGCTACTGCAAATAATAATAATAATAATAATAATAATATGCCTTGATAACCTCCATGATGTGTCCTTCCTAATTTGAGAATTTAATAGGTTTCTTAAATAGCCAACTAGTGTTTTATTTTTTGTTTAGAACTGCCCAGCTAATATGAGTGTGGGGTGAATCTTCGTTTCGAAAAGTTACGCCTAACTAACTACAATATCGTGATCACTTGAGTTGAAATTTAAGAGCATGCAGAACTGGAAAACGAATGCTTTCGTTCCCTTCACCCCAAAGGCATTCTAGTGCATTGAGTTAGTAAGAACATTTTATAACTTACCTCAAGGTCAAGCATTTAGTTCGTTGTCTATTAAAAAATTAAAGAAAGAAATGCCATGTAAATTGTATTATTTCATCTGGACTTGCTAAGTTGATTCTTATCTGTCCAACACTTTGCAGTTGATGAAAACATGAAATGAATCATGGTTAATACTGTCTTCTTCTTCTTCTTCTTCTTTTTCCTGGATTAATACATTTTAGACAATCTTTTTGGAATGGATTAGTGTTTCTGGCGTCTTCATGCTCTACTTGTGCTGGGGTATTTAGACTGCTGATATTCAATGGAGACTGGAAAGCCCTTGTTTTCTGATTTTGTTTTGTTTTCTTCTTCCTTCCTTTATTCTTTTGAGGATGTCTTATTCCTATCTTTCTAGTTACACCTTTTGCTCCCTCAAATATTTAGTTTTTCAGAAGTAAATAAATACATTAAAAACAAGTGCGGGAGGATGAGAGGGGGAGGGGGAGGGTTTTTTTACAGCATGTATTTACATGCAAGTAAAAAATGGTAAGCACCTGAATAAGGCGCTGTGCTGAATCTAATCTGGTAAGAGGTGACGAACTGATATCTAGAACAGAACATAAATTAATCTATCTACTGAAGTAAATCAATTAAATATTTTTAAAATGTTTTTAAATATTAAATATCTATTTTGATCTGAAACTGTGGACTTAAAACAAAAGGAATAGAAGTACAAGTTTGTCATTGTTATATTGCATCAATTACGGATTACAAGCGTCGCTTGAAAACATCAAGTTAAATTGAAGCGCTGTGAGTTTGTCCATGGCTTGGCTTACCAACACTCACCATCTGTTGATGTGGCAAGTTCTGAGATGGCTGACTGGTTTTTGTATACTTGGTTTTAGAAGCTCTATGAAGATTCAAGCCCAAAACTTTACCTAGAATGCCTGAATACCCAAGATCCTAGCACCTTGCCCTGAATGGTGGTGTATCTTTGCTATGCCTCAGATTTTATGCATGCTACGATGATAAATTTGGCAAAATTCCTTAATAAAGAGCCTGCTATTAAATGGATCTTTTTCCCTAAGCTATTCAAGTCTGAATAATCTGATATTCCAATTTTATGACTTTGATGCGGTCTTACACCTGCCGTTCTTCTTTCTTTTTAGGGTCTATTCTAACATGTGACATGATCTTTTGTTGTGGTGATAGAAGTGGTTTGTTTTTGGTTGGCTAAAACCCCATGGATGCCAATAATTGGAGGCCTACTGCCCCCATTGGAGAACCTGTCATGGACACGGGTGATTGGAGAACTCAATTGCAGCCGGACGCACGCCAAAGAATAGTCAACAAAATGTAAGTGTTTGTTTCCTATTATGTGGCAGTGCTGCAAAATAGCAAATTCCATATTTATACGAAAAAAAGAGAAGAGGAAAAGGTAAATGACAATCAGCATGACTGCCATGAGGCAACCTCAAGTATAATACACATCTTTTATATTTATTTATTTTTCATTATTCCATGGGTGCTTCACAAGAAGCAAACTTGGGCGAATCAAAATTGTTCATGGAGTAATTTTTGTTGGAACTTCTTGGGTAATCTCTTCTTTTGATATTGATCTCTGGGATGGCTGCATGAAGCTTGTTCCGCTTAAAATTTCAAGGTTAATCCATTGCTATGAGCATACATGTTTCGATTGGAAACTCAAGTTGCATCTGGACTTAAAATGAACAGTGTTGGATTTGGGCCTTCTATTTGTTTTAACTTCTATAGGGTTTAAATGATAGTAATCTTGGAGCACAAAAACAACAAACAAAATTCAATTAGCCCAATAGTCTATGGTTTCCTAGTCTCTCATTATAAAGTTGAAGGTTTTTATGACTTAGCTACACCCAAAACCATATAGACAGCTACCGCTGGCACTTGCAATGGCCAATCGGTACCATAGTTTATATATTGCAGTGTGAGATAAGGTTAGCTTATTGCATTTTCATAATTGAAAGGATTTCTCTTCTTTTCTATTTCAATTATAGCACAGTATAGAAGTTTTCTTAGTCAGAAGTAAATGCAACTGTAATGTTTGCGCAGAAACATCCCTGGTTACCTGCTAATTTGATTGTATATCTTAGAACTTTGCCGTAAATGAAAGGTGCTTCTAGTTCAAGAAAATGAAGCACGAAGCTTGTATATGGGAATTTAAGACAAAAGGGTGGTCAACTAAACTCCTATACTATGCACCTTTGGAATAATATGGGGAAAGGAAGTAAAATAGATGTCTATGCAACTTCATTCCATATTTTACTTGACTGACACTTGGTTATCTCAATATTTGTGTTTATTTTTTGGCAATTGAATCAATTTTTGCATTTTTTTTATATTGGTGTGGTTTATGAGTTGAGGGTTCTTTCTTGGTGCTGCTAACTTCTCTATACTTGCCTGGTCATTAGAAATTAAATGTAAAGTATTACATGTGCAGCATGGAGACATTA
Organism: Populus x sibirica; assembly: GCA_019202695.1. NCBI lineage: Eukaryota > Viridiplantae > Streptophyta > Magnoliopsida > Malpighiales > Salicaceae > Populus > Populus x sibirica. Next base: position 1,362,806 of record JAGMVL010000239.1, on the reverse strand, counting down.
AAAAGACATCTTCCATTTTCTGGTCAAGAGGGATTACAAGAACTCAAGAAAATAGCCGTACGGTTTGAGGAAAAGATTTATACTGCTGCAACAAGTCAGGTACTTTCCTGATGCTAGGTTATATAATTTCAACACTCGCTAGACTTGAATATACACATGAATAAGTTTGTAGATTTATGCATGTACAAATGTGTATGTAGTGTGCCCATGCTCCCTCAGACCCTCACTATTCATTGTGTATGCAAGGTTGATTGGGAGTTCACATCTTTTTGTTAAGTCTCTTGACATGTGTTTTATTTAGTGTGACCAGGTCCTTTTCAAGTACAAGGGAAGTGGGAAAATAGCAGCTCATAAAATAATATAGTGAAGCAATAAATACATAATTAAATAAAAAGAGCGGAAACAGGATGGGAACGCGGTTGAAATCGTGTTTTTCAAAAATTTGAAATGATTATTTTTTGTTTAAAATTAATTTTTTTAATGTTTTCAAATTATTTTGATATGCTGATGTCAAAAATAATTTTTAAAAAATAAAAAAATATTATTTTGATGCATTTCCAAGCGAAAAATACTTTGAACCGCAACCGCTACTGCACTCTCAAACACTTTTGAAGATGCAAAATACATAAAGCTTAGAATATCAGAAAGATAGAGCAGATATCCTCCCCCTTTCTCTTCTATGTAACATGGATTACTTTGAGATCTAATGTTTTGTTAATGATATCTGATTTCAGTCTGATTATCTGCGTAAAATATCTCTGAAGATGCTTGCAATGGAGAACAAGTCTCAAAGTACCATACCCAATTCTTTGCCACCCAACTCCACTGGCAGTGGTAACAAACCCCTGGATCCAGGAGGTAACAATGCAGCCAAGCATTGAATTTCTAAACATCTCTCCTTTTGTTTTAATTTTTGTGTTATCAAACTCTTTTACTTTTTATTGCTGCATATTCGTATGTATATGTCTTGCATTTTTAAAAAGTTGAGCAGTTGATGAATTTTAGGCAGGAAGTGCAGATTATTTTGCTCTCAGCCTTCTGATGCCTTGAATCAAATCCATCTTAATTCTTTCCCTCATGCCTCTACGAATAAGCTGCCTGTCTTTTTTTTTTTTTTGGTTGACATGGTTTTCCTTTTTGCTTTTTATCTTGAACAGGATCTCACAGTATGCAGTCTCAAGTTCACAATCAAGGGCCATCACTCACTATCCCATTGCCTGCAAATCAATCTCAAGAACGCCAGCAATTGTTGTCACAGAACATGCAGACTGGTATGGCATCTAGTGGAGTTCAAAGTTCTTCTGGTTTAACGTCAGCATTGCCTCCCATCTCCAGTTTAACCCAGACTGTCCCCAACTCTGTTGGCCAGAATCCTAACATGCAGAGTATCTCTGGTGTTTCACAGAACCCAGTGGGGAATCCAATGGGACAAGGGGTGCCCTCCAATATGTTTGCCAATTCTCAGAGACAAGGTAGGCAACAGGTTGTTCCACAGCAACAACAGCAGTCCCAAATTCCTCAGCAGTATTTTTACCAGCAGCAGTTACAACAACAGCTTTTGAAGCAGAAGCTTCAACAGGGAAATCCCCAGCACTCACTTGTGCAATCTCACGTCCAGCAGCAGCAAAACCTATTACAGTCAAATCAGTTGCAATCTTCTCAGCAATCTGGTGTGCAAACACCATCTGTTATGCAGCCTTCAATAATGCAAACGGTTCCTCTCTCTTGTCTTCAACAGAATCAGCCATCTTCTGTTCAACAGTCAACACAACCCATGCTTCAGCAACATCCACAACCAGTCCTCAGGCAGCAGCAACAACCTCAACAGACTGCTGGTATTCATCAGCAGCAGAGGTTGCTAGGCCAGCAGAATAACCTTCCAAATCTGCAGCAGCAGCAATTAATGGTTCAACATAATAACCTATCAAGCATGCATCAGCAACAGCTGGGCTCTCAAAGTAATGTCTCCAGTTTACAGCAGCAGCAGCTGCTTGGAGCTCAGTCTGGTAACTCAAGCATGCAAACTAATCAGCACCCTGTACACATGCTACAACAGTCCAAGGTTACGCTGCAGCAACAAGCACAACAAAGTGCAGGTACTTTGTTACCTAATCAAGGGCAGCAGTCACAACCACAGCTGCCACAGCAGCAATTGATGTCACAGATCCAATCACAGCCAGCGCAGCTGCAACAGCAATCAAATCCATTACAACATGATCTGCAACAAAGATTTCAAGCATCAGGTTCCTTGCTTCAACAGCAGAATGTGACTGATCAGCAAAAGCAGTTATATCAATCTCAAAGAGCCCTTCCAGAAACGTCCCCAAGTAAGTTGTTTCATATGTGCAGCTTCCTAGCCTTGCTCCAACTGTACTTTTGCAGTTTTGTGTTTTCATGTAGATTATAACTTTTGTTTTCCAATTGATGCATTTCCATCTGTCACAGAGCTTTGAGTTTATGGATAGATGAATCTCTCAAAAATATGATAATGGTTCAAGTCACAGTAATGCCCTTGTTGGTAGCTCTATGTGCTACTGCTGCCATTTATGGCATTAGCAATGTCACTGCTATTGAAACCATTGCTGCAGTCACAAGCCAGATTTGCTACCACATCATGCCCCTCCAGTGCATTGCACCAACTGTCTACCTTTCATTTTGAATTTAATGGATGATAATTTAAAAATACATCTCCAATTGGACAATGCATTTGACACTAGGGGAACTAATTAGCTAACTGATTTTTATGGGAAGAAAGATGGTGGATTAACTCTATGAGGCATTTGAGGTGTGGTATACTGATAAATCATTACCTTGCTGAAAAAATCCCATGATCATCTCCTCAATGCTAATTCTGTGATGCATGTGAAGTGTTTCACCCTTAACTTCAAGGAACAAGGAATGTGATGCATGGCTACTCTATATTCTATGATTGAGATGGTTGATTTTAAAGATTTTCTTGGTTAGGAGGTAAAGAGCACTTTCTGTTTGTTCAGGCTTGTAATCCTTTCATGGCTACTTGAAATAAAAATGCGATTTCAATTTTGCTTTTCATGTTCTCAAGGCTTCTTGTAGACTTCCTGATTATTTGGGTGGTATCCTTCTTGTGTACTTCCTGCATATTGAGGTGCTACTGTTTTCTTCTTTCTTCTGTCTGTTAAATTTTGCTACCATCCAATTCTTGTTTGTTGAACTGATATGACTATAGATTTCTTCTACTAGTTGAGTTACTATCTCTTGCTTTTCTTCTGTAAGAAAGTAATTGAGCCTTTATATATGTATATGTATATGTATATGTATAATGATCACTTGTGGGTGGCAGGAGCATGTTGTTTTCCATAAAGTCTCTTTGATCTGACTGAACGATTATATAACTTTTATATGGAGTTTCCAAGTCCAACCCGAACTTATATTCCTACATAAGGAAATAAAGCTCATTATTCTTTTGGACTACTAAATACTAGATAGAAAATAAAACCAGACCTTTAAGATTCCATATTTACTGTGAAAATTACAGAAATACAGTTTGTCTACAAAAATCACACAAAAATACACAAATTCTGATCTTTTGTTGTCTGAATCAAAATTTTGTAGCATCCCTAGATTCTACAACACAGACTGGACATGTGAATGGCAATGATTGGCAAGAGGAGATCTACCAAAAGGTATTTTATGGAATTTACTGTTTAGTAGATGAAAATTTCAAGTATGTCATAGCCTTGCAAAACTTCAATGGAAAAAAGTCTCCTGGGATATTATGGTACAAGGGAATTTTATTCAGCTATGGTTGGGATTAGTTAGGATGCATTGTAATTTCCATAGTAAGAATGATAAATTATTGATAGATGACTAAAGGTGAAATATTCACATTGCTAGGTCAAGGGAATTGCTTTCTTGGTTCTGACACTGACAACAATTTTCTCGTGAACCTTTGTCTTTTGAACTGTTTTTTCTGTACTCCAATGTTTTTGTTGTTTGGTGAGTAAATCGATAGCTATTCACAAAGAATGCTATGGTGAAAGGACACGTGGACAGGCCACATGTGCAAGAGACCCACTATTTGCAAATCATATTATGCCATATGTAAAAATTATAAAATAAAATGGGTCTCTTATGCCACATGTTAATTTGAAAAACAAAAAATAAGTAAACATTAATGAAGCTTTGAAGAGAGAGAAAATAAGGAAAAAAATTAACTGAAAGCTTCATATCAAGATTTCTTACAATATAATTGTTTTTTATTGTTTTCGTTTAAACCAATTAAAAGTTTGTATTTTAAGCTTTAATGTAAGAGGCATATTGAATACTTTTTGGTTGAGAAGTAAAACTAGAAAAATTACAAGGAAATTGCATCCATGTTAGATCAATCCTCATCAAAGCTCCTTAAATTATTTAAAAATTTATGTTGATACAATAGTTGAATAATGTGTCATTTACACTGTTATTATTTTTCAATTAAACTATTTATTAACAAAATGATAAAATCATGTAATTCAACTTTGTAATTTTTCTTTAACTTGAATATGCACTGGGAATGTAGAATATATTATGTGTACATATACATGATTTGTTTTTTGTTTTTTCTTATTTTATTTCAGCAAATATCAATTGTGAAATAAGCATGTTTTGATTGAATAAGTGTAATATAAAATGTGTTTTGAGCTAACAAGTAAATAATTTAGATTGTTAATATTTTTGTATAGAACCTTTAAAATTTGGATCAATAACCGTCATTCACAAGTATCTGATTTGTTATTGTTTCTGTTTAAATACAATAATAATATGAATAAAAACAATTATATCAATTAGCATAATGTTTCGATAAGATCATCATATAAAATATTAATATGGTAAAAGATATTTATATTTAAAATAATCACACTATCAAAATCGGACCATGCTAGGCATTGCGGAAGCATCGCTAAATAATATAGCTGAAAGAAGTTCACAAAGTTATGAGAAAATATATAGGTATACAACTCTATTTAAAATTGACTAAGAAATAAATCGCAGATGATGTACTTACATATTTCAAGAAGTTACTGCCCAATGGGTGGGCCTCTGACTAGTTATTATATTATTTCCTATGAGTCCAATTGGTAGTATTTCTTACTGTAATCGACAGACTTGAAATCAAGAGTGCCATTATTTTTGAATGACAGTATCATATGTGAAGTGAACAGTTATCTGCAGGAACTACATGCGAAGTGAACAGTTTGAATTCAAATTCATTCTAAACACGTGATTGATGCAAGAAAAAAATAAGTGGACCCAATCCATTGAGTCATGGCCATATCCAGTATTGTTGAATTTTATAGAAAATGCGATTGAAATTCTGAACTGTTTAGTGGCTGTTGTCTTAAGTCATAACAGCAGATTTGATGAGGACAATTCTTCTGTGCTTTGGAGGGAGTTCTAAAATGGGACAACAGTGGTTGTTGATAATGGTACATCGTAGGATCTCAAGGCTTATCAAGTGTTAAGTTGTAAGGGCTATGAAATGTTACCAAAGTTGTGACATCCATTGTCTTGAGTGAGAACAGTAGAGGACAATGATGAGTAGTTTGCAGGGAGGCTAAGCAACTGAATTTAACCAGCCCCTGAATCTTGTCTGAAGGTCTATAAATTACACAAAGTCCTTTACACCTTTCCATTCCATCAATATCATTATCCTCTTTTGAGTTTTCATCTTTGACATCCACTTCACTATGAAATCTGCTCTAATTTATGTCATCCTCTACTTTTTTTTAATTGATTCTCTTAAGTTTGTCTGTGATGCTTTCTTTCTGATTGTGGCACATGAAGAAATCAAGCATTTGACTAATTATGTCTTGCTGATTGCTATGTACTTTCTAGATCAAAGTCATGAAGGAGACGTATTTCCCTGAAATAAATGAAATATACCAGAGAATTGCTGCCAAGTTACTGCAGGTAGATTGACTATGCAATTGCCCATGCATGATTCATAGACCACCATCTTGAGCTTTTGTTTGTAGCTTAATTATGGCTTTTTTTTTAATTTGTTCTCATTAACATTGCCTGTCTATATCATCTGCACAAATTACCCCCCAACCACCCCAAAACCATGCATTCACACAAAAGAAGTGGAATAAAAAACATTGTTTTCAGCAATGTTTTGGTACAAAGGGTCATTGTGATTTTCAATTCTTGTGTTTTTGTTAACTTTGTTTTCCAGCATGACTCTCATCCGCAACAACCAAAGTCAGAACAGCATGACAAGCTAAAGGCACTTAAGACCATGTTGGAGCGCCTGATAATGTTCTTACAAGTTCCGAAAAACAATATCACGCTTAATTTCAAAGAGAAGTTGGGTTCCTATGAGAATCAGATTTTAAATTTTCTAAACACAAGCAGACCCAGAAAGCCTGCTCCTAATCTTCAGCAAGGACAGCTTCCCCAGCTTCATATGCAACCTATGCAGCGACCCCAATCTCAAGTTCCTCAATTGCAGTCCCATGAAAATCAACTTAACCCCCAGTTGCAATCAATGAATTTGCAAGGTTCTGTACCAACAATGCAGCAGAACAATGTGCCAAGCTTGCCGCATAATTCTCTTTCTTCTTTATCTGGGGTTTCTACATCACAACCAAACAAGATGAATCCAATGCAATCAGCTTCCAATTTAGATTCTGGACAAGGAAATGCACTGAGCTCATTGCAGCAGGCACCTGTAGGATCTGTACAACCGAATCCTGTGAGCAGTTCCCAACCTACCAATTTTAACACATTGTCAACACAAAGTGGGGTGAGTATGCTGCAGTCAAATATTCCTCTTCAGTTGAATTCCAATATGATTCAACAGCAGCATCTAAAACAGCAGATGCTACAAACACAACAGCTTAAACAACAGTTCCAACAGCGTCAGACGCAGCAGCAACAGCGTCAGACGCAGCAGCAACAGCATTTAATTCAGAAGCAACAGATGCTGCAGCAGCAGCAGCAGCAGCAGTTACACCAGCAAGCCAAGCAGCAGTTGCCTGCACAAATGCAGACACAACAAATTCCACAGCCGCATCAGATGAATGATGTAAATGAGATGAAGTTGAGACAGGGGATTGGAATCAAGCCAGCAGTCTTCCAGCAACATCTCTCGACAGGTCAACGCACTGCTTTCCCACATCAACAAATGAAACCAGGATCCTCATTTCCTATTTCTTCACCACAAATGCTCCAGCATGCTTCCCCCCAATTACAACAACATTCGTCTCCTCAGATTGACCAGCAAAATCTACTGCCTTCTCTAACTAAAACTGGAACACCTTTGCAATCTGCAAACTCGCCTTTTGTTGTCCCATCTCCTTCAACTCCTTTAGCTCCATCCCCTGTGCCAGGAGATTCTGAGAAACCCATTTCTGGTATCTCCTCACTCTCAAATGGTGGAAATATTGTACACCAACCAACTGTTGCACAAGCAACGGCTCCATCCCTTGCAATTGGCACTCCTGGGATATCTGCCTCGCCTTTGCTTGCAGAGTTTACCAGTCCTGATGGTGCTCATGGTGGTGCTTTGACAACTGTTTCTGGCAAGTCGAATGTTATGGAGCAACCACTTGAACGCATGATTAAAGCGGTTAGTCATGCTCCTTTTTTGGTTTTACTCTATTATTTTGGACGTACCTAGAAAAGAAAAGAAAAACCATTAATATTTGAACATTTTCTACGTTATTTTGTAATTACAAGAAAATGATTCTATTATTTTATTTCTCAGGTGAAATCTCTTTCTCCTAAAGCACTTAGTGCATCTGTCAGTGACATTGGCTCTGTTGTCAGTATGATTGACAGAATTGCTGGCTCGGCACCCGGTAATGGGTCTAGAGCTGCAGTTGGTGAGGATCTGGTAGCGATGACAAAATGTCGCCTTCAGGCAAGAAATTTCTTCACCCAAGATGGGATGACTGGATCAAAGAAAATGAGGCGCCATACAAGTGCCATGCCCTTGAATGTTGCATCATCAGCTGGCAGTGTAAGCGACAGTTTTAAGCAGTTTACTGGTCCAGAGACATCTGATTTGGAGTCGACTGTAACGTCAAGTGTCAAGAGGCCTAAAATTGAGGTATTACTATCGTTCTGCGTTTTAGTTTGAAACTAATAACAATGTTTGTTACATGTGGGTTTACCCCTATTCTATTTAACCTGTTGCCGTTTGCTTTCTTAATGTTTCTAATTAATGTTTGAATGTTTCTGCTCGTATATCTGGCCACAAATATTATCTTATTATGTTAAAATATTTTGTTTTGCACTTCCATAGAATGCCATAATTTTAATAATTCTCTCTGCAATTTTGAATCCCACAATTATACTTGTCACTCTAAAAATATAACACAGAAGCGAAATAGAAAGAATCTGCAGCTGGCAACAATTAAATAGTTATTTTGGCTCAAGTTCTCCGCAGTAAATGTCAAAAGAGGAAGGCGGTTTATCATGTAATAGGGTATTCAAGGAAGTTGTACAAAAAGGATATAGAATGACAAAGTCATGATGCTAGAAATTTTTTACTTCTGGTTTGTTGTGAATGCATGCTAAGTGCTGTGTGATTGACACCTGACTCTTCATAGGAAGGCTCATTTCAGCTTTTATTCCAGCTGAATAAACAGAGTAGCTCTTCTTGCAGGCTAATCATGCCCTTTTGGAAGAGATAAGGGAAATAAATCAGCGACTTTTAGACACAGTGGTTGATATTAGCGATGAAGATGTTGACTCAACTGCAGCAGCAGCTGCTGCTGAAGGGGGTGGAGGAACCTTTGTCAAATGCTCATTTATCGCTGTGGCTCTGAGTCCAAACTTGAAAGCACAGTACACTTCGGCGCAAATGGTGGGCTTTCAAACCTGCTAATATGAAGTAAATAAACTAATATAAGTGTAATGGTTTCTCTGTATTTATTTTGGTTTATTCATGTGCAGTCAACAATTCAGCCCCTTAGATTGCTTGTGCCTACAAATTATCCGAATTGCTCACCGATACTGTTAGACAAGTTTCCATTTGAAGTCAGGTAAGATATAGGGACAAATTTGTACCATGGCTGTGCAATTTAAGCATTTTTTCCTGGGTTTCCTGAGTCTGATCACGAGATCATCTAGATTGTCATGCTAATAGGGTGACAATACTGCCTTTAGATCAAGAAATTAAAAGATAACCCATCTCTGGAATGATGAGTAAACCTGTAAACTGTTTCAAACTGCTCGCTAGAAATGAACCCTGAATGATTTTGCTTTAAGTTTATATCCACAGTTTATTTTGTTAATCGCTCTAAATATTATGCTGATCCATACTTGGAGATAATCCACCTAATAGTTGTTTAAGTTTTTCCTTTGTTCCACAGCTTTTTATAATCTGACGTCTAAATATTACTCTTGTTTCTGCTACAATTCGGTCTTGTTGCCTCTTTAACAGTAAAGAGTACGAGGATTTGTCAATAAAAGCTAAATTTAGGTTTAGCATCTCTCTTCGAAGCCTTTCACAGCCCATGTCGCTTGGAGACATAGCCAGGACTTGGGATGTCTGTGCCCATGCTGTTATTTCAGAGCATGCACAACAAAGTGGCGGAGGCACCTTCAGCTCAAAATATGGTTCTTGGGAAAACTGCGTGAGTGCAGCATGATCCAAAGCTGTTCTGAACAGGATTTTGTCGACATAGCAGTGGTGGAATATGTGATGGGCTGCTTCTCCTGTGATGACCAAACTTGAAGTTTTGGATTGATTGGCAGGAATTTACCAGAAGCATAAATTGCCTGAGGTTCATCTCTTTGTGAAGACTCCAAGGTTCTTGTATCATAGAATAATATTATTTGTTGTTTGTTTGTTATAATGCATTGTATTATATGTGTATTAGGTTATACTTATAATGTTTGAATATATGCTGCATTGTTTGTAACAAATTTCTAATGTTAATGTCATGTCGTTTGTGAAATCTTCGTGGGGTCGGTATTAGGTGTCAACACACAGCAAATGAAACTTCACCCCTCTCTTTATCTATGCCTTGTTTCTCTCCATTTTTTTCTTTAAAAAAAAACCATCTTCAAATCATCCATGAACGACTACAAAAAGAAGAGCATGACCCTAGATTTATTCATTACAAACAGCAAGATGAGAATTAGATTTTCCTTTTTTCCCCCTAATATGGGGATTAATTCATTACCCTACATTAATTTTTGTAAATTAATGTTCAAATCAATCTTTGTTCCTTCAGTAGTGTTTCTTTTTAGAGGACAGGCTTCTCATATCTCAAAGATGGGTGCTCGCCGATTGCTACAAGACAATTCTTTTTACAGTAAAAGAACAAGAAAGGGACGCGAAGGATAAAGAAAGAATGAGAAGGTAAGTGAACCCCATCATATATATATATATGTAATGCTTTTTAATAAATTCAAGTGTTTTTTTAGAGCTTTGAAGATTATTCTTGATAATGTCTGCCACAAGAGAATTTTACTTGTTTTTTTTATAATTCAATTGTTTCTATTAAGATTCTTGGAATCTGTTTAATAATTAGACATAATTATTAAATTCTTTGATTGTTTACGGTATTACCTTTTTGTATTATGCCTTTTAATAGTCCTCTGTTTTTAAAATCTAATTCATATAATATTTCACGCGATTAATTGGCTGGTTTTTTTATTTAATATTAACAAAAAGCGAAGTTGTTTAATTGTTGAAACTCTAAACTTATTGCACTGTTGATTCACACAGTCCAATTGTTTGTTTTTTTCATGTGCCCCCCCCCCAATTTTGGTCCTTCCAAGTCGGTTTGTGTCGCAATTGGCCTTGATATATTATTTCTGTTTTCTCGTGTGCCAGGGAAACATCCCATTGTTGAGCTCGCGCTCGATCGTGTGAAAAATTGCTCGGATTTTCCGTTTTCCAAGAGATTAACAATTATGAAAAAAAATGTAGCCCTTAAGAAAAGAATAGAAAATTTAATTGTGAAATTCAAGGAGAGGAGGAAAAAAAAAAAAAGTCGTAAATGCTATTTTGTAGCAAGGTAGCCACCACACACAGCCTTAAGAGGAAGATCAGGTCGATTTGAGATAATTTTAATGACATTAAAAAATATCACCTTTTAAATACATAGAAAATCACACTTGCCACCCCATATCCTCACACGCTAGCACGTGCAATTTACATTTTAAATTATTATTTTTTATTCAAATTATTCTCTAATTCATGTTAGATTATTATTTTTAATTATTATTTAAATTAGTCTCTAATTTAATAATAACTTTTTAATTAAGTCTCGAATCTCATCTCACCTAAGTCAAGCTTTATTTTTTTAATTTAACCCCTAATTCTCTAACACTCTTCGATTTAGTATCAAATTCCATCCGATCCAAGTTCAAAGAAAGCTCAAACAAAGAAAGAATAAGAGATGAGAAAAGAAAAAAAATAGTTGCCCGACCAAGTTAACACATTCTAGTAGTGTTCGTAACCTGGATCGTGAATTTGATTGTTAAATCAAGCTAATTGAGTGTTGATGAGAATCATTAAGCAATATTATATGATCCATTATACGTGTCAATTGGATCTACAATTGGATCTATTACAAGGTCAATAGCTAAGAAGATCAAAGAGACAATTAATGAGTTAATTCAAGATATTTGGACCTTATTTCCTACAAAACTTGTAAATCTAACTTATTTTCCTACTTACATATGAATTAAGCTTGTTTTTCTAATATGTAATTTTACGTTAATGATAATAAATTTTTATTCAATTGTTGGATTATGTTAAAATTTACCAGAAGATTCTAAAGGTATTGTTTCTTATAGAGTTAAAGTTTTGTTGTCACCAGATATCAGGAAAGCTTTGTGATAAGATCCCAAAGTTACTATTCATGATTTATAATATTTTTCTAGTTGATTTAGGATTTTTTTTATTTTTTTTAGAAATTTTCTGTTATTTTTCTAGCCTTATTTAGAATGTTTTACCTAATATAAATAGGTTTATTTAGCTTGTATTTAGAGATGAATTAATTATTCAGAAATAAAACTTGTATACGAGAGCTTACTCTTACTCTTGGTTCTTCATAGACCTTTATAAACTTATTTATTGCTTTGTTATAATCATCCGGTCAAGGTTTTCAACCTATACCTTCTACTCTTGATCTATTATAGTCTATGTGTTGCGATTTTCATCCAATAACTAAGGTTTTTTTGGTTCAAGTAATTATTAAGTTAAGTTTTTTTTTTAATTTGATTTTAGATTTCTAATATTATATTTAATTTTGACTGTGAGTGTTCACATCTATGTTCTTGTTTAATTTTAAGAGTTTTTTTTTCTTGTTTATCAATTCTTAAATTGCTGTAACTATTAAAAAAAAGTCAAACCCAAAGTTTCTGTTAGATTATAACTTTTTAAAAAATATATAAAAAAGAAAAAAAAAAAAAGAAATCATAAATTTGGTTTCTGCCACAAATTGAAATTACAAAAAAAATTGATTTCAGGTACTAAGATAATTGCAATTCTTATCAATTTTATTCATTAGTTGGTATCATACCTTGCTTTAAAATTATATTTCATCTATCCATTTTTAAATTCGGTATAATTCATGTCTTCATTCTTAAATAATTAATAAAATAATGGTTATAAATTTCCACTATTTTTGATAGGCTTTGTAATTACTAAAAATAATTAGCTGGCGGGGGAAGATCTGGAGTGTAGGGGTGGCGTTGGACTTGGCTGCTAAGGGAAGACAATCTGATTTAGCTGAAGAAGACAATCTGATGTAGCTGGAGAAGACGATTTGTTTTGCATGTTGGTTTGATCTACTAAACTGTTGTTATGGCAGCCTGCTTCGGTCTATAGAGCTCGTGGTGGACCTCCTGCAACGTGGGGTGGCTGGCGCCTGATTTGCTGGCGTTAAGAGGTCAGCTGTAGTGGCTGGTGGGCTGGTGGCGGGCCTTTCTGATCTGGTGGCGTGGCTGAGAATAGGGCCGGATGTCTTGGTGGCTGATTGGTGTCCTGCTGGTGTGGGGTGGAGTTATTGTTGATGGTAAATGGTGGTTGGGATGGCCGCGGTACGGTACTGGTTAGGATTGATTGTGTTTTAAAATATTTTTTATTTAAAAATATATTAAAATAATATTTTTTTAAATTATCATATAAAAAAATTAGAAAATATAAAAAATTAATTTTTAGTAAAAAAAAACTTTTTAAATTTGAAATGCAGATGGGACCTCGAGCCGTCGAATCTATTTGAAATTATACTAACGATTGCGGTTCAAAATGCTTTTTGTTTAGAAATGCATTAAAATAATATTTTTTAATTTTTTAAATATTATTTTTAAATTTAATACATCAAAATGATCCAAAAACATAAAAAAAATTAATTCTTAATAATTTTTTTAAAATCTTTTAAAAACACAAATTTAATCGTATTTTTAAACATCCTGGTCAATTTTTATTGTTGATGGTGAGTTTTTTCCTTCAGATTTTAATAGTAAAGTACTGTAAATTGGAAAAGGCGTTATAGAACAACTAATTTTTACTACTGCTACATTTTTTTCAGTTTCGATGAAAGCTTACCACATTATCTAGAGTTTATAAACTAGAATTGAAAAAACAATTAAAAACTTGTGTTCTAATACCAAATTTAAATTTGATTTGGAATAATAATAAAAATTAAAATTAGAAATAAAAAAGCTTTTAAAAAAATAAATTAAGAATTAAAAATTAAAAAAAACTAAAGAACAGAAAAAGGTTGAAAATATCAGTAACTTTACAAATTTTTATTCAATTTATTTAAAACTTCAAAAAAATTACATTTAAATAATAAAATCCTTATGATAATTAAATTTGAGCTTAAACAGCACTAATGCCTTGTTTGTTTGCAGGAAAACAAATTCCTGGAATTCATTTTCCTTATTTTTCCATGTTTGGTAACAATATGGAAAACTAGTCTAAGGAAAGTTAATTCCGGTCAAAATAAAAAAGTAACTTTATCAAAGAAAAGTGTTTTTCTTCTGATAAAAAAAGGAAAACACTTTCCTTTCTTTCATTACACCCATTTTCTCAAATCACGGTCTCTCTCTCTTTTCAAAAACAATTGGAAGCAGGAACAATTGAAGCATTTCTATGAAACAATTGAAGCATTTCTCTGGAATAGTTGATTTCATGTATTTTTTCCCCTCTATTATTTCCTTTATATTTTTATCTTCTTCGTTTAGATCTGTAAAAATTATGGCATAAATCCTTTGATATTCTTGATAAATCTGCTACCTGTCATATTTTTTCCATAACATTTCTATAACACAATTTTCTTCTTCATCTTACCTCGTCACATTCGGCTAGTTAAAACAAACCAAATTCATCAAGCAAACCATAAAAAACACATTTTTTCCATGACAGTTTTCTTCTTCATCACTCCCATTCGGCAGCTCACATTTCTAACCAAACAAACCAAATCAAGTGCACAGAGAGAGGCAGGGGGGGAAGATTACTGTGAATTAATCAAAACAAAATCCCCAAACTTTCCCAGCAAAAAGCAGCCCCTCCCTGTTACACCGTCCCCGGATCCAGCCACCATATCCCGGGTGGAAGCACAAAGAGAGAGAGGAAAAGTAAAAGCGGGGGGGGGGGGTCAGTGAATGTGTTGAAAATCAACCCTTGCTCTCTCTTTTTTTCAAGTCCCAACGTTATCAGTACAAGTAACCGGGGGAGCGAGGGAGGAGAACTGGGAAGGAGGAGCAGGTCTTTGAGGTCTAGCCCTCTTACCCCTTGAATCTTTGATCTTTTTCATGCTTCTTTGTGCACAGAGAGAGGAAGTTAAGGAATTCTTGGCAAGAGAGAACAAATGGCGAGAGAAACTGAAAGGGAATAGGGGGAAACCGACAGGGAACAGGGGCATGAGAGAAACCGAGAGGGAATAGGGGAATGAGGGAATGAGAGAAACCGAGAGGGAGAGGGAACAGGGGAATGGGGGAACAGAGGAATGGGGGAATGAGAGGAACCGAGAAGGAGAGGGAGAGGGAATAGGGGAATGGGGGAATGGGAATAGGGGAATGGGAAAGGGGAACCGGGAGGAACTTTAATAAGGGGAATTATAACAGAATCTAATAAACATAAATTTGTGTTTTATTTTGCTTTGATTAATTTATGATTAGTGTTTGATTATATTTGTTACATATGGATAAATTTGTGGGACTATGCCGGTAATTATATGGATTTCATTGCGCAATGTCTATTGATCGCTGTGAACTTATGAATTGTATAATTTTCAAAACGGTTTTATCATCGAGAAATTGAATTTTATGGTCTTAAATAATATATTTTAAGACATTATTTGTTTAGGGAATCAAATATCATTGCCATAACTATCATACATTGTCAACTTCTTTCAGCATAATTTATTGTATTGATTGTGGAAGTATTTTATATGCTTTTTTTAATATTTATTTCCCCAAATTTTTAGGCTTTGTTATCAGAAAACTTCACTTTCATGTTATGGATAGTAAGATAATTCATGCAGCATGTATGAGAGTAGTCAGAATCGTGATAGCTACAGGGGTAGCTATTATTGAACAAGAAAGAAATAGAATTTATATATCAAGAGAACCACGTATAAATGCAATTGCTCAACGAGAATTCTATATTGACAGCATTTTGAATCGAGGTGATAGACATTACGTTGAACAAATTCGTATGAAACCTGTTATCTTATATAGATTGTGTGATGTTCTCACAAGTCGTGACCTATTATGATCAACTCAAAATGTGTCTATTAGGGAGCAAGTAATTGTGTTCTTACAAATTGTAGGCCAAAACCAAAGATTTCGTTTTATTAGTGGTATATACTATAGGTCTGTTGAAACTATCCATCGTTACTTTAAAATTGTTTTAAAAGCAGTTCTTAAGTTATACAAACACTTTATTAAAGATCCAAAGGATACAGTTTCAGCTGAGATAATGAATAATCGAAGATTCTATCCTTATTTTAAGATATGAGAACAATACCAATATTTTTATACATTAATTAATTACATCTAGAAGAAAAGTTTATAAATTATTTTTTCATGTTTATATAGGATTGTGTGGGAGCAATTGATGGTACTCATGTTCCTGCAAATGTTCCTGTTGAGATTCAAGGAACGTTTCGAGGTCAAAAAGAAGGAACAACACAAAATGTTTCAAAGAGCTATAACTTTTGATTTGAAGTTTATAAATGTTTCAAAGAGCTATAACTTTTGATTTGAAGTTTTAGCTGGCTGGGAAGGAAGTGCACATGATTCAAGGGTTTTAGGTGATGCATTATCAAGACCTAGTGGTCTAAAAATTCCAGAAGGTATATAATAAAGTATGTATTATATGCAATAAACATATAAAATGTCTTATTAGATAAAGATAGTAATTTTTTTTTAATTTTTAGGGAAATATTATCTTGGTGATGCTGGTTACGGTATTTGAAAAGAAATCATTTCTCCTTTTTCATGAAGTTCGATATCACTTGAATGAGTTTATAGATCGTTCACCAGAAAATGAAAAGGAGCTATTTAATCTTCGACACTCTTCATTAAGAACCGCTATTAAGCGAGGGTTTGGTATTTTGAAGAGTTGTTTTAGATCAATTGATGGAAAATCTTTTTGGTCTTATGAAACACAAGTAGATGTTGTGCTTGCATGTTGTATTATTCATAATCATATAATGGGGGTTGATCCTTATGACTTTTTTATGGAAGAAATATGTTCGGAAAGTAAACCAATTAGATGAACAATCAACTTAAGTCAACGAGAGGAGAGGGAAGAGAATAGAGAGTGGATAACAAAAAGAGAAATGATTGCATCAACCATGTGGAATGATTATAACACTCAAAGAAACTAGTAATTGAGTGTTAATTATATGTGTTTGTTTTTATTATGTCTTGAGTTTGTATTATCTTTATTATGTAATTTTGAGTAGATGTTGACTTTATTATAATTTCTTATGTATTTTATTTATTCTCATTTAAATATTAATTGTAGTTTTTATATGAAATTTATTAAATCTAAATATTGTATGATTTTATTTTGTATAAATTTGTATTTTTTTTTTTATAGAAATGAGTTCCATGCAGAATGAAAAATGCAAGGGCAAGCACTTCACATAGTCTAAGTCTACGTCTCACATATTATTTGAGATATTAGTTGAGGAGGCACTTAAATGAAGCAAACTTTCTTCCACCTTTAAAACAGAATCTTTTGTTAAGGTGGCTACAGAAATTAGTTAAAAGTTCAACGTGCAATGCGAGCCTAAGCATGTGGACAATTATCTCAAGACTATGAAAAAAGAATGAAGAATAATAACCGAACTTAAAAATAAAAGTGGCTTTGGCTGGGATGATTGTTTGAAGATGATTACAGTTTCGAAAGATATATATGATGAAGAAGTAAAGGTATGATAAATATTTATACTCTTTGTAATTTTTATATTTACTTTTGTTTCTAAAATGTTATACAATGAACTAAAAAATTGCATATTCTAAACTTTATGATCAGGCACATCCCAATCATGACAAATATCGCAACAAAAAACTTGATATGTATGAGGCAATGACAATTATTGTTGGAAAAGACATGACAACCGGAAATTATGCCAAATCATATGCTGATGTCAACTTGGAAAAGAACACTGGAGAGCAATCAATTTCAATTGAAAATGAAGGGGAACATGAAGAAACTTCTAAGGGAAAAGAGACATCTTCCTCTAGTATACAAAAGAGGCAACATAGAAAGAGAAATCGCATGTATGAAGATGATGGTGTTGAAAAGTTGTCTAAACAGATTGGAGATGTAGCATTTGCAATTCAAAGCCTCAAAGAAAAATCAACTTGATGTTAATGCGTTGTATACGAAGTGATGAAAATTGAAGGCTTTGATGAGATCACTCTTGGGGATGCATTTGATCACTTGGTCCAAAATGAAATGTTGGCAAAAGCATTTATGGCAAAAAAATGCTAATTTGAGGAAAATTTGGGTTCAAGATTTTGTGAACCAACACTACTACAAGCCTGCTTGCTAAGATGGTTTGACTATATTTAAAATTTGGGTTCAGACTATGTTTATTATTTGACAAATATATTTACTTGTTTAATTTGGTCTAGCATGTTTATGTTTGTTAATTTGAACTAATATGTATGTATATGACATCGAAACTTAATATTTATGCATGACTATGTTTGATGTTAGATATTATATTTATTTCTTGATACTTATTTGATATATATTAAAGGGATATTAAAGAGATAATTGCCTTTACCCGTAAAAAAAAATTAATCTTTATCCAAAAAATCCATCAAAATATTTTTGTATCTATTTATCTTTTAAAAAATTCTTCATACAAAAAAAAACCCAAATATCTAACTCTTACCATAAACTAATTTGGCTTTCTTCATATGAAAAAAAACTTATTTTAAGCTTTTAAAATTGAAAAAAATATATTAATAGGTTTTACTTAAGAAATATTTCACAAGGTTATTTTTATATAATATGATATGACATATATAGTTATATTTTATAAAATAAGCTATATATGAATATAAGATATAATAAAAAAATTTATCATTATACTTTTTAGATTTCATTCTTTTATTGTAAGTGCTTAAATATTTATATTAAATATTTTATATATATTAGATAAACTTGAAAAAAAATTAATTCATTAATAAATTATTTTCTAGTTCACTTTTCATAACATAAACAAACACTGGAAAGTGTTTTACAGTTTATTTTCCATAACACTACTAAATATCGGAAAATAATTCACTTTTTAGGAATTCACTTTCCAAGAAAACTATTTTTCAAAAAGAAATTACTTTCCAGCAAACAAACGGAGCTTATCTAATAAAAACCTAACAAAATAAATTTAATAATAAAAATAAATAAAATATAATAACTTGATTTGAATTAGCCTAATTTTTCAATCCAATAACATAAATTATAGGGACATGTGAATCATGTTTTAGAATTGATATCTCCACCCGACATGGACACATGTACTATATAGATAGACATATGATTAAAAAACTGACAGGACATGAGAACTTGGTAAACAGCATGGACTCGTCAGTAAGATTTTGTGTTTTATAAGAATTTTTTAAAAAATTATTATTTTTTATTTTTTATTTAAAATTAATATCTTTTTAATATTTTCAGATCATCTTAATATATTAATACCAAAAATAAATTTTAAATAATTTAAAAAAATATTATTTTAATATAATTTAAAAAAAAAACAATTTTAAAAAAAATCCATATATAATTCCAAACAAAATTCTGAACAACATTTCAACAAGCGGACCTTTTGGTAGGAATTCTCAAGCACTTAAAATTAGGCTTTCTGTCTTGTAGTGGTCATTGAAAGATAAAGGTAAAATCAAAGTTAAATCAACTAATCTTTAAAATTAAAAATAACTATACAGGAGATTAAAAAAAATATTGAATAAAATTTTTAATCATAAAAAAAACTAAAAAGAAAATAAATATTAATTAAAATAATAAAAACCAAATATGATATAAAAAATAATAATAAGGGACTTAATTGAAAAATAGAATAAAAAAGAAAAAGAATAAAAAAAATTAAAAAAATAAAAACCAGAATTGGATAATAAATAAATAAATAAAATAAAATGCTGAGGGATAAAATTAAAAGATAAAACAAATTATAAAAAGTATATAAAAAAAGAGCAATTAAAAAAATAAGAATTAAATCTGAAAAAGGAAGAAGAAGAAATGAAATAAAATGTTGAGGAAATTAAAATATAAAAAATAAAACAATTTGAAAAAGCATAATAAAAAATAAGCACCAAATATGATATGAAAATTTAATGAAATTAAACAATAAGGGATGAAATTGAAAAAAAAACAATTAATAAAAAAAAAACTCAAAATAAAAGGAATTGCAATTATAAGAATGAGGATCAAATTCAACCAAAAAAGAAATTAAAATCAAATGATTAGGGATTACATTGAAAAATAAAATTCAATAAAAAGATTAAAAGCAAAATAAATAAGAATTAAAAAAATGAGAATCATATTTGATGAAAAAATAAAAAAATCAAATGCCAAGGGATGAAATTGAAAAACAAATAAATCAAATTTGGTCTAATAAAAATGATTGAGAACCATTTTGTAATTTTACAAGGTAGCACACCTTTTGACGTGGAGGAGAGAGAAAAGAGGAAGTAGAAGAAAAATTATCATCAAAGCTTTTCCGTGCCATAGAGGCCAACACGTGCTACTCCATTGTATAAAGGGTGACGCGATGCTTTAGACACTGCTATGAAAGGCTACAACCATCACCGGGAGGTGCTGTATGCGTCAACCACTTTTTTTGAACTATAAAAAGATCAGATCACCCTTGATTCCACGTGATAATTCCAAGAAAACCAAAGTTAAAAAACCTAAAATGCTCATTGATCTTAGGTGAAAAAAAAGTTGATCCCATAAGTTATGCGGTATTTACACTTTACAAAAATATGAAAATCTAAAAACTTTCTTTAAACATTATCTATCTTGTTTTTTTAAGAGCATGAAAATAATTATATTATAAAATAAAAATATAATTTTACCTTTAAATGTGTTTTTATATATATTAAAGTGGGTGTTCAGACCAGTTTGCGCGTACCTCGATTAATCCCACGGACCTTGAAGTTAACGATCATGTAAGTCTCCAGTGGCTCTAAGATTTATGAAACTTGAACTGGTGTGGTAAACTTTAAGAAATAAACCCAAGACTTGACCGGTTGAACTATACCCCTTAGAATTAATATATATTATATTTCTAATCATTAAAGAGCTCATCACTCGTGGATTATATTGTCCACAATTCATATTAAAACACTGATAAGTTGTAGTGTTATCTGTAATATTAATATTTAATCGCATGTGGAGACAAGCTAAATTGCTACCAGTTGAAAAAAAGATAATATAATATATTAGCAAAAACTGTTGTTTTAGCGGGTAGTGTGGTTACTAATTTCACCGATGACGTCAGAGCACTGTACAAGAGAAGTAGGCATCTGTTCATATCAGACCCTCCTCTCTTCCAAATTAAGATTGATCAGACCAGAGAAAAGTTGTAACTAGACAGTAAAAATGCCAAATATAGTTCTAAAAGCAGGTAGTAGACCACCTTGGGTGGGCTTGGCAGCAGCAGTATGGGTATTGATAGCTGCTGGGAATGGCTACAACTTCCCTCTCTACTCTCCTTCACTTAAATCCGTGTTGGGTTTGAACCAGCAGCAAATAACAATCTTGGGTGTGGCTAATGATATTGGAGAGAATATAGGTTTGCTCCCTGGCATTGCCTGCAACAAATTCCCTCCTTGGGCTCTGCTTTCTGTTGGTGTTGTTTTTTGTTTCTTGGGCTATGGTGTTCTCTGGCTTACTGTTACCCAGACTGTTATTGGCTTGCCCTATTGGCTGGTAAGTGATCAACTTTTTTCGCTTTTCTAGTTGCTTAATTGCATTGAAATCGATTTGTTGATTTGAAATACCTGAAGGGTGTTTTTTTTTTTTTTTTGTCTACACTACACAATCATATATTCTTGATTGTCTTGGATTTAGTGTTTGATAGGTTTTCCAAATTTGATCACTGAAATTGCAGGGTGATGACTGATTGCTTTAATTTCTGTCTCTTTTTTAAGGTTCTTTATTACTCCAGATTTATATTTTTAATTGTTTGTTTTCTTTCTTTGCTGGCTGCCCATTTAAAACTGATTGACATGGCTAGTTTTCTAGACAAGTTTAGGGTTTTGCTTTTGTATTTGATTAATTTTTTTGGAGAATCATACCATGGGGGTCCAGAACTATGATGTTTGAAATCCATTATATTTTGGAAACTAGAAGAATTCACTTTGAGCTATAATCTTTTTATTTAGGAAACAATTTTTTTTGCATACCTAGCTGCGTGTTTGATTAGCAGTCATTTTCGTGGTAGTTTTTCGATTAGTTGGTCTCAATGAAAGGCCAATGGCAGTGGAGAAAAAAATTGTTTCATGTTTGAGTCTTGAAAGAAGCCTCTTCAACTGGAAATGCTGCAGCACAGGACCACCTTTTATTCTCCTTTGCAGGATCCCATTAGTTCATGGCCTTAGATTTTAGCTTTTCTGTGAATGAGTGATTCTGATGTTTCTTTTTTTCTTATGAAATTGCGCGTGTGGTCTCCCCATTTTTAGCTTTCCTAATGTGATGATATTGGTGTGGGAATTTGGTAAAATTCATTCATGATTATCATTACAACTTTCTCTATATTTTATCTAGATGTTTTAAAAGTATAGAAACTAGGAGCAGTAGTTACCCAGATGAAATGGCAACAAACGCACTGTTCTTTTTCTAAGGCATGTCTTACTCCGCAGAAGGAATAGTCTTTTTAAATTTAAGTTAAATCATTATCTCTATAACCACGATTCTTCTTTATGGCTAAGGACATGCATTTTAGAGTCCATTAGATACAGTGTCTTTGATTGCAACTTGTTCTCAGCATACTCCACAACGTATACATTGCTTCCTGGGAAATTTTAAGGAAAACTAATTGAGTTTTCAGGAGTCAGTTTATGTCCTTGTTGAGAGTATTGAAGCTAGAATTTGCACCTCCACTGTCTCTTCATGCATGGGTATATCCTGATTACATGTTGTGGCCTCAAATTGAATTATATGTGTCCTTTAATCATGTGATTAATTAATATAAATTACAATACTCTCGTTTTTTGTTTTCCCTATTGCTGTTTGTTTCATCATATTTTGTGTATAGAGGTGACAAGACATCTGCATGTCATTGTTTTGAAGAACTTTATCATTCTTCATTTTTTTCTTTGTTTTTGTTTTTTACCCCTTTCTTTCAAATATTCAATGTATAGAAATGTAGGTGCAGATTCTCATCCTCTCAAAAGTTGACATAATTTGCTACTTTAACTTTTAATTGAATGGCTGTGTTACTGAGGATGCTAATGGGTCAATGAAGGAGAAGTGTATCAGTTTCAGCTTGCCTTCTTCTTCTTCTTCTTCTTCTTGAAATGGGTAGACTTTTGCTATGATATATTAATTTTGGAAAATTGGGAAGGTTTAGATCTTTTTCGCGCTCGAATTTAATGTCACCAGAACTAAGTCCTCACAAATTTAAATTTTTGCCACCTTAGTACAGACTATATAGAAACCTACCTCATCAATCCACATTTTGGGTAGTGTACTGTTCTCTGTTCAAATTGCACATAAAACATAGCTGGTAACTTATTTTGTGCCTGTGTTGGCTGTCATGTTCTGATTTTGAGAAGTTTATTTGGCTTTAGAGTGCTGGGTTTCCTGAAATTCTTAGATGCAGAAGAAACAGTAATTTAAAATTTGTTTAGGGAGTCACAGGATCTTGTTAGACAATCTAGGATTGTTTAGGTTTAGACCGAAAATTACTTGAAAATCAGATTCTCTTTTTGAGATTTGATCAACTTCTTCAAGGTCGAGTTGTCGCAGAATATAAGCCATCCAAGTGTCCGGTCTCTATTAGCTTCATTTATGCCCAAGGTTGTCGATTCTGTTCCAATTGGCATTTTATTTTTCTAATTGGAACGATAAATTTTGGTTTTGGAGCATTTGAGCGTTCCGTTCTTGAGTGATGTGTATATATATTCAACAATCATGATTCCAATTCAAGTCTAAAGATAAATTAGCTTTAAATTATGCAATACAAACACATTATCAAGTATCTAAATGTAATTTCAAAATTTAAAACATTCCTGTGAAGAGTAAAGACTAAAGAGAACTTTTAACTTAAAGTAATTTAACACAAACAAAATGCTAAAATATTGATAAAATAAAATATTTTAATACAAAAGAAGTATAAATTAAACATCATCTCCATCATTAATAAAAAAATAAGTATCTTGATCTTGTGGTGTTATGTAATGAAAGTCATCAACGAGACATTTCGATAGATTGTTATTTCGACTAAGCTCGTTATTTCCACTAAGCTCATCACCTAAGCTCATCATTGCCTTCAAAATTGACCTTTTCATACTCTAAAGTCAAAGCAGACAAAGAAACCTTAAATGCCTCCGAACTTAAATCCTTTCCATCAAGATGGCTGGTTTCTTCACAAATCCAGTCAGTGTTATCAAGCTTCTCTTTCTATTAGCTTCTATTTATCTATAGGTTAAATAAATCTTACACACAAGAAATCCACACAAAAAAGAAATTCCATTTAATAAGGAATTCTAGATAAAATAGGAAAATTTAAATATTTTTAATTGAAATTTGATACAAAATATAATGCTGGACATTTTCCTTAACAAACATTTTATTGTCGAAGCCTATAAGGTGTAGTTGGAAGTTGAAAAGAGATTTTGATCAGCCTTTAAATGTTACTGTTGTGGTGAAAGTAAGAATACTACTTGATAATAAAATATAGCTAAAGTTCTTATGCGAATAATTAATTGAATGTTCAAAACTAAAACTAGTCATCGCATATGTCCTCTTGATCTTTTATCCCTTGGCAAAGGCCTAGGCTCGAAGTGAACTGAGTACACCTAAAAAGCTAGCGTACATGCACAATAGCAGGGAGCTGTAAGCAGGGCGGTATCAAGAGTTAGAAGGATGACCTGGATTCTCTTTATACAAGGGAGGAAATGAATAGAAACAAGAAAGAACAAACAAAGAGGTGTCACTACACTTGTTACTTTTGCTAATTACAATGCTATAACCTATAGTAAACAAGTTTTTAGGTTAAAAAAAAATCTTCTCTTCATTAATCTTACAATATTAAATTATATTAAAATTTTTTGGAGTCAAGATATATATAGGAGAATGTGTAAACGGGAGGTCTAGGATTTTTTTTTTATAGAAGAATTATAGTTCGCTTATCACTTTATCTAGAACAAAATAAACCTAGAATATTTTGGCAGGAATTTGGGCAAGAAATCCAAAATGACCCGAGATTCTCGAGATGAAATTTTATTTCACTTTGTTCTATTTTTTGAAATGATACGAGGTATATTGGTCATTCTGGCTGAAACTTAATGAAATTGACAACCTTGACTATACCCAATATATGGCCATTTGTTATCCTTGATTAGAACAACATATAGTCATGATCAAAGTATAACATTTTCTGAAAGTCTAAAAATCACTTACACAACTGTTGATCTTTCCATATGGAATCTCTATACGGGTTAGTTCAATGTATATATCATATGACAAACATCTACTTATTAGTTCTAGATATCTCTTATATTTTATAAAAACAATTGTTTTTTTTCATAAAAAAAAAAAAATAATGTTCCAGGGCATTTAGTGCAAGTTACTTTGAAAGCATTGTTGAAACCTGCAGTGAGCTAATATTCAACACTTATTTTTTGCAATCTGGGTGCAGCAAGAAGTCAGAGATGGCCTGGTTCCTAAGTATCAAAGAACATAGTTTATGGAGTAAAACTCTCTTATACAAACATCATAATTTTATACCATTTTTTTTAATCAATCTTATATTCCACGGTTGGAATATTTTACATTCCGTTGGCATAGGTAGACTAATGAAATTATAGAAGAAATTTTGAAGTCCATGTGGAAGTGGCTGGGCTGTCAAGACAAGTTTTTTTCTGGAAATTATGCATTCTTCCCTTTGAATTTCCATCTTTTTCCTTGAAACTTTTACAATTGTTTGTTTCTGTTAAATTATTGAGTCATACTTGCAGATTAAGTTTTGCTCTTAGAATATAATATTCCATGAATTATAATCTTTACAGGCTTCACTCTTCATTGCTGTTGCAGATATGGGTTGCACTTGTTGTAGCCACTAATAGCACTACATGGTTTGGCACAGCTGTGCTTGTAACCAACATGAGAAACTTCCCTCTCAGTAGAGGCACTGTTTCAGGGATTCTCAAAGGTTATGCTGGGATCGCAGCTGCAGTATATACTGTGATATACAAACTGGTGCTTAAAGATTCAGATTCAGAGCTTCTCCTAATTCTTACACTTGGCATTCCCATTTTATGTTTAGCAATGATGTACTTTATTCGGCCCTGTTCTCCAGCTTCTGGAGAAGACTCTTCAGAGCATGTCCATTTTATTTTCAGTCAAGTGGCAAGTGTTTTGCTTGCTCTTTATCTTCTCATAACCACAATAATAAGTGGTGTGGTTTCTCTAAGTGATACTGTTTCATACATTTTAGTTTTGATAATGGTTATTATTCTGATGTCTCCTCTCGCAATTCCAGTCAAAATGACCCTTTTCCCTGCAGAACATAAGAGACGTGTCCCACCTAATGATTCTTCAGATCGTTTGGTCCCAAAAGAAGGTGAATCAACCCCAACGGATTCTTTGTTGACACCATCTTCTTCAGGTACTAATCTCGGTAGTTTTTATGAGAATGAGGATGCTTTGGATGCGGGCATGCTTCTTGCTGTGGGTGAGGGAGCAGTGAAGAAGAAAAGGAGGCCCAGGAGAGGTGAGGATTTTAAAATTCGTGAGGCTCTTATCAAGGCTGATTTCTGGCTTCTTTGGGTTGTAAGCTTTCTTGGGGTTGGTGCTGGAGTTACCGTTCTCAATAATTTGGCACAAATTGGTGTTGCATTTGGACTGGAAGACACAACGCTTTTGCTTACTCTCTTCAGCTTTTGCAATTTTGTTGGCCGTATTGGCTCAGGCGCCATTTCAGAACACTTTGTAAGGTCATTATTCATTGCCTTAACATAAAGTACTAGGTTGAAATGTGAAAATCCCTATTTCTTTTGAAGTAGCACATGCTGGATATTATCATTAGGCATTCCTAGCACAAGTTTCCGAACAATTTAGTAATGTGAATTTCCTAAAAAGTACTTGACATTTGCAACATGTGGAATTGGTTATGTGCAGTTAGGTTTATGCCCTATAGTTCCTACAGTTTTAAATTTCACTTCACTTTGGATGTGATTTTCTTTCTAATAAGGGAATGATGGTGAAAGTGATAAAATCTCATTGCAGGTTGAAAATGATCCCTCGAACCTTGTGGATGACATTTGCACTAATGGTCATGCTCATGACCTTCATTCTTTTTGCATTTGCTCTTAATGGAATTCTTTATGCTGCTATTCCTCTGCTTGGCATCTGCTATGGGGTCCTGTATGCTATAATGGTGCCAACTGTTTCCGAGCTTTTTGGCTTGAAACACTTTGGTTTAATTTACAGCTTCATGGGGCTAGGCAATCCTATTGGTGCACTTCTTTTCTCAGGTATGCTTGCTGGTAATGTATATGATGCGGAAGCAGCTAAGCAAAGTAGCTCTTCTTGTGTTGGCCCCGATTGCTTCAAGGTGACATTCCTGGTTCTAGCTGGAGTCTGTGGGTTGGGTACAATCTTGAGCATAATTTTGACAGTTAGAATTCGGCCAGTTTACGAACTGCTTTATTCAGGGGGTTCTTTTCGCCTGCCTCAAACATCTGGCCATTGACCAATGGAGATCATTTGTATCATCTAACAAGGTTGTGACGTGCTGTTTTGCAGAGGTCTGCTTCATTGTTGTAGCACTCTAGACAGTGGCTTACGTTGCCTAGATTTTGTTAGATGCTCCAAGATGCTATATTTTGTTTGTTGTCGGCCTTTCAATGGCGGTATCCTTGATGAAGCTTGCTGTAATGACTTCAAATTAATCAAATTGTGGGAGGTAGGCACATCCAAGTTGTAAGTAGGTTATTGCTATGATATATGTCAATCAAATTCAGGATTCGCTCTGAAACTTAAATAAGATAAATCAGTACTGGTTTCGTCCAGTCTTTCCTGGCATTCGAAACAGGCCTTTATTCCCCTTTGTTTTCAGGGTGACTCGTTCCAGATTTCTAATTTCCATCATGTTTCTCATCATTTGTAGGAGAAATTCATCCTGGAATCTTTTCTATACATGAACTTAGCGATACACTCGCGCAACGATACTATATTTACATCCACTTTGTTTGCTCACACATACATGTGCACACACAAGCTGCTGCCTCATTTTTTCCCCTTCCTCTTCCTCGAAGTAGAAAGAGCAGTATTTGTGTTCAAGACCAGTTTCCTCTTCCTTGCTTTCCAGTACTAATCTGCAGGCACTTGACGTTATCTCTATACCCCTCTTCGTAGCCAATTGCTATGATCTGTTGCCACTTACATTAGAAAGCGATAAACGTAGCCTAGTGAGCGAAAATACAGAAGCATAAGACAATATGTTTGGATGCCTTACCACATGGTAATTAACTTCGTATCCTAAAACAATCAATCTATTAAAAGCTGATAATGCTTTCTTTTTGTCTGCGAGTAAGACTACAAATTACAAAAGCAGGGGAGACCATCTCATTACTAGAACAGACCCTGATGCCGCCAAAAAGCTTGCAGCTCAATCGACACTCATCTCCTCCCTTTCTTGAGAGGTTTCAGCTTCGAGCCTTTCATTTGTAGCAAAAAAAAAAAAAAAAAAGGGAAGAAAAAACAGTCCCTGACGCCAAGTTGTGTTCCTATCTGACCCACCCACTAATGAAAACAAGAAGAAAAAAATGAATACATGAGCAAGACTGAAGACTCCATGGTGGAAGAACACACAAAAAATCCATCTCTCACCATTTAAACTGACATCAAGAAAGAGAGAAAAAAGGGGATAAACTATAACAATTCATGTTGGTTTCAGATTCTGGAACATGGTATCCCACCTGATCTCTTCAACACCAGTTGTCCAGTACCCCTCATCATCACCCTGATCTAACTTCTCTTTGTTGAGATCATAAATCACAGGGCTTGAAAAACTATCAAGGGTTGGGCCAGCAGAAATCATAGGGGTGTTTGAAAAGCTACCATTTGTAAGCAACAACCTACCTTGTTTAGACATCATCAACTTCTTGTTCCTCGTCAACATAGTTCCTCTCCATCTGGTACCATAACCAGGCCTTTGAAGAAGAACAAGAGCTGACTCCTCGCTGCGAATCCATGTCCTTATGTACTTAGCTAGACACCTCTTTGTCCTCTTGATTGCAACAAGAACCCTTGCCATGGCACGAGGGCTCCTTCCTTTCTCCTTTCTTGCAAGCTTGAGGATCTCAAGCCTATGTTTGGCTATTGATATCCCCATGCTTTGAAGAAACTCATGATTGAAGTAAGGTATATCTTCTTCTTCAAGCTCATTGTGAGCAAAAGCAAGGCCGTATTCATACACAAGAGAAGGCTCAAGGCCAGTTTTTGATAGCCATGAGAACCAATCCATAGCTTTTGAGGCTGCGTCCGAGTGAATGTGTGCGCTTCAAAGTTTGAGAGGGTGTATGTATATAATGTAGGTGGTGAAGCAATTGTAAAACCAAAAGAAGATAAAAGAAGAGGGTGGAGCTGCTACTAGTAGACTTGGACTTTTTCTTGAGGAGCTTAGCTTTTCTTTTGTTTTTTTTTTTTAAAAATTTGTTACGGTAGTTGAATCTTGAGAGTGACTAAAGAAAAAGAGATTAAAGGTATGTGGGGAGGGGTTTACATGGGTGTGTTCCCTTCAAGAAATGGACCAAATTAGGAGTGAAACCTAAGGATTCTAACAACAAGTGGAACATCAATCACGGCATGGGAAAAGACTAGCCTGTAGGGACACAACAATACTTGTCTTTGTGCGTGTAAAGTGTAATATCAAGGCAGGAAGGTGGCAAAATGGACTCAAACTTCAAGCATGGCAACACTTTGGATAAAAAAAGAAAGATGGAATATATTTTGGATAGAGTAAAAGCAATCCATTGATGGGAATTTCTGTTAAGTTATCGACCAATTGTAGTTAAACATCAAATCTAAATCATTGTAGAACTTGTTTCTTTTGAGGACTGGCCCTTGCTTATTAAGATTTCTCAATTAGCAGCCCTTGTTGAGGGATTTTAAGGAGATAGCACACCTATTTCTCATATCTCTTTTTTGTTGAAGAAATTCATGTTCTTTGAAAGTTTTAACGGTGATCTCTAGTCTATAAGATTCGACAATATGGATTGTCTTTACATTTATCAATTTATAATTAGTCAATATATTATAGTATATTATAAAGAGTTGAAAAAAAATAACTGCAAATATCATTATAATTGTTAACTCACCGATAAAATTATCAATGATATTCTATCAATAATATATAATTTTACTAATGAAATTACATAAGATTCTTCAATTGATGACATGTTAAATTATATCGAAGAAATTATCGATAAAATAAAATGGATAAATTATTTTTAATGTGCATATTCTACCTATAAAACAATTAATAAATTTATTAACAACGGACTCATTACCTTACCATAAATTACCTATAAGTTTCTTTTCAGCGTTCTGTTCATAATTCCATCAATGAAATGATCACAGACATACTCTTATAATAAACTGTTAAATCTGTTGGTCTTATTATCCAGAGAATATTTATTATTCAGTGCTTGGTGTGATCACGGGGAGGTTTTGTCACCTTGTAAAGTTGTTCGTTTATTATTTATCTTTAAAGGATACTTCTTTTCTAAAGCTCACTGAAGCAGAATTGTTGTCCAGAGGCAGGAAATCTCGTAAATCCTGCTGCCTGATTACAAGGAAGCTTCTCCTCCTTTTCCTCTTAATTTCTCGTAGAATGAGCGTCAGCTTTTTGTTGAGGCATTTATAATCTACAGTGGAGGGTTGGAAAAATAATATTTTAAGGAAAAAACTTTACTAAAAGATGATACTGATTGATTGATAATATACTATATAATTAAATTTGTGATTATACACATCAACATCCATGTCTTCGTATAATTTCGATTACTTTTATTATATTATCACAAGTTTGGTGAGTTTCTCAACTCATTCATATTAAAGTACCAACAATAAAATTTGAAAAAAAAAAAAACTTGAATATTCTCTCATTGTCCCATGTCTCAAACTTGAGAGAATACAACACATTATGTTACTTTAGCAAGCTTCTAACCGTTCACATATAGTACTTTTGTTGTTGAATCCTCGACGAACACGATGATTAGGGCACAAATGATCACAAACTGCATGCAGCAAGGCTGCCGCCTATGTACAGAATATGAGGTTTTTCTCTTTCAATTGATGGTAGAATTCTTAAAGGAAAAGAAAGGAAAGGGCAGTGATTTGATGATGGAAATGGGACCTTCACAACATCCCCATCGTCACATGCAACATCTTGCTAATGGTTCAATCACTATGTCTTGTCTGAAAATGCCGCATCAAAAGCATTATCACATGCCCTAACAATTGCATTTTGAAATAGGATGGGTTCACGGGGATGCGTTGTCTAATGCTATAATAAAAGAGTATTGGAGGATTATTGTCGATCGATCTCCATGAGAAATCAATTCTATCATGTCCCACTTTAAGGTAAAGCCCTTTTGAGTTTTTCTATACAAACAAAGATGGCCATTCTCTCTCTCTCTCTCTCTCTCTCTCTCTCTTTATATCACAATCCACATGATAAGTCTTCTGTTTGAGATCCTCAACAACCCACGTTACAGATCATGGAGTACCTTGCTAATTTCAACGATAAATAATGTTCATGAATATATATATATATATATTAGGTGCATAAATTAATGAATGCTTGAATTGGTTAATCACACACCTAATAGATAACAAGGTGACTTATGTTATGCAGTAGGTTAAATTTTTTCTAACATATAAAAAGATGTTTATATAATAATAACCTGAGTTAATTTATGATAACTTGTTAGCATGTGATCTGAGATATGAAATAGAGATAACTTTGTATAAATGAAAAAAAAAATAATCACAAAACTCAAGGTCTAAAATACTAATGTCAAAAGATGAAATTAAAAAAAAATTAATTTTAAAAAAATTTATGTTGAAGAAAAAAACCTGAGTAAACATAAATTAACTTGACTAACCCGCAACCCGTGATATAAGATCGGGATAAAAAAATTAGATTTTAAAAAGAACCTAGAAAAAAAGACTTAAGTGAAATAAAAAACATTGAAAATAAACCCTAGTTAATCTAAGTTAACTTGACCAATCCGCATATGAGATAACCCATAAGAAAGAAAAGGAGAAAAATTACAAAGCTTAAGGGTCAATAATTTAATGCCAAAAGATGAAACTAGAAAAGAAATCAATTTATAAAAAAATATTGAGAAAAAAAAACTCTAGTCAACTTGAGTTAACTCAACTAACCCACCATTCATGATGATATGAGATCAGGATAAAAAAAAAAGAGGCATGTGGAACAAATAACGAAACTTAAGGCCTAATAACCTAATATCGAATGATGAAATTGAATATTTTTTTAATAAATCACCTAAAAAAGATGGAACTTAAACCGAGCTAATATTCAAACTAGTGACCGGTTCATGAGACCGAAATTACCCTGTAAAAATGAAGACATAAAAGAATCACAAAGTAAAATTTTCAATCATAAAAAAATTAAAAAAAATTTAAAAAATAAGAATCAAATATGATATAAAAACTAAATGAAAGAAACTAATTAGGAACTAAATTAAAAAAATAAATCAAGAAAATGATAAGAAAGCAAAGAATTAAAAGAAAGAGTATCGAAATTGGATAAAAGATTTAAATGAAATAAATTTTTGAGGGACAAAATAATAAATAAATAAATCAAGAAAATGATAAGAAAATAACAATTAAAAGAATAAGGATCAAAATTGGATAAAAAAATATTGAGGTACAAAATAAAAAAAAATCAAGAAAAGAATAAGAAAATAGCAATCAAAAGAATGAAGATCAAAATTACATAAAATAAATAAATAAAATAAAATGATGAGGGACAAAGTTAAAAAAAAATCAATAAAAGGGTAAAACATAAAAAAAGAGCAATAAAAAGAATGAGGACCAAATTAGATAAATAAATTAAATGAAATAAAATGTCTATGGATGAAATTGAAAAAAAACTTTAAAAGTATTAAAAGCAAAATGAATGTTAATCAAAAGAATGATAGCCAAAATTGATAGAAATAAAAATTGAAGGGCACAATCAATTTTTGGAAGGGCTAATATGAATTTCTAGACTAAAAGAGAGAAGATAGAGAGGAAAAGAAAAAAAATATCACTGAAGTTCAATCGCATCTTCGGTGCGCACATACGCCACACCAATAAGAAGAGGACGACATGCCGCTCCAAACATCGTCATGGATGGCTGATTATGGCAACCAGACGGTCCTGCATGCGCTGCTCAAAGGGCGCGGGGACAATCACACATGTTGCATGTGTCATCAAATTTTTTAATAATATTTAACCTTTAAAATTATCAAATATCCCCTACATCAACCCAAAAATAACAAAAAACAAACCATAAGAAAAAGCCAAAAATACCCACAAATATCCCTTTTGAAAAAATGATTTTACCTCCAATTGTAAAAATAAAAGAAGAAGTCACCAGATAATTATTTCCAAACATTTCTCTTTCAAACTTTTAAAAAACCAGTTAACCACTCTAAGCACAATGACACAAGGTTTGGTGATGATGGGAACCTGCATAATTGAGATTAAGAGTTTACTATGGGAAGACATCATCTCGTCCACAACTAATTTGGTTTGTTTAACCGAAAACCATATATTTATATATATAATTTAACACAGTGAGTGATGATTTGATTCCTTTTCTTTCCTATGCATACGCATGCAAATTTTACAATAAGATTAATTAATTAATTCCGAATTAAAATGCAAATCTCATGCACGTCTTGTTCCTTCAAAGGAAAACATATAATGGCCCTCAGTCTTTGGAGAAAGTCCACTAATCATATGAGAGGACTTGAGCTTTCACCTCTCTTGCACAGAGGCACACAGCATTATTGGGTGTAAAATTAAAATGATGTCAAATATATATATATATAAGTTGTGATGTAGATCATGAGTTTAGTAGGATTTAATAACTTTATTTTTTAAAATTTATTTTTGTTATTTAATTATATAATAATAAAAATATATATTCATAGAAAAGACAATGAATGAAATTATGGAAGAAAGATGTATTTTTTTTTAATAAAAAATATAAGTTTTGATTTATGTTTTTTTTTTACAACAAAATAGTTTTTTTTATTGGCAACACAATTCATTGAATGAAAAAAACAACAATAAGAAAAAGTATTTGGAACAACCATTGTGATTTGAACTGAAAAAGAAAATGTATATTTCTAATAAAAAAATCTTTTTTTAATCAAGCATTTCTTTTTTATTTTGATAAAAATATGTTTTTTATTTTTATGAAAAACATTGTTTTTAAGCAAATATTTATTATGATCTTGAAAAGAGTCTCAATAAAAAAAATTAAAAAATCATGAATCAATTATTTTTATGACTATATAAAACAAATATGAGAACAATAAATTTAAGAAAAAAAATATAAAAAATTTATAATAAAACAATTATGAAAATAGATATTTTATTGTCATTCAATATTAATGAAAAAAACTATTTAAAACAATTTACATATCACGCTAATACATAATTACCCATAAATAAATCGATAATGTCATCATTATTCGTAAAGACAATGACATAATTTTTATTAGCATCAAGTTTTTAATAAAAGACAATGATAGTTAAAATGAAGGTTGACATAATTTTTTATTAGTATCATGTTTTTTTTAATAATAAAAACCATGAAAATTAAAATAAAAGTTTGTTAAGAATTTCAATCAATTGAAATAAGTAGGAAAAACATAACCCTTCAATGTAAACTCTATTTTACTATTAATGCATCTTTTCAATGTTTCAATGTTTTAACGATAGCATTTTTTTAATCAAAATATTATTTTTTAAATAAAAAATTATCATAATCTCAAAAACAAGTTTTAATTGAAAATATTAAAATAATGTCACAATTTTTTATATGTGATTAAAGGAAAACATATTATGTAATGATAAAACATTATGTCCAAAATTTATTAAAAAAAATAATAGAAATTATATTTACTTTCATTGAATATTCATGAACAAATTTTAAATTTACTTTTTTGCATATTAGATATATAATAATTGAAAAAGAAACTAAAACATTCTCATAAAAGCCTATAACATTATTTAAGAACTATACCAAAATTAAATAATAATTTAAATATCATGTTTTTTTTATTTATACTAAATTTCACTCAAAATATAAAAAAAAATAAAAAACAAACCATAAAAAGAGGTCAAATATTTGGGTCTAAAAAACTAGGCCCACGCTCTAAGCTCAACAACTAGAAAGCTTAAGGAATTTGGGAGTGCAAGGCTAGGCATGTGTGTCTCATTCTTTTCTCTCTACAACATACAAGAGAAACCTTGTAGAGAATGAGCACTACTTTGACGCTTATCCTAAAATATAATAACCTTGAGAATTTATATGGCCTAAAGCTATTTGCTTCCCTATTAAGTTATTTTAGTCAAGTTTTCTTTGTAAGCAAAGTTACACACAGTTTCTCACATGGGCTTACAATTTAAGCAAATTGGACACAGAAGATCCCTCGCCGCCTTGTATTTTTCACTTCTTGGCCCACATAAGAGCTTATTAGAGCCCTAATTCTGCCAAGTCTAAACTCCTGCTTTCCCTTTAATGAGGAGCTCTTTCTGTACACTTCAATCTGGC
Source organism: Populus x sibirica (assembly GCA_019202695.1). Taxonomy (NCBI): domain Eukaryota; kingdom Viridiplantae; phylum Streptophyta; class Magnoliopsida; order Malpighiales; family Salicaceae; genus Populus; species Populus x sibirica. The sequence goes on along the minus strand of JAGMVL010000239.1, from coordinate 1,327,296 downwards.
CTTCACAACGAGTTACTTGTGGTTTTGATTCATATTATATTAACCTTAGTAGTTCAGATCAAGCATAAGCATTCAAGTGTCTGCAGAATGATGGCTTCTCCACTCAAATGGTTTATGAAGTGCCTGTATGATAAGGTAGATTATAGGTATGCAAGTGGATGTGTTTCTTCAAGTATAAATTCCCCTTGATGACACCAAGTAAGAGGGCTTAAGAAAAAAAAACACAAGAAAGTCACTTAAAAAAAGAAGAACATTCTTATATAATCATTCTAACACTCCTGTAGTTAGAAATATACTTATTGTTTTTATAGCTCTCCTCCACCTTCATTGCCTTGCTAACTTAAATAGTCCCCTTGCATATATAAAGTACTTGTTTTCCATATCTCTACGCACCTATGAAGTTTACTCTATCCATTCGAAGCTTAATATCTTTTCAAGGCCCAACACTATCTAAGCCAAAATTATACATCATTAATTGACATAGTTTATGAAGAACATGAATGTCATGATTTAATTTTTAATTTCCCTTAAAATTGCTATTTTTTAAAATGAAAAGCAACAAAAAAAAAAGACTGATAACTTGACAAAAATAAGCTGAGAAGGGTTTCAAATGGATGGAGAAACCGTGCTAGAGTTTTGAACAAAATTGAAAGCCTAATTACACTCCATTATATCTAAAACCGAAGAACAATTTAGATTTAAGGTCAAACTAAATGATTATTGGATGAATCTGTATAAAAATTAAGTATAGGGACTTCATCAGACTTTTAATAAGCCAATTTGATTTAACCATGAGCCCAATTAAAGGATTAATTAAGTTTAAGAATTAATTTGGGTCAAATTAAAAAAATTAATTAGGTGCAAGGACTTAATTAGACTTTTAATGAGTCAAATTAATTTTATTAGGGATTTAATAGGTGAAAAATTAAGTTTGAAAGCTTAATTTGAGCTTAATTGAGAAGATTAAAATTTTAGAGCACCATATATAATTTTTTCAAAATTCAAATGGGTGAAATTAAGGATGAAATTGTAAGAAAATCAAAGTTTAGGAGTTAATTAAGAGCCAAATTAAAGAAATTCAGAACCAAGAATCAACTTGTAAAACATGCGAGGCTTCTTTCAGGACAGCTTTAAGTGGGGCAAAGACCGGGTTGGTATATAAGACTACATAACACGAGGATTTAAAGTTGAAAAGATCTGGTAGACGCTTTCATCAATCAATATCTGTACAATATGAATATTGCCCTTGACAGAACCACTCTGTCTCATCTAAAGAAGGGGGGGGGGATAAAAAAAGCATGAGAGAGTATGCTGAAAGATAGAGGGATTTAGCTGCACATGTACATCCTTCACTTTTAAACAAAGAAATGGTTACTTTATTTGCAAATACGCCTAAGGTGCCATATTATGAGCATGTATAGGTAGTTCAACACAACAATTTATTGATGTTGCAGTCGTGGTTGAGCGTATAGAGCAAGGGATAAAAAGTGACAAAATCTTCAGACCCACTGAGAAAAAGGGCTTTGGAGGAAAGAATAAGGATGTCAACCACATTGAGGGTGGCTATAGAGACAAGAAAAACCATTTCCAAAACTACAACACCCCATCACCTTCACCCTAGATTGCCAACATCAACTTTAACTCTCAATTCCCTACCAAAAAAATACGAAGACCAAAGTAATGAAGTCAATAACCAAACTGAAAACATATCAAAGAAAAATTACCAAATAGTCCAAGAATAATTACCCCCGTTACCATTACCCTTAAACTAGATGTACCGAAAGCTGTTGAGCATCGAACAAGTAGCCTTGGTACCGCTCACATCTTTACCGCCACCCTACCGCAACTGGTACAAGCCAGACCTCACTTGTGAGTATCATACTAGTATTGCAGGACATAACATCCATACTTGCAATGCCTTTAAGAAAAAGCTCATGCAGTTAATTAAAGCTAGGTGGATAACATTTAAGGAGATCCTAAATATAAATACAAACCCTGTACCCAATCATACATGGAGTAGTGGATCGATAAATGCACTAAAGGTAGATTACCCAAGAAGCTTAAAGGTGTCGCTGGATATAATTTATGAAATGCTGACAAAAGCCGAGTACAAGAAGGGTAGTTATGAAGAAGGATTAACAAGCAGGAATTTCTATAAGTATCATGATAAAGAAGGCCATATGATCAACTTGTACGAAGGCTTCTGCAATGAGGTGATACAAATATTGATTCAAAGAACTCTTAGAATTGAAGGAGGAATGGGTAGAGAGGTATCTATGGTGGATGAATCTAGCAAAAATAAAGAAGTGTGTCGGGTGTAATTTACTGCAAATAGGTTGCCCAAATTGGTCTCGTCTAAACCTGTAGTGACAAATAAGGGAAACTATAATGCCTTACCGCATAACTACAGGTAATCCTTCTAGAGCACGCAACTAACGCTCGTCTTCCAAGTAGAAGTCAGAGGTCTAATCCGTAGCAAAAAATGCTTTACCTTGGAAGAAATTGAGAAATAAAAGAAGGCTAAAGGGAAATAAGTAGTTGACCTGACTAAGGAGGTGAACAAACTCATCATTGAAGAAGAGTAATGAGTTCTTACAGCTGATGAAACACAATGAATACAATGTTATTGAGCAGCTTAAAAATACTACTATCAGAATATGATTATCGTCATTGATTTGAAGCTTCAAATCACATAGAAAGGCTTCATAAAAGGTGTTGAATGAGGCGTACATGCTTTAGGATATCAATCAAGAAACTATGTACCACCTGGTAAGGAGAATCCATACTTTAAATTATCTATACTTCATCGAAGATGAGTTGAATCTGTCAAAGAACCATCTTAACCCAATAGCTTAAGCTTTTAGGTTGAGATGGTTCTTTGACATGTTATTAGAGCCTTGATGACCAAGCGGTCACGAGTTCGAATCTCACAATCCCTATTTATTTGATAAAATTAAGCACAAGCTAATGTGGGTCTGTGCAAGTTTCAAGTCCAAAGGGCTTTCACTTGAGGGGGTGTGTTAGAGAATAATATAAATCATATCCTGGAACCTCACCTAACAGCTTAAACTATTGAGTTGAGATGGTTCTTTGACAGAATCTTGATGGTACTGGGCATAACAAGTCATTGTACATCATGATGCGTGCAAAGATATCCTATGAGCGCAATGTTAACTGGGTTTCTACAGACTGGTGCTATAAAGAATGATAGGAAGTTGTTTGATGAAATGCCGGACAGAAATGTTTCATCATGGAATTCGATTATAACAGGGTATTGTGGAAGTGGGCTGATGAGGGAAGCGAGGTATTTGTTTGATAGGATTGGGGGATTGAAGAATCTTGTTTCTTTGATGGTTGTGATTTCTTGGAATGCCCATCAGGCTTTAGACTACATAAAAGGGGCTTGTTCCCATGTCACCAAGTGAAATTATCAGCTAAACCAGCCAACATCCACTTTGTTCTGTATTTCTTGTTGTTGCATTACATACTGAGTTCTGCAACTAGTTAAAGTTTGTTTCCTACGGTCCTTTTATATTATTCTATTTCGGCAACTGTTATTGGATAGTGAATGATGGGTACCATCATGACTTATGGTAAACATGTTTAATCAGCATATAAGATTAGAGGTTGTGGTTATATAAACCCATGTGCAGGCTGTGCTCACTATTTCCTTTCTTCGTGTGTTTTCAGCGTGGGGGGTAAAAATTGGTATGAAGAAGAATATCCTGGGTGGTAGAAGCTTTAACTGTCAGAATTGCTTTCCTAGCTTTCTTGTCAGATTTTGATCACCCTATAGGTTGGAATTGCTCAAAAGCCATTATATGAAAAGCTCTTCCTGGTTTGCTAGTATTGACATTGAAGATTCATAAGAAGAAGAAGAAGATCCTGGGTGGTAGAAGCTTTAACTGTCAGAATTACTTTCCTAGCTTTCTTGTCAGATTTTGATCACCCTATAGGTTGGAATTGCTCAAAAACCATTATGTGAAAAGCTCTTCCTGGTTTGCTAGTATTGACATTGAAGATTCATAAGAAGAAGAAGAAGATCCTGGGTGATAAAATCTTTAACTGTCAGAATTGCTTTCCTAGCTTTCTTGTCAGATTTTGATCACCCTATAGGTTGGAATTGCTCAAAAACCATTATGTGAAAAGCTCTTCCTGGTTTGCTAGTATTGACATTGAAGATTCATAAGAAGAAGAAGAAGATCCTGGGTGGTAAAAGCTTTAACTGCCAGAATTTCTTTCCTAGCTTTCTTGTCAGATTTTGTTCACCCTATAGGTTGGAATTGCTCAAAAACCATTATATGAAAAGCTCTTCCTGGTTTGCTAGTATTGACATTGACAGTTCATAAAAGTCATCTCAATCTAATGAAACTTTAGTTATGCTCAAAAGTTTAGAAATACGTAGATTTGACCACTCATAAATGAACTTAAGTTCACACAAGGATCTGCTTGCAATGCAACGGTTTCTATAGAGTTCATTCCATGCAGTCATGCACACTGTAGATTTCATTTGCTCGCTTAAACAGTAAGAAATAAACCTTTTATCCCCTTTTGTTTTTCATTTCTGTCCATTCTCAGTACGAAAGAGCTGAGAATTTTGCTCGGATGATGCCCATGATTCAAGGCAAGAATGTTACCATTTATCAAAGGCCAAGCTTGTCCAGGCAATTGGCTTGCCTCTGGCCAGTTACCATTTTCCAGTAAGTCCTGTACACAGTACAGAAATAGGGGATGGGCTGGTAAGCAAGTTATTCTCTTTCATAGTGACATTTCTTGTGCCCAAATGCTTGTTACAGAGGTGTTTAGTAGTGCAGATATGCATGGATAGGAATATTCACTAGTAATTAGCAAAGGTGTCTCTCTCCCTGTAGCCAGTATGTAACCTTTACCTATTCAACATCCTTAAAATGTACACAGCTCATCACTGGCGGTATGTTAAAATGTAGTATTATTAATAGAACAGACACATTTATTCAAACTCTCTTGTTTTTCAATTTTTTTGGCTTTGTGCTACACTATATGCTCTTGATTTCTTTTCATTGTTCGTTGCTGTTGATTATCGTTGTTTGTGAGTGAAACACAGGATTTTATGGAGGAACTCTTGGTTAGCTTGGTTAGCTTGTTTCGACAAGTGCTGCGCTGTCTCATATTGCTCAAGAAAAGTGTTGTGCGGCATTCTCTGCAAAAATTTAAATTAAATATTATAGATAGAATGAAGGAATGTGTTAAATTTAAATTAAATTCAATTATTCATCGATAAAACATCTCAATGTAAAGACTAGAATCCCTAATTTCACAACAGACAAACCTCCTTTCTTCTTCCTCTTCTTTTTTTTCCCTATATGTAAAAAAATCAGCATCCCTTTCTTTCTCTTCTCTTCTTCTCCATTTTCAGGTATGTCTTCTTCTCCTTTCTTCTTTTCTCTTCTCAGTTTTTTTTTAATTAATATACTTTATGAATTTGTTTTTTTTCCTCTTTTCAGCTTCACTTGCAATTATATTAAGGTAAGATTTTTCTTTTTTCTTTTTTTTTCATGTTTTTTTTTCACTATATTTGTTTTTTTTTTAATTTTTTTTGTTCTTAATAATTATATGAATGTTGTTGTAGGATTTTTTTTTCATATGAGATCAATTTTTAGTTTATTTATTTTTAGCAATCGCAACTTCATTTTTTTCATATGAATTTATTTTAGTTAATTTTTTTGTGTTATTTATTTGTTACAAATTTGTTTGTGTTGATTTTCTTCTTCTTTTTTCCAAGCAACTCAGTTTTGAGTATTATAGAGTGTTGATTTATATTAATTTAATTATTTTATAGTTTTGTAAAATGGATTTTTTTAAAATATTTTTAAATAATTACCGACGGAATTACATACGGTATTTTTTCGAGGGAAATACCAACGGAATGAAGCTGATAATTTTTTTATGCCTTTTCTGTCAGTAAATCCATCGGTAAGAATATTTTTTTATTACCAACGGACTTACCGACAGACAAAAAATTATCGATGAAAGATTCACTTACGGAGCATTTCTGTTTGTGATTCCATTAGTAAACTAATTACCGACAGAATCACAGTACAAATACCAATGAAATTTTCCGTCGATAAATATAAAGATTGTGGTAGTGTAACACATTGTGTCCGAATAATATGCTTATATGCAACATTAGAGTTTTTTATTTGTTGTAAATTCTACTGAAATTTGAGTAGAATTTCCCTTATACTTTAAGGGTACCAAGTTATCGACATCTTCAATTACAACCAAACAACACCACAAACATGGTCCAATCCTCTTGGACCTTATCCCACATTAACACAGCTTAAGATTGGAATACAATAAATTTTCTTCCATGAAGTATGAATAATAAATCTTAAAAAAAAATCAAAAGGACAAGAATACAAAATATGTAATAAGAAAAGTAAATGTACGATACTACATTTAAAGAGTTTATAAAATGATTAATTTACATAATAAAGTTAAGGATTCTACTAATTATACATAAAAAGTGTGTGAGTACAAAATATACCTAATACAATAAAATCTACCCCTAATATATCAACCCTACTCTACAGTGTGTGATGATCCTGCAAATGACAATAATAAAATAATAAACAATTTAATAATGAAATTCATATGTGCACACCAACATTTAAATAAATTTTGATAAGTCTTGACACACTAATTATCTTTTCCTTAATATAACATATTTTCCCTTCCAAACCAAAATTTTTATTTTTTTACAAGCATAGCCTTATCTCCATCCTAAAAGTCATATTCAATATTCACATACACTTCATTTTATTGGTTTCTTTTCTAATAATAGAAACAACATATTATTGACTTTCATTCAACCATGAAAGCAATCGATAGTGGTTTCTACTCGATTATGGAAACTACAAACATTGAATTTCATATATGTATGAAAGCAACATAACAATAGCTCTCATTCATCAATAGAAACAACAAACATAACATTGGCTTCCATTCAACGATGAAAGCTACAATCGTTGGCTTTCATCCAGGTATGAAAGCAACATAACAATAACTCTCATTCATCAATGGAAGCAACAAACATAATATTGGCTTCCATTAAATAATGGAAGCTACAAACATTGGTTTTCCATAATCCCTTGTCAGGATACGTTTGTCACCTTTACTAAGGTTTATCAAGTGTAAGAAAGTGCTAGACTAAAATACAAAATTTAAAAGACTAAGGTGCAAAAGACCTACCTGATATCTGACCTCTAGATGTGACACCCTGTTATTGTCCTGCTAATACAACCTCTTTTGTACCAAAAAAGACAATCATCACCGCCAAGTTCCACAAACAACAAAAGTGTCATTTCAATTCTCATCCAAATCCAAAGTTTAACACATGTACACAATATTTTGTTTGTCGTAATTTCTATAGTGTTGAATTCCAAGCAAAGGTTGACAGTTAATTATTTTGGTCATTCAGCCTAAACCCCTCAAAACACTGTATAATATTTTAATCATAACTGGAGTTGTAGAACTTAGTTTTACAAAAAAAGGGTTTTCAAAACTAAATGAACCATAAAAACTCTCTCTTGAAAAATAAAAAACCATTTAGAATCCTATGAGGCTAATTGCAGTCATTCTATTCAAAATTCCTTGTTGCCACCACTTGTCTTCATTCACGTAGAACCCTTGTTTTTTCTTCTTGTTCTCCCCTCCCTTTTCTTTTTTCTTTTTCCCCCCCGCTTTTTTCGTGTGTTTTAATTGTTATTTTTGTAGTTCATAAACTAGTTTATACAAAATATAATTTTATAAAATCTTAGCATGCATACTAAACATAAATGAAACAACTATTAAATTTAAAATAATATAAATTCAAAAGTAAAGTACTTATTTGTTGAAGCACTTAGAATCAAATAATTATTGTTAAGGATAAATCCTTTATTTTTAAAGCTTTATTGCTCACCTATTGGTGCAAATAGAATGATTGAAATGAGTCTCGTAGGATTATACCTATACTACCTTGTTTAGTTGCACTATTAAATAAGGTCTACAACTTAAAACGTAGATAGGAGCGAAGGATAAAGGGATTTATTACATGTTAAAATTCTCAAAAACCAAAAACACCATAAGTATAGAGGGACAACCAAAATATTTTATTTTTATTTATTATAGTCTCCACTTTCCCGGACATTATTACAACCCTTTATATAGAAAAAAAAACTAGAAAACACTAATAATACTAAATATGAAAAATAAACTAGGAGTAATACTCCTTTTAAATAGAAAAAAACTATAAAAGCATTCTAATAAAGAATAGCACAAAAATAAAGTTAACTAAGGAAAATATCTATTTTCCTAAAAAAAAAAACTCATGCATTAGTTATGTGAACCTCGTGATCACATTGTCAGGCAACTCACAATAAGATTGACAACGAATCTCGAAAAGCCAAAACATGTCTGATAGGAGTGTGATATAATGAAAACTTGTCTCAAGACACCAATATTATTGGAATAAGAACCATCACCCTATAAATACTAATTCTCGAATGACAAGTATAAGGAAAATATCATGAAGCCAGTTAATCTTCGATAAGTCAGTTTTAGTTCTTCAAAGAACCAAATAATACGAGAAAACATCTCAACATTTAAGAACAATAGTTCAGCAACAATATTAATCATAAAACTTAATAAGAAGTGTCTTACAAGGAGTTTATATAATCCAAATAAAAGTACCCTAATGGATATACCCTAGTAGGCTGATTTGAACCCATTTATCCAAGATGTAGGTTGATGTGAAGCCTAGTTACAATCAGACCCAATACTTAATTGAAATAAACCCAAGACATGTAAAAATAAAAATTAAAATAAAGGTTGTCTATGCTGCCACAAATAACCAAAGAGAACTAAAAAAGATAAGTCTGATTTTTCTAGCTTAAAAAGTTTTTATAATTGAAATAAACCTTCTTTGTAACTTTATGAAGAGTTGCCAACTTTGGATGTCCCAAATAGACTAGAAAAATATGATGTGAATGTGGAATTAATTTCATCACCTTTTGTTTTTCCTTATAGATCTAGGTTTCTTTGTAATACTTGGACAATAATAAATACAAATATATTTCTTTATTGTTGTCTTATTAGTTTCCTTCCTAGGAGAATTATTAAATAATCATTCCTAGCTAAGAAATCATACCCGACTGAAATCTTCCTTGAATTAATAAGAGAATATTTGCTCACTTGAAATCATTATAACATTAGGAAATCTTGCCTAGAGAAGGATTCCATAATGCTGGACATATCAGGCCCATGTTGAACATGGATTGAGCCTTTCTTACACTTGGATTAGAAGGACTAGAACCTCCTTTTGATGCTCCAATGGATCTCTAAAATCAGCCCTAGCCAAAACCTTTCTAACAAGCTCATTCATTGCCTCCTTCAATGCTTTTGTCTTAGACCTTGTGATTGGAACAATTGAAACATGTAATGGATCCCTGATTGTGTTTATGGGCTGATCCGTATCAATTAATCTCTCCAAGTTGGAAGGAACTCGTCATCGAGTTCAATCTTTAACTAGAAATTGTCTTTCATCAAGAATATCTTTTTGTGCACGAGCCACCCCATCGTTGGTCCCTAATACCTTTGTACAATTCACCTCATCATGGGCTCCTAACACAACACCTTTGTGCAGGCCACCTAATTATAGATCCTTAATACAATTCCTTTGTGTGGGTCATCCCATCATGGATCCCACCACTATGATTTCAAATGACATCAACTAATATATATGAAAATAACACACTAGTTCTTGGAAGTCTTTTTTTAGGGGGAATATTTTTATCCCCTCCTACACAAGCATGTTGTATTTTGCAACCTTTTTCAGCCATGTTTGTCGTACAACACATAATAAAGTAAAATAACCACCAATGATTGTTGGGTTTTGATACCAATTAATATAGATCAGAGCAAAGGATACATGGATTTGTTACATGTTAAAACTCTTAAAGACCATAAAGGCTGTAAGTATGGGGAGACAAAAAAAAAAACTTAATTTTTATTCATCACAGGCTTCACTTTTTGAAAGGCTATCACAAGCTTTTATATAGAAAAACATGAAAAAACCCTAATATAACTGATAAAAAAACTAGGAAAAATATTACCTTCACATAGATAGAAAAAACTGGAAAAGAATTTAAATAAAAAATAAAATAAAATCAGGAAAAATTAAAGTTAGTTAAGAAAAATATCTATTTTCTAAAAAAAAGCTTATGCATCAATCTTACAACAAAAACTAGAACTCTAAAATGTATGAAAAAACATAGTAAAAAGAAACTAAGAAAATCAACAAAAAAGAGAGGCTTGAGAGCTACTATAAGGTGTGCAGAACAACATCCATTCAACCTCTATTTATACTTATTTTTAAAACCAAAACTATACAAAATGAATTATAGTAATTACTATAATTAATTCCCACCATTTTACCTTAATAATCTGTCGTAAAAAGAATAAAAACCTGATAGTTTTTTACCTTAAAAACCACATGTTTTTCCTTTAAAAAAGACTATTAAGGAAAAATGATTGTTTATACTATTTATTCATGAGCTGGTAAAAAAATTTATGGTTCAAAAATTTATTTTATAATAAACTAAAATTCAAGTTCAAAATAAATTGGTAAAAAACAAACTTAAGCTTTGGAACTTGAGGCTCAAGCTCGAGCCTGAGCCTAACGCATATGTATGGGTTAAATTCAAACTACTTTGATGAGGTTCATTTATGACTCTTCAACTTTTCACTTTATAAATTACAAAATACTCTTATCTTTTTCAATGTAGGATAGATGATTTTTAGTTTTACAATAACATATCAACCAAGAGTTTTTTTATATCAATTACTCATTGATATAATTTGTTTTAATCATGTTAATATTCTATATTAAAAAACTTTTGTTGAAGAATAATTTCTAATAAAGTTTTAACCCTATAAATAAATAAATTTTACTTTTTTAGATGCAAATATGTTCATCAACCATGTCTTTAAAACAATTTTTTTAACAATTTTCTTTGATTTGGGTCTTCAAAATACATGTCTTTTTTTGTTTTTTTTTTATCTTTATTTTTTTTTAACAAAAAAAAAAAATCAAGATCTTCATGGATTTAATTCTATAGTTTTTTATTGTCTTATTTTATATTTGAATTTTGGTTTTGAATCCTTATCTCTTATGCTTTTGAGTCCTTTTAATTAAGATATAAATGATGATTATATTTGACTATAAGAGTGTAGCACCCATTAAAATAATGGATCTTTTATCATCATTAAGACAAGCAGTGTGGTAATTTTTTTCATTAATAAATAATATCTCATATTATTTGAATGCTTTCATTTTAATTAAAGTTTCAATAAGTTGTATATATTTTTCATTATAAGTTTATGACTACTAATCTAGAAGAATACTAATTTACTTACTATATGTTTGTGACTAGCTTATTCACCTAAAATAAAAGTTAATTATCTATATTAATTGTTTTGATTTTAAATAGGAAATAATTTTGTTTCTAAACTTGTAATTTTATTAAATTGTTCCGTATTAACAAAATTATTTTCTTATAAAATAAACAAATGGAATAACTAATTATTAATTGCTCTAAACCAAAAAATAAGTAATATAGAGTACTAGATTTTGCTTAGGTTATCATTCTACTAAACATAAAGGTTGCCACGTAATTATTTCTATGGATCATTATGCACAAAAAAAAAAAATAGTTATCAAACCCGACGAGCTGGGTTTTGAGTTACACGGGTTGATTCGGGTCAACCAATCAACTCCGAAAAATAAAAAAAATATTTGAAGTTTTAATATTTCATATTAAAAAATTAAAAAATAATTTATGTGAATATATGATATATACTTTATGTTCATATATACTTATATTATCCTTTTAAGTTGAAGTATTTAAACCAAAAGATTTTTTTATTTTATATTAAAAAAACTTATTTTTTTTTTGTGAACATACAGTATAACATACTAAAAAACTTCAAATTCCACATTAAAAAAATAATTTTTTTTTGTGAACATAAAGTATATATGAACATAAAGTATATATATCAAAGGGCTTCAAATCTCACATTAAAAAATAAAAAATTCTTCTAATATTTATATAATGACCTTTGAAAAAAAATTAATAATCAAATAAAAAATATATATAAAAAAAAATTTCTGGTTAGGAGAAAAAACATATTTAAAAAAAAACAAATCTCTACCAAATTTTATCAAATCGATCCAATAAATCAACCAAGTTTTGTCAATTTTTTTCTAAGTCCGATCGTTTATCTTATCCAAACTAATCTAATCTAGCTATTAAATCAACCCGCTAGACGAGTTCAGACGAGTTCGGGTCTAATAATTATGGATCTCCCGAACCACCAATAGCAAAATCTCATTCTCTTCAAACTCTCCTCTTTCTCTCTCGCTATACCGGTCTTCCTTTAAAATCAAGAGAAGAGAACGTTGACCCTGAGAGAGATCCAGGCCTCTCCCTCCCCTCCCCCCATCTGCGTTAAATTCAATCCAACATAACTGCTTTGCTCTTCAATACAACCCAATCTATTCCATCCATCCTGTAAGTCTTCCCATTTCATACATTTTCTTCAGTTTGTGTTGTGCTTGTACATACAATGGATAGCAATTACACAACCATATCAAATAACTCATACGTAGATTTACAAATACGTGATGATCCTCAAAACCCATTACCCCAAAGAAAAACCCACATCAAATTGTACCCTCTTCATGAAGTTGAGAATTTTATTGGCAATGGTCAAAGTCTTGACGACGACGATCAAGATGATTTTGACATTGATGATTATCCACTCGTTTCGAAAAAGAAAACAAGTAAAGATTCTGGTATTTATGGTGCCGTTTTTAATCTCACTACTTCCATTATTGGGGCTGGGATTATGGCCTTACCTGCTACAATGAAGGTTCTTGGATTGGTTTTGGGATTTATTTTGATAATAGTCATGGGTGTTTTGTCTGAAATTAGTGTTGAATTGTTAGTTAGGTTTTCAGTTCGGTTTAAGGCTTCTTCTTATGGTGAAGTTGTTCGGTTTGCCTTGGGGAAACCTGCTAAGGTTTTGTCTGAAATTTGCATCATTGTGAACAATACCGGTGTTTTGGTTGTGTATTTGATAATTATAGGTGATGTCATGTCAGGATCGCTCCATCATGTCGGGGTTTTCGACCAGTGGTTAGGAAATGGGTTTTGGGATCATAGGAAGTTGGTGATTTTGGTTGTTGTGGTGGTTTTTTTAGCACCCCTTTGTGCATTGGATAAGATTGATTCTTTGAGCTTGACTTCGGCTGCTTCTGTGGCTCTGGCTGTGGTTTTTGTTGTGGTATGTTTTATTGTTGCTTTTGTTAAGCTCATTGAAGGGAAAATTGAGTCCCCTAGGATGACTCCTGATTTTGGTTCGAAGCAGGCTATTTTGGATTTGCTTGTGGTGATTCCGATCATGACAAACGCTTATGTTTGCCACTTCAATGTTCAGCCTATATACAACGAGCTTGAAGGACGATCACCTCAGAAAATGAACAGGGTGGGCAGGATCACCACTGTTCTTTGCGTTGTGGTTTATGCTTCAACTGCGATATCAGGGTATTTACTTTTTGGCAAGGATACCGAATCTGATGTGTTGACCAATTTTGACAAGGACCTTGGAATTCGTTTTAGCTCTGCCTTGAATTATATTGTTAGGATTGGCTACATTCTTCATTTGGTTCTCGTTTTTCCTGTTGTTCATTTCTCTTTGAGACAAACAGTGGATGTCTTGGTGTTTGAGGGATCAGCTCCGCTTTCAGAGAGTAGGAAGAGGTCTTTGGCCTTAACAGCTGTTCTATTGGCATTGATTTATTTTGGGTCTACTATGATTCCAAATATTTGGACTGCTTTCAAATTTACAGGGGCGACAACGGCAGTTTCATTAGGTTTTATATTCCCATCTCTTGTTGCATTGAGGTTAAGTCAGAGTGGGGAGGATTTAAACGTTGGAGAGAAGTTTTTGTCATGGCTGATGTTAATATTGGCTATAATAGTTAGTATTGTTGGAGTGATTGGCAATATTTATAGCCTCAAAAGCGATTCTGAATGATTCTTAGTACTTTTCGGATTTGCTTTTGTTTAACTGTAAAACATTCTCAATTTTGAAAAAATAATGGGGGTGCCAATTTCTCTGTTCTCATTTTGATCAGTGTTGTTTGCTTTGAACCATCAAGTCAAACTGGGGTTGACACTTTCCCTAGCACACCGTTTCAATCTAAAGTTCCAGGTCCAGTTTAGAAAGACCCCTGTGGCATACTCATTTTTAGATTTGGTTCAGCATTTCATTGGTTACTTCAGGAGATCACTTCTGTGGTTACCCACCATATGTAAGGTGATTGAAAATTACACAATTTTCGTGCAAGTAGATCATTATTTAGCCCCCGACATTTCTTAATGAAGCTGTCTGTTTAAATGGTATAATTCTGCAAGAACACTTCTGTTGTAATTTTTCATTTGACCAAGCGCTGGAGGAAGCTTTATTTTATCTCTTTGATATGTGAAACTTTGTTCTCTGTTAATTGTTGTGATTATAACATTCAACTCCTAGCCCTCTCTTATCATTTCTTTTTATCATGGATCACACCATGCATTCTTATCCTGCCTGAGCAAGCTGCATATGTTTGAAGTTCTTAACAGCAACGAAGGAATGAGAACCTCAGCTAATTCTGTTTGATATAATGTTTTGTTGACTGTTAGTGGGCTCTCCGTTGTTATGTGAAAAACAGCTTGAAGAAGAGCTGGCATTTGCACTCAGGTTTTCAGTTCAATTCTTGTAATATCCAATGCCCTATCATTTGGTCTTTAAAATGAGCTGGATACTTCTTATATTGGCATTTCTTTCATTGTCATGTTTATCCCATTACAAGGTATGTTGCTGGTAAATGAAAGAACAAAGGCATCCTATAACCATTGGGAGGGGCTTGCTCTGAACTTCAAAAGATATTTTGATGCGCTTTAGCTTCCTAACCTGAACAAACTAGCAATCTAATATGAAGATGAAAGAAAATAGGTTTGGTTATATGGTTTTTTCTTATGGTGTTTAGGATGAGAATTACATAATTTGTAATGTAAATGAGGAATAAAATCTGAATGAAACGCTTTGATAAGTCAGAGACGCCACAAGGAATTCCTATCATGATAAAGACGTCACACTTCTTATGATTAAGAGTGATAAGTCTGATTTGTTTTTCAATCAATTCTTGAAATGGAAGAACAATGAACAAAACTCTCTAAAGGAGAAGTTAAAAAGTTTTATATTATTTTCAAAAGTTTTACAAGCCTCCAAACTCATCAAAGCTTCAGTCATGCTAATCTTATTTGTTAAGATACTTTGTAGTTGTTTCATCCGAGCTCTTATCATTGTACCATTTGAATGCCCATACATATTAGAATTAACACCATAAGAAAAAAAATCATATAACCAAACCTACCTTCATCTTCATATTAGATAGCTAGTTTGTTCGAGTAAGGAAGCTAAGGTTTCAGAATTGATTTGGGACTTCATATGTGATTGACATGAGATTAGAAATATCAAGGATTGTGGGCTGAAACAAATTGTTTTCTTTGACATGGATTTGGATTGGAACGAGTTTTTCCTTACTGATTTTGGTGGCTATTCATATTTTTCATTGAAATTGTTATTCGAGTTGAAAGACATTGTTGTTTAGATTTGTATGTGAGTTGTGAGAAATTGATATACTATGGTTGGAGAAAGAGACGAAGTTCCAAGGAGAATCAGTTTGGAACAAGCACAACTTATTGGGTTGTAACGATCTCATGACGAGATTCAAGAAGAATTGTCAGGAATTTATGATCATATAGATGCCCTCATGCAAATGATTCAAATGAACAATTTGCAACCCCACAAAGTGTCATAGGGTGCAACGAAATGTTGTCGTGGAGGCTGAATTGGAGTCGAATGGAGAGCACAAGGCTAAACGAATTACAAAGGTATATAAAGAAACAAATAAAGAACATGAAGAATGAAGCTTCAGTTCAACATTGAAAGGATGAAAAATGAAAGAGAGCAACAATGGTTATATATATATATAAAGTGGATGACAAGGCTTTCTTATTTGAAATTATTAACGACTACTACTTTTATACAATATTGTTAGAGGCAATTGTTGGCGAGGAAAGAGCTCCTAAGACTTAAACAAGAGGCTAATGAAATGATCACTTGAACTTTACTGGAATTGAGGGTTTAGAATATGAAATTTCAGTAAAGGATTCAGTTGATAATGATTTGATTCCTCACAGTGTAGAACTAATTCCAGCCCTATAATTTATTGATTGGGTTGAAGAATACATAAACAATTTCGTGAAAGATAATGACATATCAATTATCCTTATTGATGATTAGAGAATGAATTATCTTCATGAGAGAGGGAATGATACAATTCTGGCAATGGGAAAATGATCAGATTCGGTTTCTATTGTAATTTTCTTAACTATTCAGTTTTATGGCAACAAACGTAACTCTTAATCTGATCGTTGGATCGGATTGAAAATTTACCCAGAGTTTCCAGATATATTGTTAAATATGGGGTTAAAGTTTCAGATCAATCGGAGTTCAATAAGGCAACGTAACATAGACTAAAAGCTATTGTACGAGTTATATTAGCTAGTTCCTTTTGATTTATGGACTTCTTGTTTATTATGAATTCTTATCCTAGTGTATGGTTTTAACCATTGTGTTCCTATTAATCTGATACCTATTCCAATTAATGAGAGGACTTCTATGGATAAGGTTAAAAAGGCAGAAATGATGAAAAAACTCCATGAACAATTTCAATCTCATATTGAGGAGAAGATAACAAAGTATGCCAAGTATGCTAATAAAGGGAAAACAATGGTCAGACTTGAGCCAGGAGATCTTGTTTGGATCCGTCTTAGCAAAGGCATATTTCCAAGCAAATGAAAGTCTAAATTGATACCGAGAGTTGATGGATCATTTCGGGTTATTGAAAGGGTGAATGATAATGCTTACAAGGTTAACCTTTCTAGTGACTACAATGTTCAGCTACTTTTAATGTAAAATACTTGTCATCTTACTTAGAGGATGTTGACAATTCTAATTCGAGGACAAATCACTTTCAACTCGAAGGTGATATGGATCATGATTATAACATGGAAAATGATGGTTCTAATGTGTATGAGTATTCAAATGGTCTAATGATAAGAGTTTAGGCGAAATAATTACAAAGTTCCTTAATAAGTCAGATTAGCGTAACTGAAGCTTCGATGAGTTTAGAGGCTTATAAAACTTTTGGAAATAATATAAAACTTTTCAACTTCTCATATAAAGAGTTTTCTTCCTTATTCTTTCATTTTCAGACTTGATTGAAGAACAAATTAAACTTATCACTCTTAATCACATAGAGTGTGACGTCTTTATCCTAATAGAAATTCCTTATGGTGTCTCTGATTTATCAAAGAATTTCATCCAGACTTTATACTTTATTTCCATTACGAATCATGTAATTTCAGCCTAAACATCATAAAAGAAAATCATATAAGTAAACCTACCTTCCTTTATCTTCATATTAGATTGCTAGTTTGTTCAGCTTAAGAAGCTAAGGCATATCACATTCTTGCATTTAGGTGAAGGGAATCATTTGCCAATCATATAGTAGGTGTCCTAACTTGTTTCCCATTTATAATTAGTCCAGTCCACCAGCCAAGCATCCTTTCATATAGTTAAGAAAGCATTCAAACTCAAGAACTCGAGATGTTATGGGAAACATACGTTGAAAGAGCGGACACCAAGACATAATTGGATGGTATGGTGACTAGTTTTTTCAGGATAAGACGAGCACCCAAGGGAATAAGCTAAGGCAAGTGAAGGTCTAATTAACAAAACTTGCATTGCTGTAAGATCTCTACAGGCTTTGTTGTAGTGCAAAATAAAATAAAATGTGTTCATCTAAATATGATAAATGGCAATCCTCTTGTCTAAGCTAGGAGGGAAATAAACATTGGATATCATTTAAGGAAAATAAAAATGTGCAACTAAAAATGCAGAATGTTTTAGCATATATAAGAACATTGATACTAGAAAAACAAACAATTTACTGTAAAACCACAGGTTCATCTTCATTCAACTTCATATAATGAGGGTATAAAATAAAAGAAAAAGGTACAGGAGAAAAGACTTGCATTGCTGCTTTATCATTCCCCTGTGGACTAGACATTAAAAAGTCTTTTTTTTACGTTGTTTGGTACATCTTTGGATAGTACAAAAATTAATTTTTATCATGTTCAAAGTTATTCTAGTGAAGAAATCTTTGTCTCATTAAAAGGGGTAGGGATGAGAAAAAAATAAAAAAAATAATTAAACTCAGAAAACCAAGAAAAATTTAACCAAGGGAACGAAACAGTGAAAAAAATAATCAATTAAGCCAATTAGAAAACTTTTTAAAAATTTGATTCGGTTCAGTTTCGGTTTTAAAAGGCTGAAACCAAATAAACCAGACCAAATCGAACCGGTTCAAACCGAACTACTCTTTATCTTTCTCACTCTCCCAATCTCTTTGTATCTCAATCTTTGTCTTTCAATATCTTAGTCTCTCTTTTTTTTCTCTTTTTTGGTTGCCCTATTTTTATCTGGCATATATCTCAAAGACAAACATCCCCCATTCTTCTTCCACTGCTTTTAGCCTCTAGACTCTCTTTATCTTTCTCACTCTCCCAATCTATTTGTATCTCTTTGTATCTCAATCTTTGTCTTTCAATCTCTTAGTCTCTCTTTTTTTTCTCTTTTTTGTTTGCCCTATTTTTATCTAGCATATATCTCAAAGGCCAAACATCCCCCATTCTTCTTCCACTGCTTTTAGCCTTTATTTTCATTTCCATGTTTCTAAGACCTGAAACCCAACTGGTAATAGGAAAACTTTTAACCTATCAAACTAATCAATCATAGCATGGGTGTGAAGAGTTTTGTTGTGGAAGGTATTGCATCAATAGTTGTTAGGTGCTCCATTAACCCTTTGGATCTAATCAAGGTTCGCATGCAACTCCAAGGCGAGTGGAGTACCCAACAACAATAATATGTGTTTTTGGATTTATCAATTATAACCAACAATATTATTGATAGATCCAACCCATAAGCTCATAATCTCCGCCCTAGATCTATCAATAATATGTGTGCTTTTTGTTGCTTGTCTTAAAGGTTAAAGATTGGATCTTTATGATTTGTTTGTAGGGCTTTTGTGAAAATCAAGAAAAAAGATGGTGCCATCAACTGCAAGGTTATTTCCAGTGCAAGATTATATTTGTGTTATTTCAGTTTTTTTTCCTGGTTTTTTATGATTTGTTTGTGGGGCTTTTGTGAAAATCAAGAGAAAAAGATGATGGTGTCATCAACTGCAAGATTATTTCCAGTGAAAGATTATATTTGTGTTATTTCAGTTTTTTTCCTAGTTTTTTAACAATATAAAACCGAACCGGATCAAACCAAAATTGGTCGGTTTGAATCGGTTTTGGTTTGAATTAACAAAAAATTAGTTTGGTTATTTTTTTCAATTTAAAACCGAACCGAACCAAAAATACTTACTCCTAAAAAGAGGTATGACAAACTTGTCCAATTCTCTGCACAAGGGTTAACCTAGGTTGATTTAGGTCAATATAAGGATAAAAATTACTATTATCATAGTTTTAAAACCTAGCTTGGGTCAACCCCGGGTAAGGCCGGGTCATGTATCTGGTTGACCATTGACCCAGGTCAACTCAATGATAAAAAATAGTTATTATCATAATAAAACCCGACTCCGGGTTGATTTGAGGCAAGACCCAGGTCACAGGTCGTGTTAACTATTGACCCGAGTCAACGTAAGGATAAAAATAATTGCTATCATAGTTTTAAAACCTGACTTGGGAGTTGACATGAGGCAAAGCCTATGGTCACGGGTCAGATTAATCATTAACATGTATCAATATAAGGATAAAAATGATTATTATTATAGTTTTAAAACCCGACACGAGGTCGATCCAAAGCAAGGCCCCAGTCACGAGTCGAGTTGATGATTAACCGGGTCTATTTAAGGATAAAAATGAATATTATCATAGTTTTATTTTTTAAAACCCAACTCAATGATCAATTTAGGGCCAAACCTGAGTCAGGTTGACCATTGACCCGGGTCAACTTAAGAATAAAAGTGGTTATTATCATAGTTTTAAAACCTAACTCGGGGTTAAACCTGGGTAAGGCCCCGATTGCAGGTCAGGTTGATCATTGATATTATTATAGTTTTAAAATTCAACTCGGGGGTGACCCGAGACAAGTCTCAAGTCACAGGTGGGTTGACCATTGACTAGGTCAATGTAAGGATAAAAATAATTATTATCATAGTTTTAAAACCCAACTCAGTGGTCGACCCGGGGCTAAGCCTAGGTCAAGTTGACCTTTAACTTGGGTTAACTTAAGGACAAAAGTGCTTATTATCATAGTTTAAAACTGACTCGGAAGTCGAT
Organism: Populus x sibirica; assembly: GCA_019202695.1. Taxonomy (NCBI): domain Eukaryota; kingdom Viridiplantae; phylum Streptophyta; class Magnoliopsida; order Malpighiales; family Salicaceae; genus Populus; species Populus x sibirica. The sequence continues at coordinate 1,306,756 of JAGMVL010000239.1, read as the reverse complement.
CTAGGTTAAGGCCTGTGTCGTGGGATTGAATTGATCATTGACTTAAGTCAATGTAAGGATAAAAATGGTTATTATCATAGTTTTAAAATTTAACTTGGGGGTCGATCTAGGTCCAGACCCGGTTCGGTTGACTATTGAACCGGGTCAACATAATGATAAAAGTGGTTATTATTATATTTTAAAACTCAACTCGGGGATTGACCCGGTGTAAGGCCCGGGTCACGAATCAAGTTGACCATTGACCTGGGTCAACGTAAGGATAAAAATGATTATTATCATAGTTTTAAAATCCAACTAGGTGGCCGACTCGAGGCAAGGCCTAGGTCACGGGTTGGGATGGTCAACCCGAGTTGACTCAAGGCAACATAAGAATAAAATGAGTATTATTATAGTCTTAAAACTCAACTAGAGGGTTGACTTGGGGCAAGACTTAAGTCACAGGTTAGGAGGGTCCACTTGGGTTGATTCGGGCCACAGGTTAAGAGGGTCAACCCGAGTTAACCCAAATTAAAAAAAAAAACAAAGCAACCTTGTTTTGACCAAAAAAAGTCAATGGATTTTTTACTCGTGTTTTATCTTGGGTCGACCGGGTCACAGATCGACCCGGGTTTTTGACCGAGTCAGGTTGAATGAACATTTCCTCAATTTTTTATTAAACCCGGACTGGTCAGAGCCTCGGGTTGATCGGGTCCTATCTAGTGTCTACCGAACACAAAATAAGACATTATTCAATGGAGTCCAAAGCAAACCAAACACAAGACGAGACAATTATTTGCATTATCCAATCCTATCTTGTCTTGTCCAATTAATATTGTCCTATTGAGACACTAAGAACATGATAATTAGTGTCTCAATAATGTCCAACATGCTAAACCCAATCTGTGACCTTAGCCTTGCCCCAGGTCGACTCCCGAGTCAAGTTTTAAAACTATGATAATAACTATTTTTATCCTTACAGAAAAATAATCAACCCGACCCTTGACATGAGCTTTGCCTCGGGTTAACCCCCAAGTCGGGTTTTAAAACTATAATAATAGTAACTTTTATCCTTACATTGACCCAGGTCAATGGTCAACCAAACCTGTGATCCGAGTATTATCCCGGGTCAATCCCCGAATCTAGTTTTAAAATTATGATAATAATCACTTTTATCATTACGGGTCAATGGTCGACATAATCCGTGACTTGGGCTTAACCAGGGTTGACCTTGTGGTTAAGTTTAAAACTATAATAATAATCATTTTTATCTTTATATTAACTTGGATTAACCTTTGTGTAGAGAATTTAACAAGTTTGTCCTATCTTTTTTTAGTGGAACAAAAATTTCTCCACTAGAACAATCTTGGATAGAACAAAAACTAATTTTTGTACTGTCCAAAAATACACTAAATAACTTCACAAAAAAATTATCCAGTCCAGTCCATCTTTGTCCGATATACCAAACACTATCAATAGGACAAGCAACATGTTCAGGACTAGCAGTGATGATCATAATTCTATCAATCGGACACACCGCAAGAGCTCATTCGAACCCATCAGTCACGATTGCCTTTGCAGCTCTAAGTCACTTCCCAGCCTATATTGGGGCACAAGTATCAGGCTCCATCTGTGCTTTTGTTTTTTTTTTTTTTTTTTTGGCTATAAAGGGAGTCTTCATCCCTTCATGTTCGGTGGTGTTACTGTTCCATCTTTGACCACTAGCCAGGCTTTCGCACTTGAGTTCCTTGTGAGTTTCAATCTCATGTTTGTCATCACTGCCGTTGCCGTTGTAAGTGTTTTCTTGCACTACTTGAATTCAAAGAAATGTAAGGGAGTCCAGAATTTTGGAGGTGGTATTATTAAATGAACACTTTGCCATGTTGTAAAAAATAACTATAGGAGGTCATTTACGGATTTTCTGTAAAATATTTACTAGACAATACTACCTTATGCTAACACTAATTCTCTAATCACTGCAGGGTACTAATTCTCCTGCAGTGATTGGAGAATTAGTGTTAGCAGTTAGTAAATACTGGGGCAGGGATTAACAACAACTAATTGAGTATGGGAATTTACGGTTATCCTCCTGCAGTGATAAGAAAATTGGTTAGATAATAAGAAATATATATTTTTTACTGACTTCCTCACGTGTTTACACTCCTCTTATATTTCACTCAAATATATTCGCTATACCTTCTCTCATCTCACCTTTCTTCGGCTATTGCGAAACCAAAATCAATACCAAATATAATAGCCTTGTCAGCATACCCAAATATGTGTATAAGACTCAAAAATCAAGAAAAATATGAAAATAAATAAAGAAAAAACTATAGTTATAAATTCACGAGTAACAAGCGAATTTGTACAAAAATAGACTTTTTTAAGACGTGAAAGAAAACATTTGAAAAGGTTATAAGAAAAATTTAAATTACACCTAAATATATCAATTATGATGTTATTATACTGGCATAATTGAAATATAACAGAAGCGAAACAAGTTTGAATTACTAACGTGAATTAGACCCGTCACGACAAGTTTCAATACCAAACTAGTTCCGATAGCAAAAAAACTTCAAATGACCTCAAATTTTATATGCTAAGCAATTAGAACCTTAAAAGATAGTATATAAAATTTGAGAATTTTATGAATTTATTTGACCTGATATTCCCTTCTGATATGAATCTAACTTATTACAACAAGTTTTAATCCCAACCTTGGTTACTATAGCAAACAATCTCTAAATGATCTCAAGTTTTATATGAAGTAGATAACAACTTGAAAAACTAAAAAACAGGTTTAAAAAAACCTTGACGTAAAGGTATTAGAAAAAGACTTGGACCCAAAGATAACTTTGTATCTAAGAACTCTAAGTATGTGAATGACACTACGAAGTTAGTTAATCTTTGATAAGTTAGTGTATGATATTTGTCTCTACAAAGAAAGGTTCTTTTGCCACAAACAAACAAAAAAAATTCATATTTAATCTTCAACTTGTTGCCCAAGTTTGTAGCTAAAAAAATATAATATAGTCTTCTTTAACTAATTCTCGCACATTCTTGGCAGATTTCAGTCCTTACTTCAAACATGTCATTCTCTCTTGTATGGAATTACTGGACTACAATATATGGTTGAAAATCTTGAGATGTCTAGTTTCCAGCTCAACTTGAATCATAGAATATCTCACATATAGCTCCAGATATGTCCCAAACAGTACAAGAAAGTCTAGTTTGACAGATTTTACCAGATTTATCTAGTAATTTCGACCCTCTAAAGTAATATGTTCTCAAACTCCATTTCACCTGAAAATTTACCACAACATAGCTCTATATGTTTAGTATCTCCCTATAAAATTTCAACTCGATTTGATGTACAGTTTAAGAGATATGGTTGATCTCGCAAAATTGGTTTGTAAAGATTTTAAGGGGAAATTCAAACATGTCTTGGTTCATATAATCGTGGTCAAGCAACCCCCCAACAAAGTAAATAACAGCCCAAAAAATCAAAAATCAGGTTTGATAGAACCCTAACATAGAGGTAACTATGTATCTAAGAATCAAAGGTATTGGAAAAAGACTTACCCAAAGATAACCTTGTATCTAAGAACCCTAAGTATATGAATGACGCTACGAAGCTAATTAATCTTTGATAAGTCAGTGTACGATCTTTTTCCCGACAAATAAAGGTTGTTTTACCATAAAAAAAAACTCATGTTTATTCTTCAACTTGCTGCCAAAATTTGCAGCTCAAAAAAATATAATGTAGTCTTCTCTAACTAACCCTAATTGATCTATTTTGGGTTGCAAGCTAATGAGTCTAAACTAGTAATCAACTAACATAAGTCCAATGATAAAATAAACCCTTAAAAAATATATAATAGGCCAAAACAAACCCAAATTAAAAATAATTATTCAACATAAAATAAATAAATAAATTAGAATAATAAAAAAAATGTCTTCATGCTAAAATTCCTCTATATTGCCCGAATCTTCAATTCTTGCACATTCTTGGCAAGTCTTAGTGCTAACTTCAAACATGTCATTCTCTATCGTATAAATGATGTACTAGACTTAAAATATATGGTTGGAAATAATGAGATATCTAGTTTCCATCCCAACTTGAATCTCAGAAAAACCTCACTTGTAGCTCCAAATATGTCCTAAATAGTATAAAAAGGTCTAGTTTGACAGATTTGACAAGATTTTTCTAGTCACTTTTACCCTCTGAAATAATATGTTCTCGAACTTCATTTAACCTAAAATGTAATCACAATATAGCTCCATATGTCTAGTATCTCCCTGTAAAATTTCAACTCGATCTAATGTATGGTTTGAAAGATATTACTGATGTCACAAAACTGGTAAGCAGACATTTTATGGGCGAATTCGAACTTGACTTGGTTCGTATCATCATGGTCAAATAACCCCCAATGAAATAGATAACAATTAGGAAAGCCAAAAATCAGGTTTGATAAAACCCTGACCCAAAGGTAACCATGTACCTAAGAACCAAAGGTATTGGAAAAAGACATGGATCTAGAGATAACTTTATATATAAGAACTCTAAGTCTGTGAATGACGCCATGAAGCTAGTTAGTCTTTAATAAGTCAATGTATGATCTTTGTCCCTGCAAAAAAAGGTTGTTTTGGTATAAACAAAAAAAAAAAGAACTCACGTTTATTCATGTTCTCAACCTCATTATTAGCTTTCATAACCATGACTCTTTTGTTTGGATATTATGAAGCAATATGAGCAAAACCCAAACAACGAAAGCATTTAATGTCATTGGTTACAAGAAGTAGGAGTAATATTGTTACCTTTAACATTTAGTTAGTCTTTGATAAGTCAATGTACGATCTTTGTCCCTACAAAAAAAGGTTGTTTTGGTATAAACAAAAAAAAAACTCACGTTTATTCATGTTCTCAACCTCATTATTAGCTTTCATAACCATGACTCTTTTGTTTGGATATTATGAAGCAATATGAGCACAACCCAAACAACGAAAGCATTTAATGTCAGGGTTACAATAAGTATGAGTAATATTGTTACCTTTAACAATGATCGAGGTGTCTTTCTTCTCTTTAGGGTATTTTACCTTACCCTCCTCATTCAGCTGTGATGGACCACCCTCGGTGTTAGCCGTCTAATTAGGTTTCCAAGGTGTAAAAGGGCTTAATGGTTGGCTTTGCCAAATGATACCCTTATGTTTAAGTTGTTTCTCCACCTTCACGACTATATCCACCATCTCATTCAACTCCACATAATGATGCAACTCCACAATATAATAAGCTATATCATGATTAAGGTCATTCATGAATCTATCCATAGTAGTTTCCCTATCCTCCTGAACATTAGCTTGAATCATAGTGATTAGTACTTAAAAGTGTATTTTTATCAAGGTTTTATATCATCATTTTGCACTTGAAGTATCAATAACTCCTTAACTAAAGCATGTTTATAATAACATATCTAATAATATAAGATACCTTTAATTTATGGTAAATGTTCATCTTAAATGTAGGCCTATCACATAAATGAAAGAATTGATTGATGAGTTGAAGTACTGAAATTGAAAGGACAAAGAGATGGCCAAACTTAGAAAAGAGATGTTGGTGCAGTCAAACCGGAACACTGTTTGGTAATCGGGTCATATCTCGGATGTCAGATCTCGGATTTAGGTCTACCTTATATGGATGGAAAGCTAAGACATAGGCCTACAACTTTCATGGGAGTCCAAGATTTAAGAAGGCCGTTTTCAAGTCCAAATTGTAACAACAACGAAGAAGTCCGAATCTGTCCTCGCAGCCCCGGACAATCGTTCCGTGTTCAGCCCATATCTCGAGTTCTAGAAGTCCAAATGATCTCAAAGTTTTACCCTGGAAAGATGAGACAATTGCCTAGAACTTTCATGATTGAAGTTTGTTCAAATTATGACGTCATCAATGGCGTTTTTAGCGACAAGAAGATAAGAATTGTCATCAAGTCAAGATGTGGCCACCCATTCATCAATTAGTCAACAAATCAATAGTTCCGAATTTTGGCCTATAAAAGGAGGCATTTGCCATGTATTTAGGCATCTTGGTGTTCAGATCAAGATCATGCTCTTGCTTTCTCTCTTTGTATTGCTTATGCTTTGCTTTCATTAATATCAAGTTTGTGCCTTTCACTTCCTTTCCTTTACTTAGTTAACTTTTATCTTACTTATGTTCTTATCTTGTTTATTTATGTTTCTTTCTTTCATTATGTCTAGCTAAGTTAATTATGTCAAGGTGAAAAGGTTACACTAATGGTGTAAGGATAAGTATAATATAAACTCAACATGGACCTTAATGTTGGATACTAATATGCTTTATATTTGTTATCTTGTTCACTTTTAATACTTTGCTTGTTAAATGGTTAATCTAGATTTATGTTGTATAACACTTGGTACAACAAATACTTGGCACTTTCATAGCCCATACTTGTATGGTATAACCGACACCCGAGCTATGAAAGGAACTTGATTTGTTGTTAACATAAGTTATAATCATGAATGCCTGACAACATTTACAAGTATTAGCATTATTCGAATAAGATAACTAATGTAATCATGTTAATAATTTATAATCTGATTGGAACCTCCTTTGTGTGTGGTTTCCAATTGAATAATAAGAGTTTATACTATACTTGTTTGATGTACCATTAGTGGATCCTCTAACCTTGACATTTGTCGTTATCATCGTTTAATCCTTACGTTAATATTGCATCTCAAAGTTCTCATCAACTTATTTCTCTTCTTCTTCTTTACTACTACTACTACTACTATTATTGTTATTATTGTTGTTGTATTATTGTTATCTATAATTTATACAATTAACCTCCCCTGTGGTTCGACCCGGTCTTACCGGGTTATTTATTACTTCGACACTCCCCGCACTTGGGAGAAGACATCAATCTTTTGGTCGTGTCACATAGCAAGTTACATCTCCTTAAATTACTTATCAACACTATTTGTACCTTGACTCAAACTCTGAAACCTTTAATACAATTCTCTATAATACTGGCTAGACACAAATCTCTTCCTCATAAGATATTTCATCTTATCCCAAGTATCAACTTGCCTCTCATAAATCCTTATATGGTTTGTCACTAATTGATCCCATCACATGATGACATAGTCAGTAAAAACAATCACAACAAGCTTGACTTTCTTGGGCTGTAGATAATTAGGATACTAAAAAAATCCACTCCACCTTCTTTTTCCATTCTAAATAAACTCCTGGATCATTCTTCCCCTGAAAAACCGGTATTTTCAACTTAATTGTACCCAAATCTCCACCAAACTTAGCATTATGATCCTACTACCTATAATCACCCCTCTGGCCAAAATTATCACCATATCTTTCCCCTTTAAACTAACTATTCTACTACTATCCGAAACATTCCCCATGTCCTAAGGACACATCTTCAAAATCAGCATCACTCATGTTTACATTATCAGCCACAAACTCATCCACATCAATGTTAACTCACCTAACAATCTTCCTAACATTAAATTCTCTTCACTCAAGCCTATTTTGAATCCCACCATGATCATTAGCACATTGAATATCTTCAAATTCATTGGCCATTTTATCCATCCATTAATTCATAATGCGTAACTGAGTTATACTTGCTTTGTCTCCTTTTTATGGTGTCATGTTGTTGCTTGACTCCAACATCTTCGAATCTAAAAATTGGTTGGTTGATGAGAAATATACATACTTTACCCACTCCCTCACATGTTCACACTCTTTTCATTTTCCCTCAAATATGATTGCTACACCTTTTCCCATTCAACTCACCTTTTTTTAGCTACTGCAGAACCAAAACTAACACCAAATATAACACCCTTAATAGCGTATCCAAATATGTGTATATGACTCAAGAAGCGAGAAAAAAATAAAAACAAGCAAAGATAAAACTACGATTATAATATCACAAGTAACAAGCAAATTTGTACGAAAAATGGATGTTTTTGAAGACATGAACGAAAACATATGCAAAGGTTATAAAAAAAGCTAAATTACACCTAAATATATCAATCATGATGTTATTATACTGTCATAATTGAAAATTACAGAAGCAAAACAACTTTAAATTATTGTCGTGAATTAGACTCATTACGACAAGTTTCAATCTTGAATTTAGTTCCTATAGAAAAAGAACTCCAAATGACCTAAAATTTCATATAGAGTGTTATTATAACCTTCAAACATAGTATATAAAATTTGAGAATTTTCTAAATTTATTTGACCCAAAATTCCCTTCTGATACGAACTTGACCTATTACAATAAGTTTTAATCCCGACCTTGGTTACTATAGCAAACAATCTCCAGATGAGCTCATATTTTATATGGGCTTTGATTAGGACTCCTGAAACCAGTATATATAATTTGAGAATTTTCTGAATTGGTTTGGTCCAAATTCTCCCATGTTTGTGTACTGTGATAGATTCGACAAAAGTGACTTTTGGACGTTCTTTTCCTTCATTTATTTTTACTTTTTATGTTCCAAATAGTACATGAAGGTCTAGTATGGTAGATTTGATAAAATTCATCTAGTAACTTTGACCCTATTAAATAATATGTTCTCGAACACCATTTGACTTAAAATTTACCACAATATAGGTTCATGTGTCTAGTATCTCCTTATAAAATGTTAGCTCAATCCGATATACGATTTCAGAGATATGTCAAATCTTGCAAAACTGCTCACCAAGCATTTTAAGGCTAAATTCGAACTTGACTTGGTTCGTATCACCTGAAAAGAAAAAAGGAGGTAGATTGGATATACTCTTATTTTTATTTTTTAGATATTTAAGGAGCACTAGAAATGTGGGTGTCTTTGTTAATTTTCAAATCACATCAACACAATATTAGAGGTTAACAAGAGTGAATGGTGTATAAACAAAAAAAACATATGTGAAATTCTTATACAAATATATGTGGCAATTATTTTTTTTTATGAAGAACAATCTTTTAAAGCTTATTAGACCTACACCTTATTATTTATATTTATAAATTGAGATATGAAAATTATTTGTAAATTATTTTTCGAGCTAATTTTTTTATTTAACGGTAAAGATATTTTCAAGTCAATGTGTATAATTCTAGATTATGTTTGTTAAAACAATTTTAAAAATCTATTTTCATATTAATCTAATATATTTAAAGTAATTTAATAATTTTTTTAATTCTAAAATTTAAGTCTAATTTTTATATAAAAAAATAAATTAAAATCTATTTAAGACCGAATAATAAAGGGAAGGTATCTTGAATAACTATAAAGAGTCTTTTCGGAACTTAGTACAGTTAAAAAAAAAAGATTTTAGTAAAATAACACAAGCAAAAGAATATTTTGGGATCTAGTACACTTGTTAAAGTTGTTATTGGCATATGCGACACTCTAGTCACAGATATCATTTACAACTCGGTTATCATAGATCCTATTTGTGACACTCGAGTCATAGATATCATTTATGACTTGATTATCACATACCGTATCTACAACTTGAGTGTCGCATATGCCAATAACAACATTCGAGTCACAGATAGGATCTACGACTTTTGTAACAGACTCATCTTAGGACAATCTCTTCTACCATTAAATCTCAAACAAAAAAAAATAACAATTTGCATAATTTAAATAATCATTTTTCTAGCATCAAAACATAATTGACATAAGCAACACATAACATCTTCAATCATAAGTAACAAAACTAGACCGACGATTAACATAACATGATATTTTATTAAAATTAAACTAACTATATATCTATTCATAATTTTCATAACATATAATAACATTTAACTATATCTAATAATCACCCGGCTCAGAAAGGCTTGGAGCACTCGTAGACGAGTCTAGAGCATCACCCAAACTCATCCAACTTGAGGATGAGTCAGTATTATCCATGTAAGTGTGAGGAAGACCAATATCATCTTAGCTCAAAGATAGACCTGGGACGCTCGTGGACAGGCCTATGACACTCGATAACGAGCCTAAGATGGTCGTGGATAGGCTTGGAACGCTCATGGATGGACTAGTATCCCTAACACTCCCACGATAAGCAATCTCATCTTTTGCTAATGCCACTTCAAGATTCTAAACCTCCCCAACCTCTTGAAGTCCACCACGATATAAATTAAGCATAGTATTGGCCACAATACATCTCATCTCATCAACACTTTCATGGATAGTCATTGTTGCTTTCCGAGCCTCTCGTACCAAGTAATTATTCTATATGCATATATTAAAAACCAAATATAGGTCATCATCCATAATAAAATAAATCTGATATTTAGTAAATGTTGTATGTCAAACAATATTGCATACCAATCGATTTTGTCTTGGATATCGAGGTGTATAATACTTTGGATTGCATGGACGCCTCAAGAAACATAACCAGGTAGGTGGAATGAAACAACGTGTAATGGAAAGATATCATCTCATATAGGTTTTTACATTAATCATCAAATGTCTCTCCTAAAAAACACAATCTCTCGTAGCGTCCCAAAGATTTAGATAAGATGCATAAATCACCAACCAATTCCCCTTGCGTTTACCCAAACAATTAATATTGTGTAGCTCATCACCGATATATGTTAAGATCGTCCAAACAGTTGCATTGTTTGATCTAGACAATGCATCTCAACAATGTCAAAGCAATACAATGGGACTTGTGCTAACTAAAGGTCAAATCCCTCACAAAGATATAGCCGAAGCTAAAAGTATCAAGTTCTTTGTATATGACATTCATATAACCTGTCAAAACACATGAAAGACTTATATTAGATAACAAATCAAAATTAAATAATTTACATTCAAATAACAAAATATTCAATACATTTGTAACACATACCTGATATGGTTGTTGTTCATCCAACATATCCTGGTAAAACTTGTGGACATGAGTGAGATTTACTATAAAATGTCTAGCCCTACACTATTTAACATGACAAGCCACAAAGTTAGAACATCTTTTACATTTAGTTTATATAAATAACATGTTGACTATAATCAATTTTATTGTATTATTACCTAGAACCAATGGATAGTAGCCTCTGAGTGACAGTGTCAAATAAATTATTACCTTAGCTCTTTGGACATCAGATATGAATATTCTCCATGAACAGAGCTATATTAATCAACATTGACAATTATCAGTTAGTATTTAAAATGCCATTAATTTTAATAATTAAATAATTTAAAATATATATACCTGAAGAAATAGTAGACACCCAACAATTTGTCTTCTCTTTTTTTAGACATGCTTTACAAAGTTGTCGATATAGATATGCAAGCATAGCCTCCCCAACTATAATTAGGAATGACCCAAAAATCATCAAGCGGTGTTAGAAAAAATAACGATACTGTATGCCAGTAGTACTCATGAAAATAAGACCTCTAAACATATGTAATAAGTATGCCCGAGCATACATAATCAATTGGTTCTTGTCATATCTATCATTACATGCACAACATCGAATGGTAGGGCCACCTCCTGGATTGAAGGAAGTTTTAGATTTCATCATAAAGTTATGATTTGAGGGAGTCGCCACTTAGTATCATGGTCACCAAAAAAACCTATGGTCTGTGAGAGTCTAGTTAAAGGGACTAGTTATTCAAGGTTTCATTATAAATTTATACCTTGAATATTAATTAAACAAATTAATTTTTATGGTATTTTTTAAATTTTAGCCAAATTATAATGGATAATCATAAAGTGGTTATGATATCCATTTTATACTTTAAAAACATGATAAAAACCTTTTATTTTGTTTGTTTTTTTAGAAAATATGCATGAATTACTTTTTGAATTTGGTCGTATGCAATTAAAACATTTGGTTAATTAAATTTTTTATATCTTTTTCCTTTTTTTACCATCTATTTAACACAAGATAAAAAAAAGTAATAAAAAGAAATGCAACACACAAACACATTCTCTTTTTACTATATTCTTTACTCACACACCCCATAATTACATGTTTACAAACCATCAAAATTCAAAATTTAACAATAATTTAAGCACATATTAAACATTTAAAATTTGAAAAATCGATCTTCTAAAGGTTGAAATAATTTAGAGAAGTTGTTGGATATTAAAGAACCATACTAGAAGATTTAGGGATTGTAAGAACAATGGCAACGCGTGGGTCTCATGCGTCGTTGCTCATGGAAGGTTGAAACCTAGTGGATCTAGAGTAGCACTTCCTCCTTTTCCTTCCTGTGTTGGTGATGAATCTCATTGTCACCTGCAAGACAAACGAAATAAAAAAAATCACACAAGAGTTGATTTTATTTTTCTTTTAGATTTGTTTCTCTCTTCCTCTCGGTTTATTGGTCGAAGGTTAATCCATTGTTGCCAATCTGGTGGTTGGTAATTGTGAAAAGGCTATTTGGTTAACGAGTTTCCTCCATGGTGGTTGATGGTGTTGTTGGTGGAGGCTAAACTGTTGTTGTGGCAATTAAGAAGCTGACCGATGACGTGGAGAAAGGAATAAAATGGTGTTATGTTAACAAGTCATTTTGGTTGAAGATGGAAGGAGGTTGTGATTATGGTTGCTAATGGGTTTGTGGTGATGGAGACTAAGGCAAAGATAATTTTTTAGTGTTCACTTAAGTGATAGGGATAACAATTGTTTTGAAGAAAGAATGAGTGGCTTTCGGTTATGGGTTGAGGCTAGAAAAGAAAGGTTATTGATGGATTGTTGATGAGGTTAAGGGAAACGTTATTAGTCCACTAGAGGAGAGGTTGGTTGGTGGGTCTGTTGGTGTGATTGTCTTGAGAAGTGAGAGGGGTTGTCAGTGGGTGAGGAGGAGAAAGGTAAGCACAACTGTAATGGTGATTTTGTCATGGAGATGGTGGTAGATGAAGGCTGAGGGTCTGTTATAGGTGGTGCTAGGTTGATTTTGGTTTGGCTTTGATTTTGACAATGAAAACACAAAGGAGATGGGAGATAGGGATGGTTTTCAGCTCACCGTGGAAGAGGAAGATTTTTGGGTCCTATGTTTGTAGGTGAAAATATAGAAGATTAGGTTGAGTTGGTTCTTTTCTTGTTTTTCAATGGTGTGTAGGCTTATAGAAAATGTACAGTGAGGGAGACCTGATAGGTAAAGAGATAATGTGAGAGAGTTTTTGTTTTTTTTTTCTTCCTTTTTTTTTTTTGCCTCCTTCCTCTTTTGTGTGAGATTCCTTTACTATTTATAAGTAAAAAATTTTGTTTTTTTCCCTTTAATTGTTTAGTCCCCAAGCAACCTAAATATACTTTAGTCTTTTTTTTTCACTTTTGGTCCCCTTGTCCTGTTATTATATATATACTTTAGTCTCTTTTTTTTCACTTTTGGTTCCCTTGTCCTGTTATTATATATATATATACACTTTAGTTTTCTTATTTTATTGTATTTTGATTTTTTTTAAAGGCAATGTCAACATCAACTAGATGAGAAAAATTAATCAATAATTTTTAAAATGGCACGTTAAAAGTTGAACACGTTGAAAATAAATTTTTGAATTCCAAATTCTTTTGAGAAGACACTGAAAATGCTAAAAATGACGCAAATATATCAAAAACATGTTTTGTATTTTGAATTCCTTTTTATTTTGTTTTGTATTTTGAAAATGTTTAGAAAAACAAGGGGTCAAAATTGGGTTATGACAGTTGCCCCCCTTTTTATAATGCTTACGACAAAAGGTCTCTTAAAAGACTTTAGATAGTAAGCTTATAAAGAAGAAAAGATGACAGGTTGTGGATTTATCAAATCAAGAAATGGTCAATCCTTCTGAAAGTGTCTGAAGTGAGGGCTTGAAAGCGCACTCAGAAGAAAAGAGATAGGGCTAGAAAGTACATTATCTCGGTAGGTGAGGGGCTGGAAAGCGCACTCAAAAGGAAAATGATAAAGTATGTCTAAATTATGCTTAGGAGATAATATATGCATGTCTAAATTCATTTTATGTTAAGTATCTTCCCCTCATAGCATTTTCTAATACAGGTCATCCAAGATGGAGAAATATTGACAAGTTCTCACTCGAAGGCACTTCCCTACCGTTGGCATGCCTTATAAGCATATTGAAACCTTAACAGGCGCCTTGTCAATATTTCCCCATCTTGAATGAATAAGGCCTTCTTGGTTAATTCTTATTCTCAAGTGAAGCTTAAAATAGTACAAGATAAATGTTGAGATCACTTCAATAATAAAAGCCTCGCATATCGAAGCCTCAACATACGCCTTGTTTTTTACTTTTCTCTTAAGGTTGAACAAGTATCTACATAGAATTAAATGAATTTAAAAATTTAAAAAAAGACAGTAGAAATTTAATTATGATGCATGTGTAATCTCTAACCTCTCGAATGGATACATCCATCTATACTAAACCAGATCTCCAACTTTTACCTCAAACGATAAATATATTGATAGATTCTCTATTAAGTCGAAGAATGATGAAGGGAATATCATTTCAATTTTGCAGGTTGTCTAAGCGATATTCGTTTCATGCCTCTTCATATGTTGTGTATGCAACTTGTTGGATCATATATCTCTAAAAAAGTGACTGATCTTTATGAATGCATCTCGTATCCCCTTTAGCAATAAATCCTAGTAAGCTAGTGGAATGAGTGTTTGCATAAACACGTGTCTATCATGACTCTTCATTCTATACAATATACAATCCTTCAAATTCACCAATCTAGATATGTTTGAAGCATGTCCATCAAGAAAACACAGACTTTTAAGTCATTGGTAGACAAGTAATTATGCATTCTTGTCTAAGACGAAGTTGGTTGTGGGCTTTACGACCCGTGACCCATCATAAACTAACTTCATATTTTTACAGTGACAAAACAAAAGTATATTCATTTTAGCCTTCATGTTGTCTTTTGTCTTCCATTTCACATTCATAACCGTGTTAAGAATGTTTTCAAACATGTTCTTTTTAATGTGCATGACATCAAGATTATAGCAGAGGAGATTGGTCTTCTAATAAGGAAGCTCCCAGAAAATACTTCGCTTTATCCAATTATGAGTCACACCAAAACTAGAAAACTTCTACTTACTGGATTAAAAACCAAATGCAAAGTCATTGTATTGCGACAACACGTCATACAATTCTTCACCTAATTATAATGACAGTACAACATCCCTTTCAACTCTATCAATAAAGAAGTCATTTATGTTCTTTCTATACTTGTGATCCGTTAGCAAGAACCACTGGTGGCAAAAAAATGCTTTACCACTATTTGTTAACGTAAAAGCCTTGTTATTTTCCATACAGTATGGACATGCTGATTTTCCATGTATGCTACAACCAGAAACCATTCCATAGGATAGAAAATTACTAATAGTCCACATCAAAGTTGTCTTCATCGGAAAATTTTGTTTCCTCAAGACATCGTAAGTCAAAGTCCTGAATGACTATAACTGCTTCAACTCATCAATCAATGGTCAAATACAAATATTTATATTCCGACTCAGACTATTAGATATGGGTATAACCGTAGATAAAAACATGAACTTCGGCCTCATACACATCCCTAGTGGCAAGTTGTAAGTTATGAGTATCGTCGGCCAACAAAAATAAGGACCAGCAAATAACCTAAATAGATTGAATCTATTGGTATATAACCCAAGACGTATGTTCCTTGATTCCATTGAAAAATAAGGATGCACCTTATTCAAATTTTTCCAGACTTCACTATCGGATGGGTGCACCATGACTCCATCCACCACATCATGTTAATGATTTCATGTCATGTGCTTGGTTGTATTTGGAGATGTGAATAACCTTTGCAGTCTAGAAGTGATTGGTAAGTATCTAAGTTTTCTATGTGCAACAAGAGTTCTTCCTCTACCAGTTCTGATTTTATAATAAGAGTTCTTCCCCTACCAGTTCTGATTTTATAACGAGTATGCCCACATGTTCTGCACTTAGTCAACTCTGAATTTTCAAGGTAGTACAACATACAGAAGTTTGGACACATGTTAATTTTCTAGTATACTACGTCAAGGGGTTTCATCGTGGATTTAGTGACATAAAAGTTATCTTTCAACCTATTCCCTTTAGGTAAAATGCTTCTCGTTCATTTAACAATTCTGCCATGACCGGCCTCACTCAATAATCGGACTTGATGGTGAACAATTATGCAACGGCTAATAATTTACTGTGATTTGTGCACCCATTCTATAATGGTTCATCAGAATCTTTTAGAATATCAAAAAATCTGGTCGTGTCCGTATTTGGTTATTCATCTACAATTGAACATTCACCTGCATAAACCTTATTCATTCCCATTGTATCCATAATCATATTCCTATAAGGATTACTATTGTCATCTACAACTCCATATATGTTGCTAAAACTAGAAGCTAACCCAATCATCATTTCTAGAATGGTCTTGTAAGAAACATATGTTTCTCCTTATACAAACCAATACAGGTATTTCTCTATCAACTCTTTTTGTAGAGGATGCATTGTTATAACATTTGAATCGAGAAACTTTTTATTTTTACACCTCTTACATAGACATATAATACCGCCTCCACTAATATTTTTCATATTAGTTAGTGCGTAATTAATAAAACTCTCAAACTCATTACAATAATTTATCCGACGTAACTTCTCGAGTGAGTCTTGATACATCCATAAACGATCATCCATTACTTATATCAAACCTATATAGAATATTGATGATAACATGTATTAATTAATTATGTCAATTAAATAAATTAGCTAACATTAGTTTAACTTATACTTATTCCATCTATTTTAATAGTACTCTTAAATCATTATCAATTGTCTACATAAATTCAAATTCCTATACATTTACCAATATTTTCAACTCAACAATAATATTGACAAAATATAAAACGAACCCATTAAATAAGCCATTATTTATTTCATTACGTAAACACTTAATTCACAAATTCAAAACTAATTTCATCAAATTACAAACAAATACAGTTTTTTAAAATCTCAAACAGACCCTAGCATATACAAATCATATATTCATACAATAAATTTATATGGAAAAAAGCTATAAAACAAGTAAACACACAAATAAACTACATATACTACAAAAATATGCAATAAGAATTAACATTTTAAAATTGAGTTCAAATAAAAAATGGGTACTTTTTTTTTACTTGATGGGGGGAATCCTTAAAAAAATTGAATTAGAATATGGATGATGATAGATTGAGAGTTGAGGTGGTTAGATTTATGGTTAGAGGTTGATTTGTGATAAAATAGAGGGGTTTTGATGTTTGTTGTAGAGCTAATGGAAGAGGAAGAAGAAATGGGAAAGAGGAAGAGGGGAATCATTTGTTAGGTCATAACTTAAATATTACCGATGGATTTACGGGCAGATTTCACCAACGGTTTCTTTTCGTCGGTAATTTTGCCTGTATATATGACATGTCATTTTTAATTCCTTCCTTTTTCACTATAATTCTATCGGTATATACCGAGGGAATATTTTCATCGGTATTTACCGATGGATACAAAGAAGAGACTATTCTGTCGGTAAAGTTCATCGCAATCTATAGACAGAGATTTTCTATCGCATGTCTCGTTTGTTTGTATTTGCTAATTTTTTGGTAGTGTACATTATTGTCAACAAACTCATCTAAATATGAGGTAGGATGTCATTTCAGCCTTCTAACATTAGGACCCCTTTGAACTGACCCCTCACATAAATTAGCAATCATGGCATCTTGTCTTTCCATTCTATCAAAATTCTCACCAAACCTCACATTCATCCTCTCAATTTGTTGTTACATAGCCCATAACATAAACAATGGGTTCTCCTTATCCTTCATAATTGATGATCCATCTTTGGAAGAAATTGTTGAAAACCGAGATTTCACATTAGTAGCAAAACAAAAATTTATCTTTGCATGCTTACACTTAATATGATGTCACTCCACTCGTGTTTCACTCAATTCTATCTTTTCATGAAACTGTGCTCACATTTTTTCCTTTTACCTCTTGTTCTCTCCTTTTCATTTCTAAAACTAAAAAGACCTAAGAGGAATTGATTAAGCTGATTTAGGATGTTTGGGTTAAAAAATTACAAATCTGCTAGATTGGACCTTCATGTACTATTTGGGTCATATCTAAAGCTACAGGTGGATTTTTGCTACAATTCTAGTTGAGATGGAGACTAGACATCTCAATATTTCCATCCATGTATGGTAAGATCAATAACTTATCTAGACGAGAGAGAACAATGTGTTTGAAGTCAAGCTTGAAATCTATAAACAAACAAGGAAAGTAAGAAAATGATTGTTTTCAATATGATTTATGGATTCTTAAAACAATATGATTTGTGGATTCTTACAAGCAACAATCCTTCTTCTACAAGGAAAGATTTTGGCAACTTTGACAGCATTGGAGTCGGCAACTTTGGCAGCATTGGAAGTCTGATTTTTGCAAGGAAACAAAGTCGGCAGCTTAGGAGTATTGTTTTGTTATAAATTTTTAATTTTCAATGATACCAAGTTGGGAGCTTACGGATTGGACAAGGAAAGGCAGTTTTGGACTTATTTTTTCTAATCCATAGTTTTACGCTAACAACCATAATTATTAATCTGACTATTAGATCAAGCTGAGATTTTTCCATAAGATCCCAGGTGCTTTGTGCTATATAAGTTAAAATTTCATATTGATCGAAGTTCGGGAAGGCCTTGTGATAAAGACTGTAAGATGTTTTGCAGGATTTGCATTATTTTCCTAGTTTATTTAAGGATTTTTTTTCTATTTGAATTAGTATTCTCTTATTATTTTTTTGGTCTTGTTTTGGATGTTTTTATCTAATATAAATAAGATTATTTAGCTATTATTTAGATTTGGGTTTAGGTTTTGTTAACAGAGATGTTATCAAAGCCACGAGACTTGAGAGAGGGTGAATGTGATGGTGTTTATTTATTTATTTATTTTTGTGGCAAGTTTTGGTTATTTATAGATAAATGCACTTTTGTGGTTTTAATTGGGCAAAAGGAAATAAATATTTACGCTGAATGTGAAGAAAGGAGGCTGTGGGGCACAGCTAAAAGGGTTGTGTTCAGATTTGGGACTTGGGAAGGGTTGACAAAAATCATAGATATAGATATAGATATATGTGTAAGCAGAATATATGGTCATTGCTTGCTTTTTGTCTGTTTCCATGCACTTTTTTTTTTTACTTTGTGTGTTTGTAAAGATATTTCCTTGGAAAATTGGTGCTTGTGGCTGTCTCTCCTTTTATATCTCTCCTTATCTCATACTCTGTCTCATAACTAATAGGTTCAAGCTATTTCCTCTCTTTTTTTATTCTTTGCTGTCTTGATAGTTAAAGCAGAATCAACTAAAATGGCAGCAACGGGTGCATCTATCTTTCAAATGTCGACACAACCTCGTGTCTTCACGAGGCCAATTACTCCTGCTAATATTAGTAATGCTAATCCATCCGTCTCGAACACTCTTGGTGAGTGTTTCTTTAAAACCTTGTTACTTTCTTATTTTATTCTTGTTAGAATCCTAGAGAATTTTGTAGTGTGATTTCTAATATACTTGAACTCATGACTTATTAATGACATGTATGCAAAGTAATTACTAGGAAGAAATGGTAAGGTAAGAATGGATTAAACCACTGACAATTACTTTAATTTCATCAAGAAAACGATTGAAAGATGTTCTGACAAACAAGTTGCTAGGTAGTTCCAAGAGCTCTAAGTTGTTTATCATCACTGGAGACTGCTTGTTAACTGTATGAATGAGAGTATATGGTGAATACCATGAATTTCTTTGGCAATCTTGTACTTTGTACTTTACCATCAGACTTGAATGGCTTGACTGGATTTTGGTTTGTAAAAAAATTGGCTGTTTTCCTTTTCCCCCGATTTTAATCTTGAATGGCTATGGTTATCCGTGACTGCACTGTGTTTTCATCTGTAATATTGTTTTAAGGCGTTTTTGCTTTCAAATTTAAGTAGCAAGTTAGCCAAACCTCGTGCGTTGATCTTTTTTTACTAAGCTGCTCCGTCTGTGTTCTATCTCCATCACAAGTACAAGTACAGCAACGAGTTTTGACCTTAAGCTTCAAAAAGCTTGACATTTTTATGTTTCTTATTGCAGCTAGTTCTTTCATCGGTTCTTCTTTGCAACGGAGCACTACTAAGAAGAAAAGAGCAGTTAAGATTGGTAGGAAAGTGATCGCTGCAGCTGCTGTTACTGTTGCCACTCCTTCAATGGAGGAAGTTAAGGAGTATGAATTTCCTCTTCCTTCCATTTAATGGGATTTTATCTTACTTGTGTAAAGGGCTCTATCACAAGTCTTCTACCTCACAGTTCTGTTCATAAAGGAAGTTTTTCCCATTCCAATACTGGCGTTCTTGTAGAGCGGGTAAACGAGAAACAAGCAAACCAGCATAAAAAAGGATACAGCAAATACTACAGTCGTATCATTAGGCTTAATTTTCTATTACAAAAGCAGCTTTTTTGTTATCATTTCCTTTTAAAAGAGCAGAATCGTAATGGTCATCTAATTCTGTAATCACTTCTTTCCAGGTATGCACGTCCTACATGGGCCATGTTTGAACTTGGAAGTGCTCCTGTCTTCTGGAAAACCATGAACGGCCTTCCTCCATCTTCTGTAAGTTAGCGCTTACAGGATTCTTTTCTCTCTTTTGAAGGTAGTGCTAGTCTTTCAATGATGTTGAACTTGAAATCAATTCACAGGGGGAAAACCTAAAGCTTTTCTACAATCCAGCTGCAAACAAGCTTGTTCCAAACGAAGAATTTGGGATTGCGTTTAATGGTAATTTGTTATTCAACTCATCTCAGTAAAGGGTCTGTAAAATTTCCACAAGTAATAACTTGCTACCCTTGGAATGTCATAGAGCATCAGATTAAAGCACTTTGAACATAACGATATCATGCATAATTTCAAATACCAGAAGAATTTACATTTCAATGGCGGTGTTCTGCTCGGCATACAAGGAGCACTCGGTGGTTCCACCTTCCTCAAGATGTGAAGTAGTGTTTAATCAATCTCCAACCCCTTACTTTGCAGGAGGTTTTAATCAGCCCATCATGTGTGGTGGTGAGCCAAGGGCAATGCTGAGGAAAGTTAGAGGGAAGGCTGATCCGCCATTTTACACCATCCAGATATGCGTTCCTAAGCATGGTATGGTTGGTACCATTTTCACAATTTTATTGCTTTATGGGACATTTAATTCCTTGTAAGAAACTCTCGTATCTTTTTTGCAGCTGTGAACTTGATATTCTCGTTCACAAATGGAGTTGACTGGGATGGTCCTTACAGGCTGCAGTTTCAAGTTCACAATGGCTGGCGAAACAAGCCCATCGAATTCTTCAACGAGGTACTAACACATAAACAAAGTTTTGATATATCCCTAGAGAATTTCCTCAAGCTTTGTAATAACTAGGTGTCAATCCCAAACGTGACAACCTTGAATGATAAGAAAAGAAAAGGTAATTGATACATGAACTTTACTGAAACCTGCACGGACTGTTTTATTCATTTATCACAAAGAACATGCATTTTACTAATTGATGCGAACCCATAGAAATAGTATAAGAAAGCTAATATCATAAAATCTCCATCCAAAGATTATATTGAATTGAAAAATCCAAGTTATTGAATGAAAAATCCGAAACTTTAATTATAAAGAATCCATAATTGAATGTACAAGAAAAAATATTACAAAAACATTTAATTTTTTTATAAGTATGAAGAATGAAGAATATGCGTAACATCGCCACTCACAAAATATTATTCATAATAATAAGTAATTTGAAAAAAAATATTAAATACAAGCTAAATAATCCTTTCTATATTAGGTAAAAACATCCTAAATAAAGCTAGAAAGAAAAAAAAAAGTATTAATCCAAATAGGAAAAAGAATCTTAAACTAACTAAGAAAATAATGCAAATCTCGCATAGTAACTTCTAAATCTTATTGTAAGGCCTTCTCCATATCTGATCGTTACAACATTTTAACCCTATAAAAAATAAAACCTTTAGAATCTTTAGGAAAAATTTCAATAAAATTCAATGGTCAGATTAAAAGTTATGTTTATTAGCGTAAAATTGTGCATTGAAAAAAATAAACTCAAAACACCCTCTAATGTCCTTCAATAATAAGGATTGTTGTTGTATAAAGAATCTTTCTAAAATAAGGAATGTTGCCTAATTAATCTTCTTGGAAAGTAAGAAATCCTTGCAAAATAAGGATTTCACATGTAATTAAATCCTTATCTTGTAAGAATACACAAATAATAATGAAAATAGTAATTTTTCGACTTTCTGTGTTTGCTGGCAGATTTCAAGTTTGACTTAAAAAACGTCGTTCTCTCATATCTAGATGAGTTAATAAGCCTATCATATTTAGATGGAAAGCTTAAGATGTATAGTTTTCATCTCAATTAGAATCGCAACAAAACTCCATTTATCACTTTAAATCTGGTTCAAACACTACAAGAAGGTCTAGTCTAGTAGATATGTATTTTGTTAACCCAAATATCATGAATCAACTTAAATAATTTCTCTTTGATCTTTTTAGTTTTAGACCTTGTAATTAGTTCAATTGGCACTTCTAATTTATTTATTTTGGAAAGTTTTGGTGCTTAAATCAATTGTAATATCTGGTTGTTTGGAATGCTATGACATCTTAGTGTTGTTGGTACAACAAATTCTTAGGTAATTTGCATCGAAAACATCAAATTCCCAGAATATATAAGAAAGTTGGGAGATTATTTGCGTAAATCTAGAAGACGTTGCTCATTTTGACATTGCTTATAACATGTTAAAATAAGTGATTCAATTCTGACCAATTTAGTCACAAATTGAGATAAAAGGAACAAACAAAAGACGTTTCCATTTTGACAGGGCCTGGCAGAAGAGTTGAGTAAAGAAGGTGCGTGCGAAAAAGCAATTTTTCCGGATACAGATATCATTGTTACGAGATGTGCTATGATCGGCAACTTATCCATTGAAGGGGTAAGTGTATTCATTGTTTCATCTGTCTCGGTTTCCTTGCTTCCATTTTTCTTGAAATATGACAAATTGACTTTTAATTTCACAAATGAAACTTTCTTGCAGGGTGATCGTTGCGATCTTGATCTAGTCTCAGGATGCATGGATCCTAGCTCACATTTATATAACCCCCTCGCCAATGTGGATGATGGATCCTGCCCAATTGAGATGGAAGATTAGCAGTAGCCTGGCAATACCCCTTTGATGTTGATGTAAATACCATATACATTTACTGTATACCTAAGGCCTTCCTCATACATAATGGCAAATATACTAATGAAATTACTACTTGCTCAAGTAAAAATGCTTGCTTTGAGCGAGTTCTATATGAAACATCTCCAGTTCCCTTGATGATGACAAGAAGCATAGTGCACATCCTGATAGTAATTTGAAGGCAACATTCCAGTTTGAAGCTATGCTTCAAAGGGAAGGTGTTAGGTGTGGATCGACTTTCAGTTTGGCAACCTAAAATGAAACGAGCCTCTTTCAGCACAGAGTCTCAGGCTGCAAGTACGAAGTAATTATTCTTACAGGACAAAGTGAAGGGAATTTTTAGATTTTATTTGTGTCAGAATAGTGGCTGTGTCAGCTCGTAGAAAAGCGACTCCAAAGGAAATATTATAAACTTCATAGTCGTTCCGATAGAAAAAAACTGTCCATTACTTTTTCCTCTTTATTTTGTTATATTGCACAGGCTTAGTTATTTCATGCTCATGAGAAAGGAAAAACACGCCACACTGCACCGTGCATTCAAAAACAAAAATAGGAAAGTCAGAGGTATTACAGGTCTCACGCATGATTATCTTTTCAAAAATGAAAAAATGATCATTAATCAATACACCATATACCAAAGAAGATGTCAAATGATATTTATGCCTTCAAAATGAAATTTGATTATATGATACCAGTTTGTTTCACAAATTATCGACAACAACAAAAAAAAAATCATTTTCAAGGACACTCAGATTTCCCCAAATCCGGGACTGTTTTTTCTGCCCGGATTTTACATGTAGATGCACAGAATGATTACATGAACTAGCTTTTAGCAATGACGCGTTGGAATTGTATTTGCCAGGGCTCCATTTCACTGTATTGATGCGATACTTTTATGGCATGTACACGCAAAAAAGGGCAGAAGATGACTTGCATGTTTTGCTTCTCTCCAATTAGTGCTTTTTTCTATCACCACCACTTACATTGCTTCAAACAGAACCCGATGCTCAAGGAGCTCTGATAAAACACTCCTCATCTTGTCAACAGAAACAGGTTTCAGTATAACGCCATCCATACCGACCCTCATGCAGTTCTCCTTGGTCACTTTGTCTGTGTTTCCAGTAAGTGCCACTATTAGCGGCCTTTCGTGCCGTTTAGTAAATTTCTCATGCAAACGGACAGCAGCTTCAAAACCATCAGGCATGCCCGCATCCATACACACGACCTTGTGGTCTTGAGAAACCACATGTAGGCACTCATCTCTTGAACTTGCAGTTGTCACATCGCACCCCAGGTGAACAAGAAGTTCCTTGGTCACCATCCTGCTAACCCTGTAAGCCACAAACAAGTTTGGCATTCTCTTACATGCTTCAAACATGGTTTGTTCTGCTAAACTCTCAAAACTATGTCCAACAAAAAGATACAAGACATAAATTCAACCCAGTCTTTATTTAAATTCAACTTGACTCTTAATTTCAATGGTTCATGTTGACCTATGTCTGTTGAAGGGCTGAGGGACATAGCCACTTTTATACCCATCATATAAATTAGAACTCTCTATACCTTACATAATATGGGAAAAGTTAGCTCTTCAACCACATGATTACCGGCCAAACCAGCTATGGTGTCTTGTTAAACAAGAACACGCATGCCCCAAAACATTAAAGAATAAAGAGGCTGCTTTTTGTGCACTTGTTCCATGTACGTGGCAATTGGACCTATCATATTAATCCTCCAGAGACTCTTCAATCAAATATAGTTGTCTCATTTTAGAAACTGCTACTGTCCCCCCTAACTCAGTTGCCTTAATCCTCTCAAGTCAAGGCCCCTTCCCAATACACCATTTTGTATTATACACCTCCCCTTAATGTTTCAATAAGTCTCACTTACTTTAAAGAATTTGATGGGTCTGGAGAAGCTGGTATTTGATTTGACTAAAAATAATGAGAACCAATAACCACCCTGAAAGAATCTATTAGAGGTGCTGATTGGGCCAATTGCAAGGTCGAGGGCCAAGAAAATTAAAGGAACTTTCAATTGGCTAATTCAATATATTTGAGTCAAGGCAAGCTTCAAGATTTCAGAGAGAGGTGATCAAGCCTTGATTAATGTGATTCATGTAACGGTTCGACATGGAAAAGTGGTTTTGAGCTTCTTTTTTTCTAATGCACGATTTTACACTAACAAGAATAAGGCCTGTTTGGGAGTGTGGTTGCGGTTGCTTTTCAAAATGTTTTTCATTCCGAAATGCATCAAAATAATGTTTTTTTTATTTTTTTTAAATTATTTTTGAGCTCAGCGCATCCAAACGATCCAAAACATAAAAAAAATTTAATTATTAGCAAAAAACAAATTTTTGAATTTTTTAGAAACGCGAATTGGCCCACGTTTCCAAATGCTCTCTAATCCAACAGTTGGATCGAGGTGAGATTTTACCAGAAGATTCAAAAGACCTTGTTTTATATAGGGTTAAGATTTCATAGTAATCAGACTTTGAGAAGGCCCTACAAAAAAGCCTAGAAGCTACCGTGCAAAAATTGCATAATTTTCCAAATTAGTTTAGGATTATCTTTCCTTTTGGTTTATGGATTTCCTACAAGGCAAGACAGCTTCTTTATTCTACAGGGACATTAGAAGCGGCAGAATTAGGGAATTAATTAGCAAGGTATCCTTATTTTACAAGTACACAAGTACACAGGTGGCGGGATTGGAATTATTATTTTGCAAGAATATTAAAAAAGTCAGCAGCCTTTTTTGGGACATGTGGCAACAACATTAATTCTTTGATTCCTTAATTCTTCATAGTCGACAACAGCATTAATTAAACAAGGGTGGTTGTTTTCCGCAACTCTTTTTGGGACAACATGCGGCAGCCTAGATAATTTATTTAGTATTGGAGTTTTTATCTAATAACTTCGATTCCTTGTTTTAGGTCATTGTTGGGTTTGGTTTTTTTTAATCTGATTTTTGCTTTCTTAGGTTGAGTTCTTTCACGTTTGTGGATTCTAGGATTCTTACTGGTTCGCGTAAAAAAAAATTAAACATCCTCCAATCGGCATCTATATTGCAAGATTCATTCATTTCAATTGATTTAGACTCCTTCCCCAGTCTTTTTTTTCTTTTCTTGTTCATGAACAAACAGTGGAAAGCTAAAGAAATTTAAAGTTCTCTTTGAATTCTGAACTCTATAAACTAATAATGATTGAACAAATAAAGCATTATCTCTGGCATTATCTCTTGATGTGAACGTCATGTGCTTTATAGAAGCACACTTAAAAGTAATCTGTTTTGGCACTGCTCACATGATAAAGCCTGTTGAATAGGACCGTTAGAAATTTAGAATCTTTTGCAAGACACTATTTGTCCAAAAAGTTTGGAGTATTTCCTTCTAACCGGGTTTAAGAGTTTGTAGGAAACTTTATGACCTTGTCTGATTTTGCTGACAGTTGTGTTTGACTATAAAAAATGCTGATTTCAGATAGAGTGGGTTTTTTTATTAAAAAAAAAAACCTCGTATTGTTCTGCTTCTGGGGCTTCCCCTATGATTTCAAATTTCCAATTGAGTTTGTCATCCTTGGCTGGATTGATGCTGTTTTTATTCTCTTGGATGAAGATGGCATCCTTTATTGCAAACTCCCTTTTATCACCCTACCATATAACAATTTTCTTGACTCTTCTTTCTTATTTTGTTTCATATCTTTGTACCCATCCTAGTATACTTTTTTTCACGAGAATTTTGTATTTACTATTTTAACCATCACAGTGCCCACAAATGCAAACCTCTGTTTTGACTCTATTCATCCCACCCCACCCTAATTATAATTAAATTCTTTAGAAGGTAGCGTGGCATAAACTTGAAATTGACATACTAAGAATGATAAAGTTGCAATTTTACTGACCCATTATCATCCAAGACAAGAACTTTGAGTCCTGGAAAAGTTGTCTGTCCATGATTTGCTTTAGGTAGGAATGGGTTCTTAGATTCACTTGTGTTCTCAGGAATCCCAAGCTTTACAATGAAGATAGCCAGGCATCCCTTGCCTAGACCTTCACTTTCAATCCAAATATGTCCCTCCATAAGATTTACAAACCTGATCACAAACATACAAGATTTAGATATAATAGTGAACTTCAATGGCAGTAGAATTGAGAAAGTCAAACCACAGTATAAAATGTCTAATACAAGTCACTTCATGCTCTAATACAAAATTGTGTCTATAAAAACAACCAAAATGAATTACCTCTTACAAATTGCAAGGCCAAGTCCACTGCCGCTGGAATTTTTGGTTGCCAAAGTTTGAGCATGTGCAAATTTTGTAAATAACTTGGGAATATCTGTAGGGTTAATTCCTTGTCCTGCATCTTTTACCTATACCAAGATAAAAGCTATTCATAACCAACCCCTAGAACAGAAAATTCACCCTTGCTAGAAAAAAGATCTTAATTGAGCATCAGAGGAATTAACCTGTACACGCAAATAAAAGTGATTATCACTTGGCACTGGAAAAAAGTCAGGAGCTCGACTGTCTCTTAAAGATTCTGATTTTGCAACAAATGCAGTGATTGAGATGCTTCCCTCTTTTGAGAACTTCACAGCATTACCAACAACATTTAAAATAGTTTGCATTAGTCGCTTTTCATCACCAATGGCATATTCTGGCAAATCTGGAGCTAAATTTAAGGTTACAGGCAACTTTTTAACAGATGCGATAGGCTTGATCAAATTAAGAACCTGCAATGGGGAAATAAGCATCATATTCACCAACCCAAATCCAACAAAAGTTTTATGAATTCTATGTAACTAATATTTACAGTACAATCTGAAAATTTTGGTAAGATGACAGATATCTTACCTCCTTGAATACTGCATGAAGATTAAAACTTCCTAAGTCAAGTCGAAGGCTGCCATCTTCAAGCCTTGAAAGATCTAATACATCATTTATAAGAGTAGCCAGAAGGTTACTACTTCTAAGAATTGTCTCAACCATTAGACGCTGCTCAGGTGTCAGTTTAGTTTCCTGCAGCAAGGAGGAAAGTGCAATAACTGCATGCATTGGAGTTCTCATCTCATGGTTCATAACTGCCAAGAAATCATTGCGAGCACGAATTGCTGTTTCTGCTTCTCTCCTGGCATGATCAAGAGCAACATTCTGCTCCATAAGAAGGTCCCTTGCCCTCATTGATTCTTCTAAGATAGCAGCATGTGACAGAGCAACAGCCACCTGGTTTGACCACAAAATTTATAAGTTAGAAACAAATTGAGGCTATCGTTCTTTAGATGGTATGGTGCAAGCTGCAAATTACTTTCTAGTGTTAACAAATGGCAAGGCACCAGTGTTAGCATGTCTCTTTTCATTTACTTTGTTCAAATTAAGCACCCACTGACAAGCTGTGAATGCTTTTCTAGCATTTGATGGAAAACATAGCAGCAACATTGATCTGATGAACTATATTTCTTTTTGGTTTAAAATGAGATTTGAAAATACTTCTTGGAGGGCACCCTTTGGAAACTCAATCTATGCAAAGCTATAAGAAGTGAAGCAGATGCAAGTGGAATGCAATGTGGAGATTCCATTTAGCAATTTCCTAGAAAAATGGAAAAGGAAAGGTGATTATGTAACCATGAAAAGTTATACAAATAAGAAAATTTAAACCTGATCAGCAACAACTTCAACAAGCTCCAACTCATGAACATGCCACTGCCTTGCACTATCTGATGGAAGCATTAAAACCATCAGAGCATAGCGTCTGGTAGAAAGTTCAGGCCAGTCATTAATTTGGAAATTAGAAAGATGGAGGAGTGGGACACGAACAGCAACCACCTCTCCAGGCATATATTTTCCAGAAAGAGGCCGTAGTCTAGCCACTGGAGAATTTGGCGAAATTTTCATAGCACGGTTACTGCTGAATACTTGATTAATCACTGGAAGCTGGATAGGAACGGTATATTCAACAGGGTTCTGCTGACGAAGAGTGTAGGAAAGTTGAAGCTCCAACCCAGTACGCGTTGGCATCCACAGGGTACATTCTTCCAATGCCAGTGTCCTGCCCAACTCAACAAGAGTAGTCTTTAATATGGTATGTCTGTCAAGAGTGCTTCTGATTTCATGAGTCAACATCCTCACATGCCGACCAGTCTCCTCTTGTGTACGGATCAGACCCATCTCTCTATCTAGCTCCGCAGCTTTATTTTTCAAAAACAGCTCTCTAGTCTTAACACTCAAAAGATCAGGAATAATATGCACAAGCATAAGCGCAGTGGCACAAGACACAGCAGCAGTCAAAACTTTGGCTGTGGTCATCACAACTGCCACAGTTCGTGAATGCATATTAAAAGTCCATAAGTTAATAAGGTGAGTTGCACCACAAAGAACTATGAAAGCACCAAACTGGACAAGCACCCATCTATAAGGAAAGACAGCAGATTTCTTAACAAAGTAAATGAGCTCTAAAGGGATAGAGAAATAGGCTAGTGCAATGAAGAAATCCGATATATATTGATACTTCATCAACAGCTCCTCAGCTGGCCATTGTGGTTCAATACAATTGCAAGACTCCATCTTTAGGGAATTTTCTCTTTAATTGAGAAATTTTAACCCCACCACACCCTCAATTGCAACAAAAATTCCTCTTTTCACATGCCTGAAATAACACAAAATTCTCAATTACACAAATACCGATAAAAAGAAAAGGAAATGAAGAATCTAAGCATCAATTTCTAAGAACTGAAACTCTAATTGCAAAATTCAGATTTCATTTCCTAGCAAGCTGTATGGAAACAAAAACTCAATTAGCAAATCAAATCAAATCAATTCTATGTTGCTGTAACAGGTAAACCCTAATTTCAAAATCTTAAAAAAGAACAGGATTAGAGGGTAACTGACCACAATAGAATCCGAGAAATCCAATTTCTTGTGTTATGTCGACGTGGGAGACATCCCTCCGGTTGCCCCCTCCTACGCCGTCGTAGACTTTGCTTCCTTCTCTGTGGTCGTTATCGGGTTGCGAGAGAGATTTGATTCTCTCTTGGAAAGGTGGTGGTTGGGTGTGCAGCATTAACTTTGGAGTTTGGACTTTCTAAGACCTGAGAGTGGAAAGTTTTGGCAACTTGGAGCTTGAAACGAAAGCGACGTCGTCTTGGTCTCTATGTTTTGCAGAAAAGTGAGCCGCGCCATATGCCGCTGCAGCTTCCTTTGTTTTTTTAACTAATTTTATTACGAGAAAAAATAGAATCAGAAAAGCAAGATTTTAAGCTTTTTTTAATAAAAATAAAAGGATTTTTTCCTACTTTTTAAAATTATTCTACTTACAAAGATTTAAGATTTAAGAGTCAATTATCCGGGTAAATAAAATTAGATTTGAGAATATATTTTTATTTAAACTGAAAAATATTTTTTTCTTATGCCTAATTTTTTAAAAATAGATGACCTCATTATTTTAATATAAGCTCTTTGTTTGGATATTTTTTAAAAATAGGTTCATTGAATCTCATGCTAGATTCTGTCTTCTTCCAATGATCTCATTGAACGTCATCGCATAATTTACTTTGAAGGGAGTTCAATCCATGCATACTCATACAATATATATTATATATTATATAAGTAGTTGTTTTATCACAAAATAATTATATCCTCGTAGATCATTATCTTAAATATTATTCTTAACTACTCTAGAAAAGAATTTTAATTAATAATATTTTAAGACATTATAAATTAAATAAAAAAATTATCACACAAGATAGCAAAAGGTCTTCCAACCCAATATGTAGCGCGTAAATAGAAAGAAAATACCAAAAAAAAAAATATTTAATAGCTTTAATTATTTACTTTATAATTATTATTTTTAGAAAAATATGAAGTGAACTCAAGTCTTAACTCAATGGCATAGCCAATGAGAAAGAGCCATGTGTTAAAATTAACTTTTATAATTAATTATTTTAATTTATTTTAAAAAGTAGGTTTTTAACTGGTTATATATTTGTGTTGTATTAATTATTATCTAAATACTTTAAAGGAATTGGATTATGCTTTACCTTAATATATATATTTTTAATTGTTTTATAATAATTTTTTGTTGTAACTAAGCTGGTTAGCAAACATGATAAGCTAAAGGCCGTGAGTTCGAGCATTGAAGAGTACAAATATTTTTTGCAGTGTTATAGACCTTGTTTTCAAAATAAATAAGGGAATAAAAAAACAAAACAGGGTTAGGCATG
The DNA here is from genome assembly GCA_019202695.1 of Populus x sibirica. Taxonomy (NCBI): domain Eukaryota; kingdom Viridiplantae; phylum Streptophyta; class Magnoliopsida; order Malpighiales; family Salicaceae; genus Populus; species Populus x sibirica. Next base: position 1,275,295 of record JAGMVL010000239.1, on the reverse strand, counting down.
CACACTTGACTCGCTACTGCTTTGTAGGCGTTAGGCCTAACCTTTTAATGTCTTTTTTTTTTCATTTGATACTATAAAAAAAATTACCGAATTCACTAACTTTTCAGTTTTAACTTGGTTTTTAAATACTATTATAATTTTTTATTGGAATTTAAAATTTTTGTTTTTCAATTATTATGTATCTGATTTGAAAATGATTATACTAATAATAAATTATTCATGAAAAATCGATTGAAACTAGTTTTTTATTATTAAGATTTTTAAATAGATTTTGACATGGTTTTATCACATTTATGATTTTGTTAGCTTTCAATCACACAAAATATGGACATATTATTTTGATATTTTTTGTTAATTTACTTTAACAATCATCTTAGCTCCATTGGCATGAACTCATTCAATGTAATGGGTTTTTTTAATTTTTTAGTTGGAAAAACCTCATCTCTAACTGATATAAACTTTCAATGCATCTTTCGACGCATTGACTCATCAATCATCTTCTTCACCATCAAGGTTCTTATTATAGTTGGCTTTATCATACGTTTGCATTTGTTCCTTCCTCTTCTATGCATGACTAAAGTCCATCCCTCACAATTCCTAGATGAATTAGGCTTTGAGTCACTAACTCGAGGTACAGGGGGTATACCTGAAGCTTGACTTAAGGATACAGTGAAGCTCGTAGGCAAAATGACACCAAGTTCTATAGGTTCAAAAGATCCAAAACTTATTGTAAGGGGAGATTGGTATGGACCTAAATGCACTATGGTTGTGATATTAGAAGCGATTATTTCATCATCGAAAACAATATCACCATTCTCATGCAGCCTCATTATCTTATCTTTTAGCATAAAACACTTCTCTATTGGATGACTGATCAAGTGGTAACATGATGAGATTTGTCTCAAGCAAGTCATCTAGCATCCTATATATGTCTGATTCAGGGAATGGATACACTTTTTCTTGTCACTTTTTTATAGATGGCTTTTTCCTCTCACCCTTTTGAATATTGGTCAGTGTTGCATGATCACTCCTCTTGACTCTAGTTTGTACCTTTATGGTAGTAGAGTTAATTACTAAATACTGTTTTCTCTTGACATTTAGAGCGCTCTTTCTGAATCTACAACCTTCAGGCCTATTTCTTTTGGGTAGAAGTATAGGTAATGAAAAGCTTTCAGCTGTAGTAATGCCAAGTTCCATGTCGTGTGCTCAAATAGCCAATTCTTCAAAAGACTTTACTTTGATGCATTGTAAAATATATCATAGTACTCAATGCACCCATTGAAAACACATATCTAGCATAGAGGTTTCGATGAGTCGATCCCTACAGTAGAGGCTAAGGTTTCTCCACCAATGATGAATGTAGTCGATAACAGGCTCCTCCTTCCATTGACGTGCATTGGTGAGTTCAATCATGTTGATCACACGATGAGCGTTGTAAAAGTAGTTAAGAAACTTACATTCAAATTGCTCCCAACTATCAATTGAGCTAGACTCCAAGTCAGTGTACTAGTCAAAGGCATTACCTTTCAAGGAATGGATGAACTATTTTACCATGAGATCACCATCAGCTCTGACATTGTTGCAAGTCTCCACAAAGTGAGCTACATGTTGCCTAAGATTCTCTTCGCCATCGAATTGTTAAAACTTTGGTGGTTGATAGCTTAGAAGCATCCTTAGCAAGCCAGTCCTTTGGGTGTATGGCTTCGCATAAGAAAACAAAGGATGGACCAAGCTTTTTACTTGATCCATGATGGCTTCCTTAATGAGTTCTTTTAGTTGATTTGTAACAACCCGGCTTTTTCAAAGCCAAAATTGGTGGAAATTTTTTTTTCATTAAGTTCTCGATACTTCACATAATGACATTCCGTGAATTAGTAATTAGGTTCCCTTCCTTATCATGGCATCATACAGATATAGTTTTTATAAATCAACATTCCCATAAAACAGATATTCAATACACATGCCCATAATATTATATTTTTATATTCATACATTTACATTACATCATATTGACATACTCATAAGTTTGCATTTATGTTCTAGTCTCGTTATCAACACAAGTGCCAAACAACAATTTTACACAACTAGTACTTTCTTTCATACAATCCTCACGTGATTTCACAACACAACATCCTTATAAAAAAGAATACCACGTAAATATATTTATAACATCGTATCTATTTGTTCGCACATCCATGTTCCATTACAGTCTTCATTACAAGTCCTTACAAAAATGTTGAATGGCAAATACTCAACGTAACACCTAAGATATACTATTACATAGCACCTTTCAAAACATGTGAACCCATTGAACTAGCTTTCCCACACACCTTGATTGTGTGATGTCCCTATTACAAAAACAACATGGATACAAGAATTGTAAATAATCTAACATGATAATAAATAACTAGAAGTACGTTATCATTACTTTTTGTTATTAACTTAGAATGGATACATTCCTTTTTTTTACTTCTTATATGCATTGTACAACTCTTATTATTTCGTTAAGTGTACTTTTCTCACTCACCACCTCAACCTTTCCATAGGAGTTATAGGGCTGAAGTTTAACATCGGTCTACTTCACCTTAACCCGGTCATCCACCTTGGATACTTTTAGTTGTAGTTAATTGCAAAATTCAAACTCGGTCATCCGTCTCGGATGCCATTAGCCAACACTAATCATAAAATCAAACTCGTCATCTCTTTCGGTTACCATTAGCCAAAACCAATCATCATAATCAACTTGGCCATCCAACTAGGATGTCATTAGCCAAAACTAAACGTCATACTCAACCCGACCATCCCTATAGGATGCCATTAGCTGAAGCTAATCATCAACGGGACCCAGCTATCCATCTAGGATGTCATTAGTTGAAGATAACCATCTACGCAACCCGGCCATCCATCTAGTATGCCATTAGCCGAAGCTAATCATCAACGCCACCCAACCATTCATCGAGGATGCCATTAGCCGAAGTTAATTGATTAGTACTTAAAAGTGTATTTTTATCAAAGTTTTATATCATCATTTTGCACTTGAAGTATCAATAACTCTTTAACTAAAGCATGTTTTATAATAACAAGTCTGATACTATATAAATGTTCATCTTAAATGCAGGCCTATCACATAAATCAAAGGATTGTTTGATGAGTTTAACTACTAAAATTAAGAAGACAAAGAGAGAGGCAAGCTTAGAAAAGAGATTTTGGTTCAGTCCAAACTAGAACACTATTTGGTTATTGGATCATACCTGGAGCTGTAGAACTTGGATTTAGGTCTGGTTTATATGGATGGAAAGTTAAGACATAGGTCTAAAACTTTCATGGAGTCCAAGATTCAAAAAGGTTATTTTCAAGTTCAAATTATAGCAACAACAGAGAAGTCAGAATCTGTCTTGCAGCCCAAACATTGTTCAGTGTTCAGCCCATATCTCGAGTTTTAGAAGTCCAAATGCACCTATTCTTTTTTCATTGGAAAGTTGAGACAATTTCTTAGAACTTTCATGAGACCATTTGTTCAAATTCTGATGTTAGCAATGATGTTTTCGGCAGATAAAAAGATAAGAATTGTTACTAAGTCAAGATGTGGCCACCCACTCAACAATTAGTCATCAAATCAATAGTTCCGAATTTTGGCCTATAAAAGGAGGTATTTTCCATGAATTTAGGCATCTTGGTTTTCAGATCAAGATCATGTTCTTGCTCTCTCTCTTTATATTTTTATAATGCTTAAGTTTTGTTTATATTAATCTCTTGTTTATGCTTTTTATTTCCTTTCCTTTACATAGTTAACTTATATCTTATTTATGTTCTTATCTTGTTTATTTATGTTTCTCTCTTTCATTATGTTTAGCTAAGTTTATTATGTCAAGGTGAAAAGGTTACACTAATGATGTAAGAATAAATATAGTATAAACTCAACATGGACTTTAATGTTTGATACTAACATATTTTGTATTTATTATCTTGTTCACTTTTAATACTTTACTTGTTAAATGGTTAATCTAGATTTATGTTGTATAACCTTGGTACAACAAATACTTGGTACTTTCATAGCCTAACCGTATGGTATAACCGACACATGTGCTATAAAAGGAACTTGATTTGTTGTTAACATAAGTTATAATCATGAATACCTGACAACATTTACAAGTATTAGCATTATTCGAATAAGATAAATAATGTAATCATGTTAATAATTTATAATCCGATTGGAACCTTCTTTATGTGTGGTTTCCAGTTAAGTGATAAAAGGAGTTTATACCATACTTGTTTGAAATACCATTAGTGGATCCTCTAACCTTGACAATTATTTTATCCTTGTTTAATCCTTATATCAATATCACATCTCAAAGCTCTCTTCAACTCCTTTTCTGTTATTATCTATATCTTTATTTGTAGGTTATACAGTTAACCTCCCTATGGTTCGACCTCGATCTTGCCGAGTTATTTATTACTTCGACACTCCTACACTTGGGAGAAGACATCAACTCTTTGGTCGTGTCATTAATCATCTACGCGACCCAGCCATCCATTCAGGATGCCGTTAGCTAAAGCTAATCATTAACACAATCAACATTTCATAGTCTTTTCAACATTCATCAATAATTCAGTCAACATTTCATCGTCATTTCATCATTCATCAAGAATTCAATCAACATTTCATCATCGTTTCAACATTCATCAAGAATTCAATCAACATTTCATAGTCGGTTTAACATTCATAAGCATCTCAATTAACACTTCATAGTCGGTTTAACATTCATCAGCATCTCAATCAACATTTCATAGTTAGTTTAACATTCACCATAATGCAATAATATATCATCCATAATTAAGTCATTTCAGAACATTAACATTATACAAGAAAAAGGTGGAAACCACTTACCTGTTCCTCCTGCGAGTGTCCTTGCCCGGTCGCACCACCTAAACATATCAATGATCATAATCAGCACATTTGCATTCGGTAATCACATAACTCATCACCATATATATTTCAAGCATACCCATATTCACAATCAAGTATTCTATATATTACATAACCATACAAATGAAATCGTTACAAGTATTTAAGTCAATCTTGTTATGAAGTTCTATCGCAGAACATCGACAACAAAAGTTGGTTCGCTAGTGGCATAGAATTTAGGCAGTGAAAATCGCCAGCGACAACACGAATTAGCAGCAAACACTGGTTCGCTGTTGACACAGAATTCGACAACGAAAATTGATTCGCTAGTGGCACGAAAATTGACGTAAATCGTCAATGTATATAGGCTATAGTTGACTTAAAAACCGTTGATGAAAACTGAGCCTTTGCCGACTTAAAAGTCGTCAACGCAACACAGTTTCATAGTTGACGCTGAAATCATCACCACATATAGTTTATGGCTAACGCAAAAATTGTTGATGAAAATTGAGTCATAGTAGACTCAGAAATCGTCATCGCAACACAGATTTACAATTGTTGTTCAAATCGTTAGCTTATACGGTTTAGTGTTGACTTATAAATCACTGGTGAAAACTGAGTCGTTGCCAACCTAGAAACCGTCAACACAACCCAAGTCGCTGCCGATTCAGAAATCGCCAAAGAACAACCAAGTCATTTTTGGATTTTAATCTCTATTTTGCCTAAGCGTAAGGTTTATGTTAGGCTTCCCCTATTTGACACACCCAAACACGAATTTGGACAAGTATCAAGTCCAATCACATTTACATTTATCACAAAGTTATCAAACTCAATCATTCATTTAAGGTCGAAACCTAATGTTACCATGATCTTGAATTCTATGTTTTTAAATTTCATCATGTCACTCAACAACACAACCAAATATTCATTTCACATCATACACTAGTCTCATTTCCAGTTTTTCACCTTCTTGGTAGGATATGGTAGCTTATTATTATCAATTTTTTCACATGCATTCATCATCTTTAACACCATTTTGTTCTCAATCACAAGTCCTACTCATGCACTCAATCACTTTGATTTATAAATACACAAGTTTATCTATCACATGCACAAAAATTAGGACATTAACATGGTATGATTTCTGTTTCTGCTCTAGCACACCTCTAGGCTTAATCCATATCATAACACTGCACATACACTCATTTCATCACATTTTCACATAAATCCCTCAATCCTATATGTAAAAACCAGACATTAATATACACATACAGTTCTATTTTGGTTCTAGCATGTTTTTTAGAAGTTTTACAAGGTTATAATTTCAGTAATTACTCATTTCCTTACCATATCTGTTTATTTCTTTATTTAGTTGGCTTTCCCTTAGGTCTATACTTCAAATTCATTCATATTTCTATTGTGACATAGTCTGCATAAGTGTTCTTTCGTCCTTAAGATTCTACTTAGGTTCCTTTTATTACAAGTTCTTGAGTTATGGTGAAAAAAAACATCACTCTCTCTCACTTTAGAGTTTTTCCCTTCTCTCTTGTCCAGACCATGGGGTAATACTCAACCAATAGATGAAATCTAAACTTATCTCATGTTTTTAACAATCTTTATATAGGTTTTGGTGGTCTGTTTTTCCCCTTCCCTTCTATTTTTTTCTTTCTTTCTTCCTCTCGCCGTAGTGTGCTTGACCTCTAGTCTATTTTTTCTCTCATGGTTTTGGCTATCACTCTTCTCTATAACTCTCCCTCTTCTTTCATGGCTTCGATTTCCTCTTTTTTTTCTTAACTCTCTACTTACTTTTCACTCAAGAGAGCTTGCATGCAGGGTCTGGTTTGGTTTTTCTTGGAGATAGAGAGGTTCAGTTGCAGTAATGGTTGCAGCTATTTCTGAGGGAGAGGACGAGTCACCTTTTTTTCTCCCCCTGTATTTATATCCTCTAAAATTTTGCTAGGGTGTTTAGGGGTTGTTCCAACATATCCTTATTCCTCTTTAAGTTATCCTATAACCAGTTTAGTCTCCTAGATTTTGTTTAGTATTGGCCAATTTATGTCCCTCAATTCTACCTAGAATTGGTTGTACAAGGACTAAATTTTATCAGGTTTTATAAAACACATGGATTCATCAGCGCATACGGCCACCGTTGACTTAGAAATCAGGCAACGTAACTTGTGTCGCTGCCAATTCAGAAATCTGCGGCATAACCTGTGTCGCTGCCAATTCATAATTCGGCAGCGACAGTGGAGTCGTTTCTGGCTTTATTTTTTTTAGTGTTTACATGATTTATGGTGAAGATGTCATCAGTAAAACTGCATATATTTCTTATAGCTCTAATTGTAGAATCCTCAAGGAAATCTAATTGATCTACTTGCAAAGCCTTGATAGCCGAAGTTTGGCCTTCCTTGTTCATGCTCTCAAGTTTGTTCATCAACTTTGTAATCTCGTAGTCTTTTGCCTTGAGTGAAGTTGAAAGCCCCTCAACAAGTTTTGCCAAGTTAGCCATTTGATCCTCCAAAGATACAGTCCTGATCATCATCGCTGACAAGGTGCCAAAACCCGAAGCCTTACTTGGATTGACATAGAGAAGTCTTTATGGGTGAATTACTAAAGTAGTCACCTTGAGTGTCGAAGAAAAGTCTACGCGCCCCACTTGACTTTTGTGGTGGAGTTACTTGTAGCTTCAGTTTTGGAGTGAGTTTCGATGCCCTCTTTACATTCGATGTTGACAAAGCTCAAGAATAGGTTTGATTTATATATATAACTTTGTGATGGATTTTGTTTTCAATGGCGAGGTTGAAAAATCTTCAACAATATATCGGTGATTTAAATCAGTTGTCTTGTTGATTTTGAAAGTGACAATGGTAATCATGTTATTCTAGTTGCCATCGAGAAGTTGTTGAAAATTCTTTCTTGAAAGGAAAAGATGTGAAGTAGAGATGTCCGTAATAGAGTCACTAGAAATTTGTAGACATAATTTTGAGCATCTGAAATTAAATAAGCACACGTTTACAAATATATGATTTTATTAAAATATATGACTAGATACAATCTCTATTTAAAATATTCTTCTAAAAAATAAACAATTCTTTGATTCTTTCCTTGAATGTAATATATGGTGACTTGATTTATTTGTGAAATCAAGCTAAGATTTGTGCTTTGTAAGAACATGAATTTAGGCGTGTATTACGAAGTGAGATTTGATGATTTGAAGAGTACCTTTGATTTGTCTTCATTTATTATCTTCTATTTTCAAGCTTAAATGACATGTAATGTGTGTTTATGTTTATAAGATTTTATGTATTGATGCTTTCTTTGGAGCTTATATAACTTGAGAAATCGATGCATGTTAAAAATCCATTACATGTATGCTATGTATGGTTTGTTATATTAATAGCTTATGAAAGACAAGGCTTGTCTCCGGTGAGCCATAGAAGAAAACACTATGTTTTTATGATTCTTATTAACAAATAGTAGCCACCATATTACTCTTTAATAGTGGTTTTTAGTATACTATTTACTAGTATTTGGGATATGTATGTGGTATGTTGGGACTATCTTTTATTGAAGTGTATGTTCATGGGTGACAGTGAGGTTTCCTTTGTTGGTTAGTATCCAGTTTATCTTATATGACTCTCATGTTTTTATTGTGTTTATTGATGGGTATATTGATTCGAACTTGAAAGGAAAAAACCATTGAAACCACAAACAAGACAGAAACAACCCATGACAATTAAAATCATATTGAAAAGAACATGATCCAATAATTACATGAACCAAGAAACTAAAGTTTTGGATGAATAACCCGTTGATAATAAAGAATCAAGAACTATAAGTATAAGGATGAATGCCATAAAGATAAAATTCTTTGATAATTTCTGAAGAGTTCCAAAAAAAACCAAGAGTATAAGTAATCTTGCACACACATAATATTATTTCTAAAGTAAACCAAGTATGAAAAAAAAGCCCTAAATACAAGTTAAATAACCCTATTTATCATAGATAAAAAAAATCCTAAACAACTTTGGAAAAATAATAAAAGAATACCAATCCAAATAGGAAAAAGATTCATAAACTAACTAGGAAAATAATGTAAATCCTGCATATTAGCTTCTGAACATTATCGCAAGACCTTCCTGATGTCTGATTACTACTAAATTTTAATCCTATAAAAAACAAAGCCTTTATAATCTTCAAGAAACTTTTTATCCCGATCCAATGGTTGAATTGAAAAACTATGCATTGAAAAAAATAAGCCCATAACTAACTTAAACTTGTCTAACTCTTGAAGGAATCTATAAACCATGAGAAAACCAAGTCAAAATCGGCTCTCATTGTCCTTTTATCTTCCCCAACTCCTTCTCTTGTATGGACTTATATTAATTAGAGCATGATCATCCCTTGTTGTAGTCTTAAAGCTTGAATTGACCTAAATATCATGAATAAACCCATTGAGTGTCTCTTAAATCTTTTTGCCCCTTAACCTTGTAAATAGCCTAATCAACACCTTTAATGGATCCTTTAGGGATGTTTGTTGATTCTCATCATTCCCTCTCTCTTAAAAAAGATTAGATAATGAATCATCACCTACACCAAACATAAAAAGATCAGAAACATTAAAAACAATAATAATACCACTTTATATGCATTGTTGTTGATTCGTTCAAAAACTTGGAAAGCACCATCTCTTTTAAGTTGTAACTTAAATCTCATATGAACTAAAAATACTTCCTTCCTCGTAGCACTTAAAACCAAGGTACACCATTTATGAGTAATACATCTTTATAATCCTACAATATAGAAACAATAACACATTTTGCATAGGTTTGTTACTATAAAGAACATTCTTAACAACACTTTTTTTCTAGCATAAAAGTTCTCATACTTTTTTGTTTTTCCTTTAACACTTTGTTTTTTATTCTTTGCTTTTTTCTTTATACTCTCAGCTAGCTCTCTAATCTTTTCTCTTGCTGTTGAATCTGGTTTTTTCTCTCCTCAAAGCTCATAACATTCTCTCTTCTCTCTAAGCTCATGGCCACTTCTAAATTTTCACTCCCTTTAACCTTTTTTTTTTTTTCAATTTCAATTGGTCTTCGTAAATGTTTTTTGATAACAATGGTATAAGAGTGATGAATTTTCCATCTTTTACAAAAAGAATACTTATTTCTAAACTCATCATATACCACCTTCCTATCAAACTGTCATAACCTTTCCAATAACAAATGACACACATGCATAGAAACTACATCATGAAAAAGATAATCATTATATCTTCCAATAAAAATTGAAATCAAAACCTGTTTATTAACCTTCACTTCCCCATATTTACTCAATCACTGAAGTTTATAAGGTCTATAATGCTTTGTATTATTCAAATTCAACTTCCTAACAAGTGTAGTATTAACAACATTATCACAACTCCTACCATCTATAATCATACAACATATCTTATTATTGATGTGGCATCTCTTATGGAAGATATTTCTCATTTGTTGCTCCAAATCATCCTCTTTGATCTGAACTTTCAATGCTCGTCTAATCATAAGTGATTTACCCTCAACCACATACTTCATATTATCATCACTAACATCCTTAAATGATAACATCTCTTCATCATTACTATCACTATTGGATACAATCTCCCTATGATCATGTAAAATCATAACTCTCTTATATGGATATTGAGAAGTTATGTGCTTATTTCCAAACATCAAAAACATTTATTATATGATGATGAGGTGTTTGAGCATTAGAGTTACCTCTAGTATTAGTGGAGACTTCTTTCTTGTTCTTAGGCGATTGTATTTTAACTCCTATAATTGGTTTAGTTTAGGCAGCCCCCTCTTGCCTATAATTTAGCCTTCATGTGAAAAAAAACATGAATTTTAGACTTGTCGTACATTGCCCTTCATCTTAAATTGTCTTTCCACCTTTGTAGTTGTATGTATCATGTCTTCTGTCTCTATATAGTATAGTAATTCCACCAAATTCATTGTCTCACAATTCAAACCATTCAAAAACCTAGCAATAGCTTCTCTATCTTCTACTACATTCACCCAAATCATAATTACTTCTATCTCTTTATGATAATCTTCAACACTCTTAGAACCTTAAGTTAGACTTTAAAACTTTTGATAGAATTCTTGATAATAAAATGCTCAAATAAATCTCTTTATCATGATTGCTTTCATCCCATCCCATGTATCAATAGGCCTCTTGTGATTCCTCCTCCTTCTAAGAACAAGTTGGTCCCACCAAATTATAACATAATCAATAAATTCAATTACAATAAGTTTTACCTTTTTATCATCCTAATAGTTATGATAATCGAAGATCAACTCCACCCTCTTCTCTTATTCTAAATATGTTTTTAGATGATTCCTCCCTTGAAATGATGAAATTTTCATTTTAATACTCCCTAAGTTTCTATCCAAGCCATCATGATACCTAAAATCTCTTCCTACTATTATGTGGCTAAAATTCTCATATTGTTGAATCCCATATCTTCATGGTTTCTAAGCTGTCAAAACAAGTCACCTTGACTGAATGATGCATGGTCAAGGTTTTTGGCTTTTTTTTATCTTCATTCACGTCAATAACCTCATCTAAAGGTGGGGTAGCTTGTCTTTGTAGCCTTCTGATATTAGGACTCCTTCGAACTGACCTCTTTCATAAACTAACAAGCGTGGCCTCTTATCTTTCCATTTGGTCCTACACCTTATTAAACATCACATTCATCCTCTCAAATCATTGTTGCATAGCCCATAACAAAACAAACATGTTCTCCTTCTCTTTCCTAGGTGATGCCTCATCTTTAAAAGACATTGTCAGATCTAGAATTTTATGTTAGTAATAAAAAATCCTCATATACTCTCTCACATGCTTATACTTAATAATATGTCACACCACTCGTATTTCACTTAAATTCTAGCTTGTCATGATAATAGTCTCATATTTTCACATTTTACCTCTTATGCTCTCCTCTTTAGTTCTTTAAAGAAATAATCAAAAGCTAACAAAAAATTTAGTTTCATAGTTACCAACCAATAGAATCTAAGACACATGACAATAAAAAAACAAAAGTAGTAACAATAACGAATACAAAGATGAAAATGAAATGAATATGAAACAAAAATAAAATAAACAAAAATAAAATAAAAATATAAAACAAAACAACAATGAATATGAATACAAAACAACAATGAAACTAAAGAATTAATTTTATGAAACCAAAAAACTAGTGTAAACTCAACAATCTAAATTCAATTGCAAACAAATGATACCCTATAATATGAAACAAGATGGTATATTTGCAATTTTTCTTAAGTATCCGAAATCAATTCTTAAAACAACGATTCCACTTTGCTATAACAAATTGATATAAAGAAAGAAAAACTTCTTAAGAACCTAAATCAAACTGTGTACTTTCAATGTTTAAGGCAAAACTAAAAACTTCTTTTTTGTAGTAGCTAATTCTTGACAAAGACTTTTACTTTATATATATAAGGTTGCCATAAAATTCAAGAATAAATAAATAACAAATAAAAAACTAGGGAATTTAAAGATATATATATATATATATATATATATATATATATATATATATATAAAACCTAATTTTAGAGTCTTGCTATGTTATCAACTATTGTGAACTCAAAGAATAAGAAACTCTAAACCCACAAACTAGATAAAAACAACCCAAGAAAGCTAACTCAATGATTACCTAAACTAAGGAACCAAAGTTATTGGAAACTCAAACTTGTTGATTATAAAGAATCAATAACTAGAAGTATAAAGATAAATTGATACAAATCAGTTAGCATCACCATATGATCCATTAGAGTTACAAATTGGGCCTAGTACAAGGTTTAAAACTAAGAGAATCTAAAAGAAATTGATTGGGTTGATTCTAGATGTTTAGGTTAACAAATTGCAAATTTACCAGATTAGACCTTTGTGTATTATTTAGGCTATATTTGAAGTTACAAGATGGATTTTTTTATGATTCTAGTTGGGATGAGACCTTGACATCTTAATTTTTCTATTCATATTTAGTAGGCCCATTTAATCATCTAGGTGAGATAGAACAACATGTTTGAAATCAATATTGAAATCTGTCGGCAAACAAGGAAATTTGGAAAAAAGATTGTTTCTATATGATTTGTGGATTTTTACTAGGCAAAGATTTAATTACATGTGGAATCTTTATTTTTACAAGGATTTCTTAGTTTCCAACAATATAAATCAGACAACAACCTTTATTTTACAAGGATTTCTTATGCAACAATAATTTTTATTATTCAAGGACATTAGAGGCAGTTTTGGGCTTGTTTTTCTTAATGGAAAATATTACTCTAACAAGCATCACTTTTGATTTGATCATTGGATTGGACTAAAATTTTGCTAGAAGATTTTAAAGGCCTTGTTCCCTATATGGTTATTTTTCATAGCAATCAGCCATTGAAAAGGCCTTGCGATAAGATCCAGAAGCTATTGTGTGAGATTTATATTATTTCCATTATTGGTTTAGGATTATTTTTCCTATTTGTATTATTACTCTTTTATTATTTTTCTAGACATTTTTAGAGCATTTTGTTTACCTAGTATAAATAGGATTATTTAACTTGTATTTAGGTTCTTTTACAAAAATTGATTTTAAATAATATTTTATGTATCAGAGGTTGCTTATACTTTAGGTTCTTCTTTTGAATTTTCTTGGATTTATCAAAGATCAGTTATCTTTGGATTGTTTTTTCTTATACCTTTAGTTCTTGATTATTTATAATCAACGAGTTGGGGTTCTTTCATCCAATAGCTCCGGTATCTTGGTTTATGTAATTATTGTGTAGTGAAAAATCTTCAATCTAATTTTAGCTTTCTTGAGTTGTTTCTATCTTATTTGTAGGTTTCAAGGTTTTTACCCTATGGGTTCACATTATGAATGCCATAAAAACAACATTATTTGATAATTTATTGTCAGGAAACACATCTTTAAAATCATGCAATAAAGAAACAACCATAATAGGAATACAAATATCAAGTTCATTATTGTTAGAACAAAAAACGCTTTTGATCTCACTCTTATTTGCATAAAAACCTAGATATAAAACATTGGCTCGTGTTTTACCTCCATTATTGATCAAAACTATTATTTTCCTTTCTTGGCTAAATCTAACATTCCTCTCTCTCTCTCTCTCTCTCTCTCATGGTTTCCATCTTTTTCTCTCTAAACTCATGGCCTCACTTGTATTTTCACTCCTCTTGACCTCAATTTCTTTTTTTAACTTTAATTGGTCTTTGTAGATTTGTTTCAGTGATAATGGTACAAGTGTGATGAATTTCCCATCTTTTACAAGAGTACCTATTCCTAAACTCATAATTTGTTGCCTTCCTATCAAACTAACATGAACGCCCCAATAAAAAAAAAGTGACTTGTATGCATAGGAACCACGTCAAACAAAGCCTCATCAGAATACTTCCTAATTCAAAATGACATCAAAACCTATTTTGTAACATTTACCTCACTACATTCATTCAAATTTTAAAGCCTATAAAGTCTATAATGTTTAATATTGTTCAGATTCAAGAAACAGCTCTCAAGTAACTTTCTCTAAATTTTCTCTCTCCCTTGCGAGAGTTCCCTTCACGGTAGCTGCGTCTGTCTTAGTATTTTAGATGGGTTAATTTATCTAGCTGTTTATTGTTTCATTTGTTGTGCCATATAGCTAAATCAAAGAATAAGTCTTCATTACTTTGATTCACACAACAAGATTGTCCTTGTCAGCTTCCTCACTCTGTATCTACTTCTTCTCGTAGAACTAGGGCTCAAACTTGTAAAAGCTCACTCGCCTTGCAGGATAAGACTCCTACCCTAACTGTGCCTCCCCCACGAGCCCTTGACGTACCCTTATGGTTCTAGCTCTGAAGGGTTTTGCCCTAATATGGCTTCTACTAGTCAAATTCCTCCAAGTGCTGCTCCTGATGGGTCGGGTCCTTCTAACTCGGACCCTGTTCTAGTTGAATCCTGTTTTGACGATCATGTCTTCGAGCCTAGTGATGGCCATGATTTTGAACATTGTAGCACTCCTGCCGAGCCTCCGCTGGCACCGCAACCCTCGGTGGTTTCTGCCTCATTATGTGTTGCTTCACCAAGTGCTGAGAATCCTCAGGATTGTAACGAGGGCACTACTGGGGTAAGTGCTTCTCCTCGTGGTCCTCATCGGGTTCTACAACCAAACCATGACGTGCATTCTCCAGCATCTTGTCCTTTGTTCGCTAATGATCTAGGGCACACCAGGGACATTTGGAAATTGTGTATTATTGGCTATGTTGCAGGTAAATTCCCTGGCTACATAGCTCTAAACAACCTCATTTCCAGTGTTTGGAAATGTTCTGCTAAGTTAATTGTTTATGACTCCAGATGGTTGATATATACATTTCATTCTGAGGCTGATAAGATTGTTGTTCTGTCTGGAGGCCCATACTCTGTTTTTGGAAGGCCATTGGTCTTAAAATCTATGCTAGAATTCTTTGATTTTACAGCTACTGACATATTCATGATCCCGATTTGGGTGAGGTTTCCTAATCTCCCGCTTCAATGTTGGTTTCCAACTTGTCTGTCCAAGATTGCAAGTGTTCTTGGCAAACCAATTTAGTGTGATCTCCTCATCTCCTTTATGTCCAAGCTCTCCTATGCCAAATTCCTCATTGAGGTGGATTTGCTCTCAACTTTGCCAACCATCATTAATATTGTGATGCCTAATGGAATGCCCCTACTGCAGTCTGTTGTCTATAAATCACTCCCTCAATTCTGCAAGCATTGTCGCTTGCTTGGCCATGCTGAATCTTTCTTTAACAAGGTAGGGAGACACAATAAAGGGAAGCATTCTCTATCCGACCCATTCCTGTGCAGGTGAGTCCAGCTGCTTTTGGTTTGGGCCCTCTACAGAGACAGCTGCAGTGGATCATTAGTATTTACAGGATAATGGAATGCCTCAAGGTGAACCCAGTATGGATCCTATGTGTGTTGAGGTTACTGCAGTGGTTGATAGTTGGGTGGAAGTCCAAGGAAGAAAGAAGGCCAAGCTTGCAGCTGGTGTTCCAGTTATAACTTCTTTGCCATCTTCAGTGTGTGCTTCTCCGGATATAGTGCATCATGATATAACTATGGTTGAGATCAAGGATGTTAATAAAGATAGGAGACAATACATGACTCACAACAGAGTTAGGAAGTCTCTAGCTGCTATATTTACAGGCAGAGGTTCTGGGTTTAAGTTTGAAGTTGCTAGTAAGATTATGGAGAGGCCTGAGGACTCGGATCCTCCTACTCCCTCATTATAATTGGTGAATAGGGGATTTTTTTCACTTTTGGTTGTTAGATGTTGGTGTTGGTTGCCTTCTCTTTAGGCTTGTTGTTAATGTTTTCCTTTTGTGCAGTGGTTTCCCATGATTTTGTTACCAGCTGTGCTGGATTGTATTTCTGATTATGGTCTATGTTGTAACTGGTTTCAACTGGTCATGTACTAAGTGTTATATTGGTGTTTAAGGGAGCATGTTCCCTTTGTTTGTATATGCTGTATATTCTAACTTGTCAAGCTTCCAGCTTAGTTTCGTTTTTATCTATAAAATTTCTTACATTTGATCAAATATATATATATATATATATATATATATATATATATATATATATATATATATATATTGTTCGATTCAATTTCCTAATAAGTGTAGTACTTGGAAATATTAGCATAAATCTCACTATCTATAATCACATTTTATACCTTATTATTGATATGATATCTTGTATGGAAGATATTCTCCCTTTACTGCTCCATGTCATTTTCTTGATCTGAACATTAAGTGTACACCAAAGTACTAATGATTCACCCTTAACCCGATACTCTACATCCCTATCACTATAATTCTCAAATTGTGGCATCTCATCATCTTCACATATGTCACTTTTGGATTCAATCTCTCTTTGATCTTGTAAAATTAAGGCTTGCTTTTCTAGACATTGCGAAGCTAAGTGTCCAACTTCTAAACACCTAAAACACTTAATATTATGGTTACGAGTAGGTTGGGTTTTCCTTTTACCTTTAGAATCAACAATGACTTCCTTTTTAACCTTGAAAGGTTTGGCTTTTATGTTAACACTAGGCTTTGGATAGGCAATCTTTTCTCTTCTATAATTCGACCTCTATGATTAAAAAAAACCCAAATTACCTATTTGTCGTGTATTACTCTTACAATTTACTTGTCTTTCCACCTTCTTAGCCTTGTAAACCATATCTTCTCACTCAACATAATGTTGTAATTGAATAATATTGGCAATATCGTGATCCAGCCCATTCAAAAATCTCACCATTATAGTTTCCATATCCTCCAATACATTAGCCCTAATCATGAAAATCTTCATCTTTGTATGATAATCCTATACTCTTAAACAATTAAACCCATAAGTCAGACTTTGCAACCTCTGATATAACTCATAGTAATAGTGTCCTGAACAAATCTATTTCTCATAATTGCTTTTATCTCCTCCCAATTATCTATAGGTTTTTCACAATTTCTCCTCCTAACTAAAACAAGTTGTTCCCATCAAATTATAACATAATCAGTAACAACAAGTTTTACCTTTTTTCTCCTTTAAATAGTTGTGGTAATCAAAAATCAACTAAACCTTCTTCTCCCACTTTAAATAATAACCCCTAAATTTTTATCCAAATCATCACGATACCCAAAACCTTGATGAAAACCACCAGCCCTTTGACTTTTGGGCTACAGAAATCTATTCACATGACCAACTGATGCATGATCATAATCCTTAGTTTTGTCATCTATATTCTCATCAAAGAAGCTCATCAATAGGTGGAGTAATGTGCCTTCATAGCCTTTTAACCTCGGGACCCCTATGATTTATCTCCTCTTGTAAACCAGTTATTTTAGTCTCTTGCCTTTCTAATTTATATAAAAGATCTCCAAACCTCAAAACAATCCTCTTCAATTATTGACCCTATGATTTATCTCCTCTTGTTACATGGCTATAAACCTAAAAGCCTAATTGTCCCTCTTCTTTGGCGGTGATGAATCACTTTTCATAGACATTGTCAAATCTAAAAAATCATGTTAGTAGTAAGAAAAATATATTCTCACTCACTTCCTTATGTATTTACACTCAAATAGATGTCAATTCGCTCTTGTTGCACTCAAATATGGCTTCTCATGATAATATACTCACCTTTTTATCTTTTACCTCTCGTACTAACCTTTTCAGTTCTTTAAGGAACTAATCTCAAACAATCAAAGAAAAACAACTTAGCAATGAAATGCTTAGTATTTTAGACTCAATAATCATGAAATAAGAAAAAACTACAAAGAAAATAAATTACAAACATAAAAATGCTAAAGATTATGATTCATATACGAATGTGATACAAAGATGCGAAAACAAATGCATAAGTAAGACAACTAATGTAATATTACTCAATTAACCCAAAACTATCTTTAGAATACTAATATGACTGAATATGAAAGTAACATATAAAGAAGAATTGTGTTGACACAAACTATCCCGATATGATTCATTTTGTAATTTCCAAATCTAAGTATGTCTAAATAACATCAAAATTAAGATTTGACACTAAGAAACCAAAAACCCAAAGCATATCATATTGTATGTGTATATCTCTTAGTTTTTGAATTCAATCTTTTTATAATTTCAAGCTTGCAATATTTATTTATTTCACTTTTTTTATATATATATGTGTGTGTGCGCGCGCGCTACTGACTTTTTTCTTATTGTAACAAAATTCAAAGACTCTCTTTTATGTTACCGCAATCAAATTTGAAGAAATAATGAAAACAATGACAATTATGTTGAAATTTAAAAAGTAGATTGATACAACATGATTATAGAGCTTTGCTTTGATACCAATTGATGTAAACCCGAATGATAAGAACTCTAGAACTAAAATGCAAGAAAGAACAAACCCAAGAAAGCTAATATCAAATTTGGATGATAAAAGTTCGACACAACGATTATCTAAACCGGGGTGCTAAAACTATTGGAATGAAAACCCTCACCCAATGATTATAAAGAATCATGAACGAGAAATATAAAAAAGACATCATTAAGATAGTTATTTTTTGATAAGTCAAAATTGTTCAATGAAGAATAAAAAAGTAAAATCAAAGTCTGTATAGAAAAATCTAAATATAAGCTAAATAAATATATTTATAATAGGTAAAAAGGTCTTAAACAAAGCTAGAAAAATAATAAAAGAGTTCTAAATAAAATAGAAAAAAGAATCATAAATCAACTAGGAAACTAATACAAATCTCAACATTAGCTTCTAGATCTTATTGCAAGGCTTTCCCAATGCTCGATCTCTATGAAATGTTAAGCATAAATAAAACAAGGCCTCTAGATTCTTTTAGCAAAGTTTCAGCCTAATCCAACAATTGAATTAAAAGTTATGTTTGTTAGCATAAAATTATGCACTAGAAGAAATAAGACCAAAACCATCTCTAGTGTCCTTGAATGAAGAAAACTTTTCCAAATAAGCTTGACACTGCCCCTTAGTTTTCTTGTAGGATATGGACTACTTGTTAACTTTATTTCCATATTAGATAAAAATTGTTAAGTTGTCAAACTTATTCAATATGAACTTCTTTGCTACGATAAATGTTTCTACACACAATAAACACTCCTAAACTAATATGAAATCAATAAAACAGATGAAAATATTTAATTAATCAAGGCTGCTACATGCTCCATTTGGACAACCCATCATTATGAAATAATTAGGCTCATGTTACAGTATCAACATTTTTTTAATATAGATTAAACTGATTAAACTCTGATGATCACTTGTTGTAACCTCATTGAAATTCACTTTAGCCTAAATACTTTGAATAAGCCTATTAAAATTCACTTTGAATTTCTTTGCTCTTCATCGTGTAATTGATCTAATTGACATTTCTAATTAATCATTTGGTATTGTGATTGT
This sequence comes from Populus x sibirica, assembly GCA_019202695.1. Lineage (NCBI taxonomy): Eukaryota > Viridiplantae > Streptophyta > Magnoliopsida > Malpighiales > Salicaceae > Populus > Populus x sibirica. The sequence continues at coordinate 1,255,375 of JAGMVL010000239.1, read as the reverse complement.
GTTATAAACTAATCCACATCAAATTAATTCAAACTCATTAACTCTATGAATTATTTGGAAAGATATATACCAAAAGTTGGATGAGATGTGTCTATCCAAAGTATTATCGGATTAAAAAATCCAGCGTAATAATTTTCCTAACTTTTCTTATCCAACCAAGGCACAATTACATAAGAAATAAGAAACTAGGCCCCATTTTCAAATCAAATAAATGGTTATCACAACATATCTTATTTTCCCTTGTTACATGCTTACAAATCACAACTTTTCCTACCTGTTTTTCTATGTTTTGCAACCTAGCAAGCAAAGTGATTTAGGTTAGAAAGAGAGAATATTTATGTATGGCATGTGGGAAAGTATTAGATGGCCAACCCTCTGCTTCTTGTGGCCACCACGACATCAACATATCTTCTTCTTTTTTGTGTGTGTATTAGATGGTTTTGCACACAACCATTCAACCACAAAAGATATTGAGATAAACTTCTGCTTTGCAATTTGCAACATTCTTCACTTCTTGTTGGGTTCCCTTTTTTGTTTTTTTCCTTTCGTTGGTTAGATTCATCTCAAGGAACCTCCCACCTAATTATCCCAATGTCAATTGCCAAGGAAGATTTGTGAATTGTGCAATGATCTCATTACTCATGAGAAAGGGGAGCAGAAATAAATAAAACTGGGCAGGCCATCCTGCCAAACTATGATTTTTCGTTTACAAAATTTACGCTTTCCTGAGCATATCTTCCATAGACAAGACGAAAACATGAACAAAATACTGCCAACTTCATTAAAATTGTGTAAGGTCATGGAGAAGGAAATACATTAAACAAACCCAGTGGCATTAACCCCTCATCTAGGTCCTCTGTTGTGAGGCCTGACAATTTTCTGTCTCTCCCTACACCTTTTTTGTTTTTTTTTCCAGATTATGGCACTTCACAGACCCTTTTACCTTTCTGCAAGCTACCACCTACCAGTCACTCGTATTTCCTTCCGGAACCTTGTGCCATTCTCTAACTAAAGAAAGCCTCTTTAGCAGCAATTGATTTCCTTCGTATGCACTCTTGATATTTTCCAGCAAGTGAATCAAAGAGAATACCAGCACCAACACCAACAACTAAATCTATGGTATAGTGACCCCTAGTACCAAGAAGCCTAATAACTTGCAGAACATTAAGCACATCAAATGCCCAAGCCAATTCCCACCTCTGCATTCTTCTCATATCCAATGATGCAATCACAGACCCTGCAACATGGCCTGAGAAAAACAAGAAAAACGATACATTACCCACTGGAAAGTCCGCCCCTGACCCCAGAAATTCCTGGTAAGAAATGAACCCAAAAACATGACTCGTTAGTGGCACTCCATAAAGAAACAACAGAACAAAAACAATTGAGTAATTTGTTTTAGACAGATAAGAAAGACACCTATATTAATAGAGACAAAATTCGTAGATGGTCGATCACATAGTTGTTAAAGTCGCTCGTCAATAATCAAAATACTACTAGCTAGAGATTAAGGGAGAGAGAGAGAGAGAAGGAACTCATGTTAAGACGAACCTCTGGCAATGGAAGCTGAGTGGAGTAACCCAGAATCCCACGGCAAGTGAACATAAATAACGCAGAGATTGTTGCTCTAGGTCTGCCTTCAACTAGCCACGTCCATAGGATATATGTTGTTTGCATACCCACAAATACCTGATCATGCACACACAACAAGTTGTTTATTTACTAGAGAATGTAAATACCAGACCCTCCTCGTCTATCCTCTCCTCAAATTATATTAGACTACAAGGCTGCTTTAAAACTTTACCTAGGATTGATTTCTTATTTTTTAAAGTGATTTTACTTGAAAATATATTAAAATTATTTTTTTTATTTTTTAAAAATATTATTTTTCGCATTATAACATAAAATTGATATAAAAACAAAAAAAAAATCAAATTTTTTTTTTAGAAAATTCACCTAAGAATAGGAATGGTATCAATGATGCTTTTCGCGTTTGTAGTCGTGCATTTCCAAACAGGCCTGAATAATCCGCTGCAATTATATCCACATTTAAGCTACCCCTACGCCTACAACCACATATTAACTTCTAAAGCAAAATTCAACCTGGGATGCCCTTCTTGCCAAAAAAAGAAGGTAAAATCTATTGGTTACAAGAATTATTCCTTGCATATGCTTACAAATTAATTATCAAATCTTAAAAAAAAATCAAAATCAACCATGGCTAAATACCACGAACGCATCCTTCACAAATCTGACCCGGGGAAAAGAATACCAGAAACACATTAATCCCCATTGATTACAAGTTTTGCATGCATTGATGGCGTACCGTATTAAGAGCAGCGAGTAAAGTATTGAGCTCCGGCCACGAGGACAGCAATCCGTGAAGGCGGCGCGTGGCAACAAATCCCAAGTCAAACGGAGGCGATGATGCTGGCACCATGGGGAGCGTGTACTCCACGGCCATGAAAAACAACAACCCAAATCCAAAAAAGCACGGAAGCCAATGATGCTTAGCCACATTGACCATATCATGCACCGTCCATTTCAAAAAGAACGGGTCAACAGCATAGAAACCGTTACTAACTCCATCGGTCATAATGCCAACAATTTTCTTTTCCTCCTCCTCCTCCATGTTGAAGCCGCCGTCAACGTTGATCTGTTTACGCTTATAAGGGGTGGGAATCGTGGCGGTGATAGTTGCGGTGGTGGTTGTTTTCATGACTAGGGTATTGGAAAGGAAATGGTGATGAGTGATGCTGTGTGGGTGTGTGCGTGTCTGTGGAGGGAGGAGTAAATAGTAAGAAAAGAAAGAAGCGAGACGGTGATTGCGGAGATTACGAGGAAATTTTGGCGCGTGGGAAAGTTGTAATATTTATTTGGGTCTCAGGGTACGTTTGGTGAGTGCAATAACCGCTTGAAATGGTATGATTAGGAATTTATTAACGTCATTTTTATTTTTATATTTTAAAAATATTTTTAATAAAATTTAAATTTTTTATTTACTTCAAATTAATATTTTTTTAAAGTTGTTAAAATCACGATTTTAACACGATATAAAAAATACAAAATAAACTTAGATCATAAAAATAGATTATAAAATTATAAAATCATAAGGAATTTTAAAATACATTAAAAAAATTCATGCTTCAAATAAAAATTCATATATAGTTCAAGCACCTTAAAATACATACTTCAAATAAAAATTTATACATAGTTCAAGCATTTTAAAATACTTAATTCAAATAAAAATTCAAATAATTCAAAATTAAATACTTTTTTTTCTTCAATACCGATTGCTATTATGGTATCTTATATTTTTTATACAATCAAGATGAAAAAATAATTTGCTTAGCCAAGTAATTTTTATTTTTTATACTAAACTTTATTTTTTACACTAAACTGACATGTAATTGAGTTTTAAGTTTTGATTATATAAAAGATAAAATAATTTTTTTATTTATTTTACATGTAAAAATCTATTTCATATTAATTTTAATCAACATGTATTTTTTTAAATTTATTCTTTTTAAAATTGTAAATAAAAATGTTTTTCTTATACGGATAAAACTGATACTAAAATTGAAATTCTAATTCAAAGAACTAGTTAATTTATCTCTGCAATAAATTATCTTTGTAATAATCCTCAACAGATATAAGGCTTCACCGGAAAACAACTCTTTTTATTTCATCATCTTGTACTTGGAGCCAGCAATGATTCATTTTGTGCAGCTGAAACACACGGCCAAATACAGTCTAGCAAAGGTGATTCTGAGTCAGGACTTTTGTCGAACAGTTGGAGAAAATACCCCAACACAACCTTGTTCATCCCCTCCTTCTCATTAAACACCTCACCCGCATCATTAATCAGCGTAATCAACCTCTTGCACTTTCTTCTACTAGAAGTCATCTCATGAAAATACCCTGTATTCAAATCACCCCTCTTCAACCATAGTTGCTTTGCTCGCTGCCTCCAATATGCCTCCTCTTGAGCTAGGAGAGTTGCTAATAGATCGTGGCATCTAGTATAAGCCGAAATTGAATTCTCACCATCAAATTGTCTTCATGAAAGTTAAACACTGAAAGTCTGAAAGAACGTGATTTTGCAATTTTTGCTTTTGTTCTGTAACAACAATAGGCCAAATGCCAATAGTCGCTGGACACCTGTAATAGCAATGGCAATTTTATCTTCTGCGATGCAATCGTTAAGTCGGTGGTGAAATCGTGATTTTACATGATTTCACCCGATTTTAACAATTTTACCCGATTTTATCCATTTTTGAATTTTATGAATGATTTAGCATGTTAAGCCTCCATTGACTTGTAAAATTATATGATTTTACGAGTCAAATCGTGATTTTAACAAACTTGATTTTTTTGTTGTTTTAGATCATTTTAATGCGCTGATATCAAAAAAAATAATTTTTGATACATTTCTGAGTGAAAAGTACTTTTAAAACAACCGCAACCACACTCCTAAACAAGCATCGATATAGTCCGCGTGGTGGGTGGAAGAAGTATTTTTAGTATTTTTAAATTTTTTTAAAAAAACTCAATCTCATGAACATTTATAAATACATTAGCATGAATGAATCTATAAATTACAGATTTTTTTTATAGTTAATTAATGTCATCTGAAATGTCAATATTAATAGAACTTCATTGATACCATTAGCTATCCAAAGTCCAAACCTAAATAGTTAATCAAAATCATCTCAACCTATCATTCGTATTGATCCCCTTTTATTTTTTTCTTCTTAACATCATATACATAGACGACTAAGTTCAAAGCACTAACATTACAAACAATTTAAAATAATAGAAAATAGAAAGCATAGGTGTTAGACACCTATTTGCTATAAAAGCTTGACTGATAGTCTTGGGCTGCTGTTTAGGTCCTATGGCTCTCCTTGCATCAACAAGTATACCACGTTATTACTCACGAGCGTTTATTTATTCTAAATACAAAATCTATATAAATTTCTCTTTAATCATCTCATTCATTATTACCATTTTTTTTCTTAAATTTACATTTCATATTCCCATTCAAATATTGTTTTGTGTTTCATCTATAATTAACACTGTATAGTTCAGTTTAAGGTATGGTTTAATCCCTCGAAAAGCTAAGACATAGGGTTATAAGTCCACTGAGGGAGAAGAACCTAGTTCTACTCTTAAAGCCTTCAAAGCTACTTGTTATCGAGAAGATGACTAATTGTCTAGTAGAGTTTGTCTCAACCCCCTTTTGATTATTAGTCCATAGATGGAGTTTTAAAACTTCAAATTAAGCAATGTCAACTTTTTTTAATAACTAACATCTAAGACTACAATTTCTATCAAGAGACATAGTCCAAATTCTCCCATTTGCATGCTCGAATTTCCTCTGAAAGATCAAGAGATGAATCTGTCTAGTTTCGTAGACAAATTCCGTAACATTCACACATTATCAATTGAACTTATCCTTTTTCAAAATCAATTCCTTGCCATGTTAAATACACTATAATGTTGCCAAAGGCACATTTAAGAACTAGTTTAACAAATTTATTATCATTTTGCAACTCATCACAATTGTAGACAATTCTTCTAATTTCATTAACTTATCAATTAACACTCTTCTTAGCCCTTTCTAACACCTTCATTGTTATTCCTTCATGCATTCTCATCATTTTAATTCATATGAACACATATCATCAAGCTAAGGATTCAAATAAAATACCATTCCTTTTATTACATCAATGGCCAACCACACACTTAGCAGAGACTACTAATTTTCCTTTCAAAATTACTTGCTATTTCAACCCATTTCAATCTTATTATATGTCACAAATATCACTTTAATTCAATTTCTCATTTCCCCCAAAATTCATCATGAACCTAACCTCAATTTAATGAAAAATCAATTGAAACTTAACAAATATTGCAAGAACTTGTTAAATGAATGTTGGAACACCTTATCAAGAAGTAATCAAGGTTTTAAGTGCTAACAAATCAAGGATTCCCGCATATTTTTCCTTATTTGCTGCTACCGTCTTTTTCCTCTCACTCTATCCCTAAAATTTTCTTTCAAGAACATTTTAAATCTAAGTGATTTGGTTGTTTAAATCCTTTAGTATCATTAACTCTCTTTTAATTCATATTTTGAACCTTTTTTTATTTTTAAGGTATTTTCACACTTCTACATTTAAAATTTTATTCGCTAACTATTTTCTTTTAATTTCAAAGGTCCATATCCATTCCCTTATCACAAGTATCAAATTCTTAGTTTTTGTATTTTATTTGCTTAATTTTCTTATACACTTCCTTTATAAAATTTATGGAATTCTTGAGTTGTACCATTTGTATATTTCTTAATCAAACATTTACAAGAAATTATTTCAGATCAATTTTTATATCCTTACCATTTATATATACATGTCTCATTTATCAAAATTTACATACCATTCATTTTATTTCCTTTACTCAATTTAAAACATTTCTTTAATTTTATGCCCATTCTATAATTTGAGAGTTGTTAGTAACATGAACGACTCTCAAGCTACTAATATTATTTATGATTATATTTTAAATTGTGTTATTTTTTTTATGAAATATGTTATTTTTTTTTAAAAAGTGTTAAATTCCTAAAAATAATTCTTGAAAAGATTAGCACGACTAGGCTAATCAATGAAAATATTTTCATAGTCATACCTTTATAATTTTTAGTATGCTTTGTCAACTAGCTAGACCATCTTTAAAAAATAAACTAACAACAACTATTCAATCGAGTCATTGTTAATTAGGAAAACAATTGAAGTTGTAGTGTCGCAGCATTACTCTCTCAAAAATAAGAGGGATGGCTTCTAATTCGGAAAATACTTTAAAAAGGATTTAATTAAGAATCTCCGGAAACATTTGGAATCAAATTGATAAAATTTATAGGTTTAGGATTGAATTGAGAATGAGTATGTAGGATTGGTACTAAATTAAGCATAGAAACATTAATATCCTCCTTGAACAAAATTTTCAGACAGCAGTTGAAAAAGGCCCCACAAGTGTTATTTGAAAATTGAAACAGCACAAAGCGAAGAAAAATTCTTTAACACGCTCTCTGTCTCTGCTAACCAAAACCCATCAGAAAATAATTAATTAAAAAGGAAAATGTCTGCTTTGAGTGTTGCATCAATTCGTTTACTCAATCAGAATCTTGGCTTCTTTTCTCTGTTTTTCTCTTACGCTCGCTGACTACAGCAAACAAACTACCACAAGAAAAGAAAGAAAGAAGCTAGAGAGAGAGAGAAATTACAGAACTTTAAAGGTTAGAACAAAAAAACAGAGAGAAGATATAGTGATATATAGAGAGAAATAAGAAGTGGGTTTTGGTTGGTGAAGGTGGATATGGCCTTTGCTTCTATGCTTTGTTGTGTAAAGAATTCGGATCGGTAGGTTTTTCCTCAGCTATTCATAAAGGAACTTTTTTGATTATTTGATTGCTATTTTCTTTCTTCGATTTTTAGTTCCTTTGATTTTTTTGTTGTTTATGGTTTCTGGATATTGCTATAGTTCTGCTTGTTTTGGTAAATAAAATTGGGAATTTACATGGGTTTTGAGTTTTGGATTTGGCCGTATTTCGAGATTATTTTTCTTTCTTGATGTTAGAAATAGTGTTTTTATTTGCTTCACGGTTTTGAAATATAGGGTAGAAATTAAAACTGAGGTAAATGGGTTTAAGGGTCTAGATGTTGAAATCAATTTTTAGTGTTTTCTTGGGTAGCTTTGTAAATGATGGGAGGGATACACCACTATTTCATTGGATTTTAAATGGGGTTTTTTCAAGATATCTTGGTACTTTCTGAATTTCTTAAGGGATTTTTGTCTACTTGCTGAAATAAGGTGATGAAGAGTAACGGCATTGAGTTTGCATGCTAATAAAAAACGATCAGTTAATATGAGTTTGTGATTGATTTTATAGGAAAGAGCGAGGAAAGAAGCAGCTGACATGGCGAATCTTCTCCTTGAAGGAATTACACTCAGCCACCAACAACTTCAATTATGATAACAAGCTGGGAGAAGGGGGATTTGGCAGTGTTTATTGGGGTCAGCTTTGGGATGGATCACAGGTAATAGTTTAATTTTCAGCTTCCTTGTTCCGCCCCTCCATTTTTGTTTAACCATTTTGCTCTTATGTCCATTATTGAAAGGTATATAGTAGTTCATCACATGCAATAAATCTATATAGCAACTTCATTGAGCTGCTTTTGTTTTTGATTTAACTTCAAAGTCTTTTTAGAGCAAAAGAAAAAAAGATGCAAACTAAAGGCTGTTGTCATCTTTCCAGTTTTTATATGCATTTGAACCTCAGTTAATTGCTCAAGATTGTTGAGGTTCAGATTTTGTCACTACTTTTTGGACAATATGTCAATTGATAGTTTGATATTATCTATTTTAGCTTGATTCTCTGTGTCCTATTTTTATACTGGATCCAAATCAGATCTTTTTATGAAGATTGCATAAGCAGGTCCATTTGGTGTGCCTATGTGAGTGGATGTTCATATCTAGCACGGACAGTGTCGAGGTTCATGACATTAGATTTGGAAATCATAACTGATTGAAATAACAAATCACAGATATTTAAGTTTTGGTTCAGCAATTAAGAATTTCTTTATCAATTTAATGAATTCTTTTTGAACTAATTGCTTTTGAGAAATTGTGCTAATAAAGAGCAATAACAAATGGGTTGGGAGAGAGGGGGCAGATTGAGAGTTCTGTCTTCTGTGTAGTTGACAAGTAGGATGTTCTTATGATTATTGAATTGTCACTGTACTAGTGTTACTAATACTATTCCTGCAAGGGGAGAAGGGTGCTTGTATTGGGGGGGGGGGGGTTCTTGCAACTCTCATTAGCACCAAGGTTTTATTAGGATGTAGTTGAACTTATCCGATGTTTTTTTTCCCACTTCATGGCAATTTGTTGTCCTTCAATTATTTTACTTAGCACATTTTACAGAATAAGTGGCCCTTAGATTATTTTACTAAGTGCATTTTTCTTAGTGCAACTATGGTGGAAGTGAAACTAAAAATATGTGGACGGTTTGGTATTTTGGGGCAGGGCATGTTGTGTACAATTGCTTAACCATGATTTAAAGCCAACTACCTCCTCATGGCAAACCAACAGATATATTTGGGTAATTTTTTTAACATATCCAAAGGACATAAAAAGTAACTCAGAATTTGGAGCCTTAAGTAATTTTATATGATTCCAACGAGTTTCCAAAGAATTAATGTTGTATTACAGAAATGTGAGCTTTATGGTTAAGGTTCTCTTTCTTTTAATTGGACAGTGAAGAAATTTTTTAGTTATAGCAAGAATGCTAACAGAGGCCATTACTTGGGGTAGTACTAAGTCTAGAACTTGCAGCTGCTAGGATACATGTTTAAGCATTGAGAGTAGTCACTTCATGCCAAGACATCAAAAGATGGGACTATCTCTCAATTTTCCCTCCCAAATCACCACTTAAGAATTTTAGAATATTTCTTTAAATTGTTGAGACTTCCTTGGAATAAAGTGGTTATACATTCTCTTTCAAAGGACTATTTAGAAAGGAAATTTTGTGAAGTGGATCGATGTTATGTTTTACATTCAGTAAAACCTGCTTTTCTGATATGTTTCATATGTGTGGTATTGCATTTCACAACTTGATTGACTTGGGTCATCAAGTTATGATCTTGTTGAGCTTCTTATGATAACTTTCTACTTACTAGTAATTCATACGCCTTTTGGAAGAGCAATTAAGGTGTGTTCAACAAATCACTTAAAAAGCTTGAAGACAGCCATCTGTAGTCTTCATTAGCTTTATATGCAAGTGTCTTGCAGAAATTTAGCTGTCATTATAAGAATTTCTACTTTTAGCAACCAATTATATTCAATAGCTGGGTTGGAGGCTCATATGTTTCTTGCTTGATTTTTATGTTATCCTATGCAAAGAAATGCATTATTCTAATGCTCTATTTTCTGTATAGTGACATAAATCTTATGAATTTTCTTTTCTTTTTTATGTTTTTTTTTGCATTGGAGATCCACTGGCTTTGGGGATATAGCAGAGAGTAGGTGTTCCTCATCCCTACATCTCTTTGCCCACTCTTGTTAGGATTTAAACTTGGGACTCTAATATGGAATTCCCAAGTTTTAATTTCTAGACTGTCCCATTAGAGACACCTTCAGTGATGTGAATCTAGAAGGTAAGAATTGTAGAACTCACAATCAAGATAGAAAACAATCCAAGAAAGCTAAAATCAAATTATGATAAAAAAAACTCGATACGATGATTACATGAACCAAGGCATCGAAGTTATTAGATGAAAAAGACCTCAACCTTATGATTATAATGAATCATGAACTGGAGGTATAGGAAGAGCATCCAAAACCACCTCTCCTTGTCCATCTTTTGCATGGATCACATTAGTCAAGGCTTGATCACCCCTTGTCCAATCTTGAAGCTTGAATTGCCCTAAATATCTTGAAGTTGCCAATTGAAAACCTCTCTAATCATTTTGGCCCTTGACCCAATCGACATCTCTCATGAATCTTTTTGTGGTGCATGTTGGTTCTCATCAATACTCCTCCTCAAAAGGATTCGATCTCAAATCATCACCTACATCAAACAGAGGATGATTAGAAATATTAAAAATAGCACTAACACCATAGTTACCTGAAAGATCCACCTTGTATGTGTTGTCGTTGATTTGTTCAAGAACTTGGAATGAACATCTCCTTTATACTGCAACTTAGATCTCTTATAGGTTGGAAATTTTTCTTCCTTGTATGCACCCAAACCAAATCATCACTAGGAAAACCATTAATCTTTGAAAAATCCTGAAGAATTCACTGAAAACCAAGAGTATGAGCAAACTTGGATGCACACTATTATTTTTGAATAATAAGCAATCACTCAAAATAAAAATAAAATTACAAGCTAAATAGCCTTATTTATACTATGTAAAACGTCATGAACAATGTTGGAAAAATAATAAAAAAGTTCTAAATAAAAAAAGAAAAGAATCCTAAACCAACTAGGAAAATAATGCAATTCTCGCACAATAGCTTCTCAGCTTTATCACAAACCCTTTTCAGTGTCCGATTGCTATAAAATTTTGACTCTATAGGGAATAAGGCCTTTAGAATTTATTTGGAAAAATTTCAGTCTGATCCAATGATGGGATAAAGAGTTATGCTTATAAGTATAAAAATATGCATTAGAAAAAATAAGCCTAAAACTGCCTCATGGAACAATGACTGTGAGTTATTCTTCAAGTTCATTGGTTATTTCACATTTATTTTCTAGTGAAAGAATTTCAGAATAATCACAAATCTTAAAACCTATCTCCTGTTTTGCATTGCAATCTTCAACTTCATAAACATCACTGTTACTCTCCTTCTTAAGTTCATGTTTGATTTTCATTTTATCCTCCGGTGAATGATCTAGGTTTTGACATGAAATTGTTGTTGTATCAATAGTTTTCTCCGAACTCTTTGACATTCTCTTTTCCAACAAGTCATAAGAACCCAACAAGTTTTTAGCCTTACCACATTTAGTTTTAAAATTTGACATCTTTGAATCACCATCTGATCGTTTTGTATCTTTTTGATGTTGGTCTGTAGCTTCTAATTCATCAAGTGGTTTATTTGTTATTTTTTAATAAGCATTGTAAGTTGTTCATTCTTGCTTGCCTTGACGTATCTCACACAAGTTTTTTTATCGTCAACATTCATGGATTGGAGCCTCAGTTTCTCTTGCCTCCTTGCATTAGGAACCTTTTGGGATTGTCTCTCTTGCAAATTAGTAAGTTTTGCTTCATTTCTGTCCAAGCCGTCACAAATCCCAAAATCTCTTCCTACTCTTTTATGGCTGAAATTTTCATGTTGTTGAAATCCCCCATCTCCACGGTTTTTAGGCTATCGAAATCTATCACTTTGGCTAAATGATGCATGCTCAAGGTCTTTGGCTTCTTCATCTTCATTCTCGTCAACAATCTCATCTAAATGTGGGGTAGCGCATCTTTCTGGTCTTTTGACATTAGAACCTCTTCGGAATGATTCCTCTCGCAAACTAGCAATCGCGGTCTCTTGTCTTTCCTTTCTATCCTACACCTCACCAAACATTACATTCATCCTCTCAAATTGCTGCTGCATAGCCGATAACATGAACGAGTCCTTCTCCTTAGTAGGTGATGATCCGTCTTTGGAAGACATTGTCGAAATCTGAAATCTCATGGTAGTAGTAACAAAATATATTCTCACACACTCCCTCATCTTCTTACACTTAATAAGATGTAACTCCACTCATGTTTCACTCAAATTCTGGCTTTTCATCATAATATGCTCACCTTTTCGCCTTTTACCTCTTATGCTTCTCTTCAGTTCTTTAGGGAACTAATAAAAAAATAACCAAAAATCTCAGTCTTGTAACATCCAACTAAAGTTTTGAAGACACTAACAATCAAGAAAATGAAAACAAAGATGAATTACGAAAAAAAAAACGATAGAGAAAATGAAAACAAAAATGAATACAACAACTAACACAAAAATGAATACTAAAACGAAATTGAATTCAAGAAAGACTATATAACCTGAAACCACATTAGACTTTTAACTGACCTGAAATTAATAGCAACACACAAACAAAATCTATTGATGATGCACACTGATTCAATAGACACTAATTCACAATTTTCGCAAATAATCCAAACCCAAAGTATACTCAAATAACCCGGAATCAATATCAAACTAACAATAACCACAATCTGAAATGGATTAAAGTGTTTTTCTTAAGTCTGAAATTCATTTTTTTTTTGTAAACTCAAGTTGCGGTAGAATAAACAACTTGTGATTTAATCTTCTTCTTTTTTTTTTACCATGCTGATTTGGCAATAGCCTTTTTTAATAGAAACTTTTTTTTTAGTTTCTCTCTCTTTTATATAATATTGCTGCAAAAATCAAAACTAAAAAACAATGAACAAACAATGCGGAAAATTTAAAGATAGATAGAATTTGATTTTAGAGCTTTGCTGTGATACTAATTTATGCGAACTCAGAGAGTAAAATCAAGTGAGAAAACAACCCAAAAAACTAAAATTATATTACGATAAAAAACACGGCACAATAATTACCTGAATCAAGGCACTAGAGTTATAGGATGAAAAAGACCTTAACCCAATGATTCTAATGAATTATAAATTGGAAGTATAGGTAGAACATCCAAAACTGCCTCTCCTTGTCCAACTTTTGCATGGATCACCCCTTGTTGAAATCTTAAAGCTTGAATTGCTCTAAATATCTTGAATTGGTTCATTGAAAGCCTTTTTAATTTTCTTAGCCCTTGATCCAACCAGCGTATGAATGAATCTTTTTGTTGTGCTTGTTGATTCTCATCATTCTGATTGTTTATGTGCCTCTATGCCTCGTTATAGACTTTCCCATAAATTAGATCCAATTCTGAAACAGAGATTAATGCAGATTGCAGTTAAAAGGTTAAAGGTCTGGAGCAACAAAGGAGATATGGAATTTTCTGTTGAGGTGGAGATATTAGCACGTGTCAGGCACAAGAATCTGCTGAGCCTACGCGGTTATTGTGCTGAAGGGCAAGAGCGCCTGATTGTATATGACTACATGCCAAATTTGAGCTTGCTCTCTCACCTTCACGGGCAGCACTCTGCAGAATGTCTTCTTGACTGGAAGAGACGGATGAATATTGCGATAGGATCTGCTGCGGGAATCACGTAAGTATATCAAACTCAACTCCTTCCTATGCTGTCCCGCTGACATATAGCTAACTTCATTGTTTGATTCTTCAAGTTATCTTCACCACCATGCAACCCCCCATATCATCCACAGAGACATCAAAGCTAGCAATGTGTTGCTAGATTCAGATTTCCAGGCACAGGTTGCTGATTTTGGATTTGCAAAGCTTATCCCTGATGGTGCAACACATGTAACAACAAGAGTTAAAGGTACACTTGGCTACCTTGCCCCTGAATATGCTATGCTTGGGAAAGCATCAGAGAGCTGTGATGTATACAGCTTTGGCATTCTCTTGCTAGAGCTTGCTACTGGCAAGAGACCACTTGAGAAGATGAGTCCCACAGTTAAAAGAACAATTACAGATTGGGCTCTGCCATTGGCTTGTGAGAGGAAGTTCAGTGAACTGGCAGATCCCAAGCTGAATGGGAAGTATGACGAGGAAGAGTTGAGAAGGGTTGTCTTTGTCTCTCTTGTTTGTGCTCACACTCAGCCGGAGAGAAGACCCACAATGCTTGATGTGGTAGAGCTGCTGAAGGGAGAGTCCAAGGAGAAATTATCCGAACTAGAAAATGATGAAATGTTCAAGGCCCCTCAGGCCGCTGATTTCGATGATGAAGAAATATCGATTGCCGAAAACAGCTCAGACTTCATCTCGGAGGAGAAGGACGTGAACAGGGAAGTGAAAGAGATTGTACAGGAAAATACTCATAATAGCTGAAGTATTTGCACATGTAAAATTTGGTTTGAGCTGAGTTTCTAGTTGAACACAAGTAGCACTGACAATCATTTATTAGAGTTGTCAGGAATGAAGCTACTAGCTGTTGTGAAAGCATTGTTTTATGACTACCGAAATTGTTGTGCTTGTATCCTCGAGTACACCAAGTGGCCTTGGTGTCTGTCTTTGGTATTTGTCTGGTAAGTGTGCCCAGATTTTTTGTTTTAGATGTGGTGGAGCTGATGCATTCCTCTCGTTGTGTATTTTATTCAAATTTGTTCGAGATGAAAGTGCGTTTATTGAACTGGGATGGATCGATTTATCTTGGAGTTTTATTTGAGACAGAGGTGCCTGCCCGGTCTCATCTCGAAGGCAGGGAACAGTTATCGGGAACGGAGGAAGCTGAAAAGCTTCACTTTCTTTCTTTCGTATGAAAAAAATTAAAAAGATTGTGGTAAGAAAACATAAGGATGTTTATTATTTGTTTTAGATAAAAATAGATTGAAAAATAAATTTTTAGGAAAAACCTTAACTCAATTTATCTATCTTCTCTTTAGTGATTGAAAGCTAGATTTGCAAAAAACGTATCATTTGCTTTTTTTAGTAGACAACATGTAATTTATTTTATAATTTTTATTTTTCAAATTAATTTGCAGACAACGTGTTTAATTTTTTTTTTTAAAAAGGTTTGTAGCTTGATTCCATACTTCATGCTCACTGTAAGCTTCACTCCCATAAAGTAGTGGTTCCATGGCCCATTATCAGGAACCTAAATAAAGCTGGCCGAATTTCCTTGACCTGAGGATTGTCTTGGGGGCCAGTAATCTGAGTTCGCAGATCTGCTATACAGATGAACTTCTTCAAATATTCTTGGTCATGATACAAGTGTACCCTGTGTCCTGTAAACTCATGTGCACAAAATAAAAAAAAAAGTGGAAATAATTCATGTAAATTATCAGAAAAAAAAAATAGCATGGATTTGTACCTTGATATCCTCAGGATTCACGTATATATGATTGACTCGGAGATAGAGATTTGTAGCAGATATAGCTCTGACACGCACGCCAATCTGTTTTGGAACAAACTAGAAACGCGGCTCGCGCTATGCTGCGGGGTTTATTTTTTTTACATAAAAAATATATAAAAAAAGTTAAGATCTAAGAGTGTTAGGTCTTTCTGCAAATCTATACCTAAGAGTATTGAGTTTATCTGCTATGCCTGACCTAAAAGTTAGATTTATAATATTAATAATAATATTAAACTTGCATGACCCAAGTCGATATTATTCCGATAAATAGAGCTTTGCAA
Source organism: Populus x sibirica (assembly GCA_019202695.1). Classification (NCBI taxonomy): domain Eukaryota; kingdom Viridiplantae; phylum Streptophyta; class Magnoliopsida; order Malpighiales; family Salicaceae; genus Populus; species Populus x sibirica. The sequence continues at coordinate 1,239,582 of JAGMVL010000239.1, read as the reverse complement.
AAAGAGGTACAGTAAAATCCTCTCATGAAATCACAATAATCTAATGAACAATAAACAAAACAAATCATAAAGTTTAATTCTTAATCAAATCGATATTAAAAGATGAAATTCAAAGAAAAAAACTACTTAAGAAAAAGAAAAAAAAATTGAATCAACTGGTTTAACCCGTCAAACTTGAGATTCGTGTCATGAAATTGGAAGAAAAAAGATTGATGCCTTTTAGTTATAGTTAATTACAATATTTAAAGATGAAATTGGAAAAAAAAACCAATGAAGAAAAAAAAAATTTCTGAATCAACTGGGTTGACCCATCAAATTAGGTTACAAAGAAAAAAAAGCCTACATGAAGAAAAAAAGTAATGAAGAAACAGAAAAAAAAATCTGAATTAACTGGGTCAACCCTTCAAACCAGGTTAACTAGTCAAACCTAGGATTCGTGTCATGAAAGTTTGATAACTGAATAGGAAAAAAAATTTTACGGGTTAACCCAGAATTAGCCGGGTTAACCAGTCAAATCCGGGATCCGTGTCATGAAAGTTTGATAATTAAATAGAAAAAAATTTAACATTAACAAACTAAATTAAACGAAAAAATTAATTAAAAAGAAAAACCAGAAAAAAAATCTGGGTTAACCCGTCAAACCTGGAATCTGTGTTATGAAAGTTTGATAATTAAATAGAAAAAATTCAACATTAACAAACTAAAAAAACAAATTCATTAAAAAGAAACAAAGAAAAAAACAAAAAAAAAATTGCCCAACCTTTTCACTGTGGGTTAATTATAATATTAAAAGATGAAACTAATGAAGAAAAAAAAAATAAATCAATCAACTGGGTTAACCCACCAAATCAGGTTAACTCGTCAAACCTGAGATTCGTGTCATGAGAGTGTGATAACTAAATAAAAAAATCAATATTAATGAACTAAATTAAATAAAAAAAGATTAATTAAAAAGAAAAAAACGAAGGAAAAAAACCTACAGGAAGAAAAAAACTAATGAAGAAAAAGAAAAAAAAACGAATTAATCAGGTTAACCCGTCAAACCCGAGATCCGTGTTATAAAAGTTTGATAACTAAATAGAAAAAAGTTTATTATTAACAAACTAAATTTAAAAAAAAATATTAAAAAGAAAAAAAAAAGAAAAAAGCAAAAAAAAAATACTAAAAAAAAAGAGAGATTATTTTAAAAGAAAAAAACAAAGAAAAAAAAAGCCTAAATGAAGAAAAAAACTAATGAAGAAAAAGAAAAAAAATATGAATTAACCGAGTTAACCCTTCAAATCAGGCTAATCCGTCAAACCTGAGATTCGTGTCATGAAAGTTTGATAACCGAATAGGAAAAAAAAAATTTACGGTTAACCTGCATTAGCCGGTTAACCCATCAAATCCGAATCCGTGTCATGAAAGTTCGATAACTAAATAGAAAAAAATTTAACATTAACAAACTAAATTAAACAAAAAAATTAATTAAAAAGAAAAACCAGAAAAAAAATTCAGGTTAACCCGTCAAACCCGGAATCCGTGCCATGAAAGTTTAATAACTAAATAAAAAAAAATTAAACAAAAAAAATTTTCATTAAAAAAAACAAAGAAAAGAAAAGAAAAGAAAAAACAGCTTTAAAAAAACAAAGAAAAAAGAAAAAAAAAAACAGCTTAAAAAAAAAAACTCAACTTTTTTACCGTGAACGCAATGTGCAATCACGAAAAAGACTGAACAGTTTTAGTATATGTTATAATTAACCCGTCAAACCCGGAATACGTGCCATGATAGTTTAATAACTAAATAGAAAAATATTTAACATTAGTTTTTTTTTTTTAAAATATTCATTAAAAAAAAGAAAAAAAAAAGAAAAAAACAAGCTTAAAAAACAAAAAAAACTTAACTTTTTTTCCTGTGAACTGTAATGTACAGTTCACAGCAAACCGCTACGTTTTAGTATATGTTACAATGCAGCTTGCTCATATGGACTACTGGTCGTGACAATGAGTTCATCACCATGCACATTTGCTTCTTGTTCTTCTTAGTAAACCACAAACAAGCTATTCTCATGAAGCTAATAATTACTTCATAGCTCTCTTTAATGAAAAGAATCTCCCAAGCCACAAAGAATCTCACCTCCATATTGTTATCTCAAAAAAGTTCAATCTAATAAAAAAACTGACGAACATGAGGGCATCCTTTGAACTTACCAGCGCGCTGCCAGTGAAAACAGCAGCTTATTTATGAGGGTCTTTCAGAATGCTATGTTTGGTGTCTAGGAGGAGATCGGTTTCTGGTTTTGGTGAAGAGATGTGTGGCGATTGGTTATGGAACAACGAAGAGAAAGAGAGCTTACGGGTCTGCTGCAGCACTTATATTTCAAATCATGATATTATCGATTTTAGTACCAAGTTTATGTTTTCAGTCTGATTTTATCAGTTTTCAGGTTCTTAAAACTATTTTGCAGGATTTCAACAACCTCACTTCCATGTTAGATGCCAACATGTTAAATAGGTGGCTTGTATAAGGAGTTCAATGGGAGTTAAACATGCTTTCTTCATATAAAGTAAGCTTACAGGGTTGGTCAACATCATCAAAGTACAACTCAAACAAACAAAGGGTGATTGGTTTCATAAGATTTATGCAGGGTTCTAGTTCTCTAATCCAATTTTTCAAAAACAAAGTCAACAGATATCAGCCTAATAATAATAAATCTTACTGCTTCGTATGCAAAACAAACAAAATAGAGCCGCTGGGTAAATAGATCCTGCTGTAAAGGATCCCCTTGACATGGTAGCTAGCATCACACTCGATGCACCCGCATCGTCAGTGGATGCCTGTGTCTTAGGTTTCTGCTAATGGCCAGCACCTCACTACTCATATTTGAACTGCACTTTTGAGTACACGTATTAATTTTCCATGTACTGGTAGCTGTCCTGCGGTGATTTATGCTAACGACGATTGTCTCCTTAAGCATAAGTTTATCCGCTAACGGTAATGATTTATGCACACAGATATCTGTCTTCTCTGCGTGTATGCTAACAACGGGCAAAGCTTGCACAACAAACTGGTTTGTAATTCAGTCAATATTTCTTATTTCTGTTACACTTGGAATTAAATTTATTTTCCGGGCATATCTTAATCAATTTTTTGAGTTTTAAAGTTAACAACCATGTAATCGGCTACGAGAGAGAGGTGGTCACATGACTCTTGTTAATGAAGGTGCCAAGAGAGCTTCGGAGATAATAAAGATAAGCATCTCCTTTTCCATGCATGCACAGATAATCACTTCCTTAATTTGATGCCATACTTTAATTATAAGTCTATGTAAGAGTGCAATAAGTGCATTTAACTTTTTTGGTTACTGGGGATCTGCTATTCTGAATTATCTTTACTAATTACTAGATCAGTAGTTGTGCCTTGAAACATATCCCCTCTCTGTTTTTCTCCCATAATTTTCATAGCAAATGCCAATAGTTTTCTTGAAATTAATTATATATTTTCAGAATATTTGTTGAGCGGACCCCTACTGGTGGGTATAAAATTCACTTTGTGGCTTCTAAAGGCCTTTTGGCCGCCTTTGGCAAGGCATCAAAAACTCTGGTTGACATTTTGGTAGAGAGAGGTAATTAAGTAGTTTTCAATATCGAAAATGACTGAACTCCATTGACCAGGTCGGACTTTTACACAGGTGTTCTTTTTGGCAGTCGTAAGTTATTTTCACTTGTGACATGGTTTTTTTTTTCTGCATGCAAAGTCAACAGTACTGCAAGTGTTGGGTTGTGGGAGAATTTTTCAATTTTCAAAAGTTCAAGCTCATTTCCTTTAATTCTATTTGAAGTTCACTTTTTATTAAGGTTTGCGGAGAGATTATCTATAAAATATACTTTTTATTAAGAGATTTATATATAGACATACATGCATGTGAGCTTTCGCAATTTTATTTCAGAATACAAAAGAAAAGGTAACCTTGTGTTCATGGCAAGCTTTTAATTACCTTTCCCTCCTCCATATCCCTCCCCATAACCAGACCCGCTGCCATAACCTGAGCCAGAGCCGGAGCCGGATCCTCCACCCCCACCACCACCTCCTCCTCCTCCTCCTCCTCCACTTCCTTTCCCACCCTTGCCACCGCCACCGCCACCTCCGCTTCCACTTCCACTTCCACTTCCATAGCCTGACCCACTTCCAGATCCAGAGCCCTGACCGCCCCCACCTCCACTGCCGCCGCCGCCACCACCACCACCACCTTCACCACCACCTATCCCACTACCAGAACCATAGCCTGAGCCGCTACCAGACCCATAGCCAGAACCTGACCCATTGCCTCCACCACTGCCACCACCTCCACCTCCGCCACTGCCTCCGCCTCCACCTCCTCCACGACCACCAGCACCATATCCTTCACCGCTCCCGGATCCAGACCCAGAACCATAACCTGACCCAAGTCCTGATCCAGAACCACCACCTCCACCTCCTCCCTGCCCTCCACCTCCACCTCCACTGATTGCCTGCAGTGTCCTAGCAGCAAGGGTGAGGTCTACAATAAGCAAGACCAGGAAAGCAGTCCCTAACAGTACTCTTGGACTTGCCATTTCCAGATTATACTCTCACGGCTCAATGTATCTGTATGTTTATGCGTGTCACTCGCTATATGAGAAACCAGTATGTTTTGTTGACTGGAAATGCTTGAAGTGGTAACCCTATATATAGGCATTTGAAAGGTAACAAGACAAGGTTTTTGAAGAGTGAGGCATTAATTGTAAAGGTAATTACGAGACACGGTTTTTGAAATGTTTCTTAAATTCCCAGTACCTCTCACTTGGTGATCTTGAATATTATAGAAAGGAACGTGTGCTTTGGGTTTCTCTTTTAGTGGAGGGCGTCGGTGGTGGGGTGGTGGTACTGTGGAGGACTGTCTGTTTCTGTCTATATGCAATACAATACAAGCTTTATCCCCACCTTTTCTTTTTTGACTTTGAAGTATCTTATAATATTTGACTTCGGCAATGGAACTAATAGCATGCATTTCCCACTCTTTATCATTCTGTTCATATTTGAACTCCATTTTTTAGCACACGTATTAATTTTCCATGTACTGGTAGCTGTCCTGCGGTGATTTATGCTAACGATTGTCTCCTTAAGCATAAGTTTATCCGCTAACGGTAGTGATTTGTGCACACAGATAGCTGTCTACTCTGCGTGTATGCTAACAATGGGCCAAGCTTGCACAACAAACTGGGTTGTAATTCAGTCAATATTTCTTATTTCTGTTACACTTGGAATTAAATTTATTTTCCCACAATATCATAGACACTTTCCATCATTGAATATAAATAGATCTGTGCTTAAAAACCGTGTTCGAATGTCTGACTTATATTTTAAAACCTTGGAGCCTGTTCTGGTGCATGATAGCACACCATCCTTGCATCACTGCTAGCAGAATGTTAGGCCAGATATCTGCGTGGTTGATATACTGAACAGTCTTCTACTGCTGCACAGATTGAATTTCAGTTCCACATGCACATATCATCACTTCCTTCAATGGCGTGCTTTAATAAGTCTATGTAAGAGTTCAAGAACATTTACTTTTTTTATTATCGGGGATCTGCTATTCTGAATTATCTTTACTAATTAATAGAGTGGTTGTGCCTTGAAACATATCCTCTTTTTTTTCTTCCACATTTTTTCTTGAACAAAACGTGTTAATAGCAAATGCCAATAATTTTCAACTTTGGTGCGCTTGTTGATGAGAGCACTATCTCACTATCAAAATTTTTAGATTGATGGACGGAATGTTTTTTCTATATTTAAACTCACAGCACTAATTTTCCCGACCTGCTCACAACGAAAATCATCCTTCAAAATAACTCTCGTAGGTAGTTTGCGGTATGTCAGTAATAATTTTACGGATATATTTATTGACAGATAAAGTGTGCAATAAACAAATAAATTATCAGCTTCATTCCATCAGGATTTGCATCGATAAATATAACATATCACCGTATTATAAATGTGTTAGAAGAGGAAATATGTATTATTAATATATTGACTTATCGTGTGTAGTATGCTACACCGTAACACATGTACTATCCTAATTATATAAATAGCAAAGGTGGTTATTTTATTCGGTTAAGCCTCTCAATTATCACAAACCTTGTTTCAACTTAGTATCAAAGCTAATTTATCTTAACGGATTTATTCTTCAAACGGCAACCCCTCTACTGCTTCTCTGCAACAAAATCGTCTCCTTTGTTTGTTGTCTATTGCTACTTCTCCATCAGCTAATTTGTAAACCCTGGAAAAAAAAATAAAATAAAGGTTGCTTAAATTGAAAACTAACTACATGAGAAATAAAAGTGAAGAAATTCATGCGTATGGTTAAATAAAAGACAGGAATTCAGAAATTTTTAAATACAATTTCCTGGCAAAATAATTCGAGACATTATAATAAGCCCGATAATGTTGAGGGTTGGATTTAATTGAAGAGAATAATACACTTAAAGAAAATGGGGCCTAAATACAAATAAGAGAAATTATAGAGTATAAATACTCTCTCCTCACCAAAAATCTACAGGAACCATAAGGAGAGAAAATATGGAGTTTTGTACCCATTCTTGCAAAATCAAGAGAAAAACACTAAAATTTCAAGAACCCATCCAAGATTAAGGGTTTATAGATGGGATAATCACTTGTGAGCAAGGGATTAACAAGAAATTGAACAAGAAAAAAAAAAGGAGGGAGTTGAAAATCTTCAACTGGTTGAAGATCAAAATCATAATTCGTACCGGGTAAGGTGTTCTAAACATGATCTTAAAAATTAATTTTAAATTTGATAATGAATTGATGCCTTGATATTGAATTATATGTTAGGGTTCCTAGACATGAATTGAGAAAAAAAGTACTTATTGTTAAAATTAAGTTAATTCATGTGTGGTACGTAGTTTATGAAAGTATTGTGTGAAGGGAAGGGGGTGATGAATCTGGACAGACTTGTCTCCTAACTTTTAGTGAGAGTTTGGGTAGGAGGATGAGGGTATTAGGGTCGGGTTCCTCGTAGAAATTGTAGATTTAGATGTTAGCTAACCAAAAAAACTGGTCTTGCTCAATTTGGAGATGTAGAACTCCGCAGTTATGGGTTACCAACCGAGACCGAGTCGTGATCGATTCTCAGGGCAAGAGGGACCGATTAGTTGATGAGCAATTTTGACTATCTTGGAGGTAGAACTGGGTTCTCCTTCCTTCGTAGAACTTGTAGCCTCGTGTCTTTGCTTTCCAACGAGATCAATCTCACTTAAAATGGAGTTCTAGAACTCTAGATATAGTTAAAAATATGATAAGTGTTCAGACAGTAACAGTTGGACAATAACAGTTCAATGTCTAGACAAGAACGGTTGGACAAGAATAACTTGGACAACAACAACTTGGACAATAACAGTTCAATGTCTAGGTTGGACAGTAATAGTTGGACAGTAACAATTCAATGTCTAGGTTGGATGAAAGAATAGCTTGACAAGAATGAGTTGAATGTCTAAACAACAACGGTTGGACAGTAACAGTTCAATGTCTAGGTTGGACATCAACGGTTGGACAGTAACATCTCAATGTCTAGGTTGGACATCAACAGTTGACAGTAACAGTTCAATGTCTAGACAACAATAGTTGGACAGTAATAGATGGACAATAATAGTTCAATGTCTAGACAAAGAACGGTTGGACAACAACAGTTGGACAATAACAGTTCAATGTTAATGAAGGTGGTTACCTGACTCTTGTTAATGAAGGTGCCATGAGAACTTCCGAAATAATAAAGATAAGCATCTCCTTTTCCATGCAAGCACATATTATCACTTCGTTAATTTGATGCCATACTTTAATTATAAGTCTATGTAAGAGTGCAATAAGTGCATTTAACTTTTTTGGATATTTGTTTTGCAAGTTAACGTAGTTTGTCGGTTTATGCATGCTCCTATAGATTCTCATTGGGGTGCTGTTAAACGCATTCTGCGTTATCTACGGGGTATGGCTACTTATGGTTTACATATCACTCGCAGTTCCTCATTTGATCTACATGGCTTTATAGATGCAGATTGGGCAGGTAGTATTAATGATCGAAAATCCACAGGTGGTTATCTTGTCTTCTTTGGTCAGACTCCGATTTCATGGAAATCAAGCAAGCAACGCATCGTTGCTCGCCCCTCCACCGAGGCTGAGTATAAAGCCTTGGTAGATGGCACTGCTGAGGTTATCTGGCTTCATTATATATTGAGTGATCTGCAGATTCGCTCTACTTTTGCTCCTACTAATTGGTGTGATAATCTCGGCGCTACTTATTTATCTGCAAATCCTATCTTTCATGCTCGTACTAAACATGTTCACTACACCATTAAACAGTTTTACCGATGGATTGATTCCATCGGTGTAAGGCATGACATCCATCGGTAAAATTATTACCGACGGTCTCACTGATGGAATCCGTCTGTCGGGATACTAATCATCGGTAATTCCCCATTCCATCGCTAATTCTGTCGGAAATAAAAAAAATCAACCACTGACGAAACACTGACGGTCTTACAGAAGGTGACGCGTGGCAAAAAAAAAATTCCCGCGAGAACATTACCGACGGAATACATCCGTCTCGCATTTTCAACGGTAATCACCGACGGACTATCCGTCGGTGATGGTGGCATGGCGATAAATGTTTCAGAACTCTGTCAAATACCGACGGAAATATGCCGTTGGTAATAATAATGGTAAACATCGACGGAATATGTCCGTCAGTAATTATGGCATGGGTGGTAATTGTTTGGCAACTCTCGGTAAAATACCGACGGCCGGGATCCGTCGGTAAAGCTGTTGGTATGTATTTAAAATATATATAAAAAAATAATTTATTAATAGTAAAAAAACTTAATAAACAAATAAATTTGTATTAAACATTAAAATATAAAAATAATGTTAAATAATATTCATTGCAAATTTAATGTGTTTAAAAAACAAAATTAAACTAGAATAGCGGCGAAGCTAGAGGAGGAGGAGGAGGAGGAGGAGGAGGCTGGTTGTTCCCAAGACCGTACGGTAAAAAAGGAGCTGCACATGTATCATCACCCATCCTTGATCTAATCTCCATGACCATTTGACGAAGCTGATCATAATTCGTCGAGAGTTGTTCATATTGTTGTTTCAAGGCCATGAACTCCTCAGACTTGGTACTCGATACTGATGGAGATCTCCCAATGGTTGAGACACTACGGGTCGACCGCAAGTTTTTGACCGTAGTGTTGGAGAGCCCGTAGACCCGATTTTTTCGGGTCCACCGGACGATCCCACCTCCATCCACAAATCCGAATCGAAATTCGGATGGGTCGAAGGATCATCCCCATATCTCTCCCTCAACCGGCTATTATAGGTCTCCTGAAAATTAAAAAAAAATCATCATATTCAATTTAAGAAAATAATAACTTACTAAATAAAATGATTGAACGAACATACCACGAAGTGCTGAGCACGATTGTCCACGAACTGCTGCACCCCCTCTTGGCGGTCTTGACTCCTCACATGCGTCTTTACAAATAGCTCCATTGGGCTTGGCTCACGTCCAAGAGACGCAGCCTGTAAGGAAAAAATAGGTTGTAAGTTAAATATATTTGTAAGCAACGACAAATTAATTAACGATATATTTCATTAAATTAATCTTACCATCTGCTTTCCATGTGCACTGAACAGGACGGAGTCGCCGGTGTGCGTGGTCACCGAACCATGAATTTTCTGGTTCTGGTTCCGGTTCCGGTTGTCGGCGCTAAATTGTGAGCGCCGTGAGAACCGCTCTGAGGTCACGTGCTCAATATATGCCGTCCAAATATCTCCCGAGATGAATGGCGGTTTGAATTCTCGCCAAACCGCCACCTCATTCCATCCTTTAAGACCGTTATCCCTCGCATGTCTTTTTGATTTTTTTCCCCACAATATCATAGACACTTTCCATCATTGAATATAAATAGATCTGTGTTTAAAAATCGTGTTCGAGAAAATTGTGTCTTTTTGAGTTTCACTCTTCTTTTTTCTATGTCAAGGATCTTGTCATAATCCATTTTTGGGTTATTCCCCAATTCACATTTTTTTTCTCTATTCAAAAAATTCAAAAAAAAATAAAAAATATTATCAAAAAAATATAACAGTGAAAAGAGGATGCCAGAGCGCCCTAAAAATGATTAAAAATTGGTTGAGGAGGTTCAAAATTACAAAGATTAAAATTTGGCAGTATTTTATTTACTGATGAGAGCCCTATTGACAAAAAAAATTCAATTTGAAGAAGAAAAGTCCAAAATCAGATGTTTATAGACTCAATTAAATTTTATTGAAGGTTTAATTGAATTTATGGAGGGTTTGATTATAAGAAAAATTGATCTTGAAGTCAATTTAGGCTTTAATTGGAAGAAATTAAAGGTCTGGGGTCAAATTATAATTTTTTAGAGTTAATTTGGTCAAATCAGGGGCTTAATTGCATAAATATTGAAGTTTGATGGCCAATTAGGGACTTAATTGAAGAAATCCGAAACTAAGGACCAAATTGGAAAAGGCGCGTAAATAGAGGGGCTGTAATTAAACCGAATCAGGGGCCAAATTGAAGAAATTAGAAGTTTATTGCTCAATTGAGGGTCAAATTGCATAAATTCAAGACTAAGGACCAAAGTGAAAAAGGCGGCCAACCTCAGGGCCGCTGTTTGCTTTTTAGCGGGGATGCAATTGCATTGATTTTTAAATCAAAATTGCAATTGAGGACTCGATTGAACAAATCACAAATTGAGGACTGATTTGTACTCTGACATGTTTTTTTGCCGCCTTTTCCTTTTAAATGAAACGGCGCGTTTTGTAAAAAAGGGCGCCGTTTCATGCATTGTTCATAAAAAAAAAGGCCCGAAATGGTGCCGTTTTGAATGGCACTGCAGACTTTCTTCTTCCCCTAGACGTGCAGAGAAACAGGGGAAGGAAGCTGCGTTCCCCTGTATTTTCACTGCCTTTCTTCCTCCTTTTAGTTCAAAAGGACGCCGACCAAGGACCCTTACTTGCCCAAAACTTTCCACGTGTTGGAGGGGCGGCAGCACAGTGGCCACCCCGTCCTCTTTCTCCCCTGTTTTTGCCTATAAAAACGGGGAAGCACAAGAGAAAAGAGGCAGAAAAAAGAGAGGGATAGAGAGGAGAGAACCAAGAGAGAAAAAAGAAAAAAAAGAAAAAGAAGAGAAGAAAAAAAAGAAAAAAATAGGGAAGAAACGGTGAGAACCGTCATCGCCGACACCTCCATTGTCGCCGCGCACCGCGTCCCGCCACCTCCACCGCCGCCGCCAAAGATCGTGAGCCACCGCAGCCACCCTTCTTCCCTCTCCTCGTCCACCTTCTTCTTCTTCTTCTTCTTCTTCTTCTTCTTCTTCTTCTTCTTCTGCGTCTTCTTCTCCACTGTTCACGTTGCATGTGAACAGTGGAGAAGCCCACTGTTTAATGGGTTGGCATCGCCGGGCCAGCCCAAAATGGTTGGGCCGAGTCCGGCCCAATTAAAAAAAAAAATTTCCTTTTCAAAAAATTGTAATTGTTTTCCGTGTTTTGTTTACTAAATTTTGTTTAGTATTTGGTTGGTATTTTTATACCGAAAAAAAAATACAAATCTGGTATCCAAATTCTCGGTTTTCGTCAAAACTTCCAAAATACAAACAAACTTGAAAAATAGAAAAAAATATTTTTGTGCATATGACCAAGTGTCTCAAAGCTAAAAATCATATTGTGTTTTTCATACACCAAAAAAACAATGTTTTAGCATGCATTTTGACTTTAATAACAAGTTTATTAAAGTCAAGAGAACATTGGCCAAAATTTCAAAAACAACCAAAATTTTATTTTGTTTGTCTTTTAGTATCTGGGGTACGACATTATACGTGATACGTATTCCGGATATTAAATTTTTTTTTTTCGAACGCTAGATCGGTTAAGTTTTAACCCCATTAAGATAAGAATCTCCTTATCGAGGAGGGCTTTTCTTGACCCTTTAGACGGACTAATAATTAGAAAACGCAACCAAAACCTAAGATTTTATCAGACAAGAAAACAATGCGGTTTACCTTAGGTAGTGCGTAGTTGGGGTGCTAATACCTTCCCTTTATGCAACCAATCTCCGTACCCCATCTCTGAGACCAGCTAGTGTTCCTAGTGACCAGAATACTAGGTGGCAGCTCCCAGTCCATATTTTACTGATAAGAGACAAGAATTCCTTGTCTCTCTATATTTGCCAGATATACCTTTACAATTTTTCCTTAAGAGTGGTGGACGATCGCCGCGACGCCGCACACGTGCGACAGATCTCATAACCAAGATAGTTCTTCTTTCCAAGAGTAAAGATGTCCTCTATATCCTTATCGATTTCTTTGCCACGTCTGTCGATGTTTGGCATCATCGCCTCGATCATCCCAGCTCTCGTGTTCTAAGTCTCTTAGCGTCAAATAAAAAGGTTGTCTGTACTTCTCATCTTTTAAATTTTCAATGTCAAGCGTGTCCGTTAGGAAAATCATCTCGTCTGTCTTTAGGCCCTATGAGTCATCAAACATCTGCTCCTCTTGAACTTGTTTTTAGTGATGTGTGGGGCCCTGCTCCTATGTTATCTTCAGATGGTTTTTGTTATTTTGTTATTTTTATGGATGCGCATACGAAATTTATCTGGTTTTATCCTTTTGTCCTCAAATCTGATGTCTTCAATACGTTTCATCAATTTCAAGTCTTCGTCGAACGACAATTCTCTCAAAAAATTAAATCTGTTCAAACTAACTAGGGTGGTGAATATCGTAAATTAAATTCATTTTTTAAAACCATTGGTATTCATCATCTCCTTATATGCCCACATACACATGAACAGAATGGTACTGTTAAGTGTCGTCATCGTCACATTGTTGAAACTGGTCTTACCTTTCTTGGTCAGTGTAAGGCACCTTTAACATTTTGGACTTATGCTTTTGAAACCTCTGTTTACCCCATTAATCCTATGCCCACACCGGTTTTGCGCAACAAATCTCCTTTTGAATGTCTGCTTCGTCAACCACCTAATTATGATTTTTTACATATTTTTGGATGTCTATGTTTACCCTTCCTTCGATCTTATAATGCTCATAAGTTAGATTATCGCTCTACTCCATGTGTGTTCTTAGGCTATAGTTCGTCTCATCTAGTGTATTGTTGTCTTGACTTATTGTCTAAGTGTCTCTATGATGCAACCATATTATTCGATAGTTTCACCCATATTTAACTAGTGTTTTGCCTATGTTTTATATATAAAATGTCTTGATATTCTTTGTTTTATGTTTTGAAGGCACTTTTGGATGAAAGATGCAAAAAGGAGTAAATTGGAGGTAATTGACAGATTTGATCTTCAGTCGATGTTTTGTGCAGAGCGTGAGCTCTAAAGGTCGAAATGAAGTGATTCTAGTGGCATTAAAAAGCTAATATCTATACCTTTCTGGAAATCTAAGGCAAGAAAATAAAATAGAGAAGAGCATGGAAATCACAGCCTTCAAAGTCAAATCTCACAATCTGCCAGTGTTGACCTTTGGTCATTCCGACTTGAATATCTGGAGCTACAGAAGTCCAATTGTTGCAAACTCAATTGTTTTGGATTCCTGAATCAAAGGCCTATCAACACTCCACATTGCAGCCAGAAACGATGTCATATGAGGGAGATATGATTTTTCAAAGATGACAACTGAAATGTGCCAGCAAACAGGTTTCGTGAAGAAACGAGTCCAAATTATGTTCCGAAGCATCTAAACCGACATCCAAGTTTTTATTTCAAAAATTTAGCTCCTCTAAGTCAAAGCTTGAAGATTTCATGCAAGGCTATTTCTCCCTTTTTAGGAAAATAGTTATTGAAGGACTTAAATGTAAACTGTCTACTGAAGGGAGGACTATTTTGTAAAATAGAGACTAGGGTTTCCTAGGATATAAAAAGAATGAGAGAAGAGAAGGGGCAGCCAACCAAGAGGAGAAAAATGCCCCCCTCCTCTAAGAAACCGGAAATCATGCATTCCTCCTTCTTTTTTATTAGTTGTTCAACAAACATGCAAGGCTAAACTTGTTTTCTTGGTTGCAAGGACACGGAAACCTTCGGATTTCAAGAACTCGTGAGATTTATTTTACCTTTTCTTTTTATTTTATATGATGAATATGTTTGTTCTCTTATGCTTATTTTTCCTATGATTGTTTATTTTAATTGCTAGAGCGGACTCTAAGTTATTATTATAGACAATCTATTGCTAAGTTTGATATCAAAACCGGAGTTGTGGTATATGAACTTGTGAAGCAACTGAGTTTAATAATTGTGGCGGATCTACATTATTAATCTTAGGGACAAAATTCAATCAAATCAAACATAGACTACGGACAGTTATGTTTTCTTAATTAATCAACTTATCTAGTTTTTAAGGTTGCCATTGAATTAAATTACTAGTGCGGACACTGTGGTTGTTTGATGGTTAGGGTTAGTTATACGGCAGATCCGTTAACTAACCAATGTTAAGAAGAGATAAATATTCAGAATATAAATTGATGTTTCGTTTCCATGATCGCCTTCTGTTTTTTGTAGGTGGATGTGTGCTTGCAACCAAGGTTTGTTCTCTTGATAATTTTCTCGATTTTATTAAATTTCGTTTGATAGTTTTCTTTTTTCTTTTGCTTTTACCCTAGATAACGTCCAAACCCCCCAAATTGCATATCATCTAGCATAAAAATCCGACTTGAATCTTCCTCATGGGATCGACCCCCTGCTTGCTCTATACTATCTTGTGTGTTGTGTTTGAAGTTAGGATAATTAATTTGTGCGACCGCAACATCGCAATAAATTTTGGTGCCGTTGATCTGGGGAAGTAATTTTAGTTGATTCTTGTGCTATTATTTTTATTTGTTAGTGATTGTTATTTATTTTTCTAAAAAAAAAGAGAAACAAAATTTTTTTCTTGTGCATGGTCTCTGTTCATTTATGGCAACGGTACTATTCAAAACGTATATTTTGGTGGAATTAGGTATCGACCTTTTGTTTCCTGAAGGAAAACGATGTTCTGAACAGGACTAGTTGTTAACTACTAGCCCCACCCTATCGAGGCCAAATTCCTCTGTTTTCGAGGGTTTTTAGGCAGTTTTAGTTTTCTAGCATAGGATTTTTGTACAATTTGCATTGTTTTCGATCTTTTGTATGGTTGGTTTCTTTTGAGTTTTCTTGACAATTTATGCATGTAGCCCATTCTACTAACCAGATTCCAGTGCAGGTGGATCTCGAAATAGAAAACACTTTACACAGGTTACGAAAGGAAGCTCGCGTCAACACCATGGCTGTTGAACGACTACAAACACTCAAGGAGCTTGCTGCTCCTAACATGGAAAATCAACCATTATGCATCAACATCGACAATAATGTAAACTTTGAGCTCAAATCTGGTTTTATACATTTGCTACCAACATTCAATGGTCTTGCAGGTGAAGATCCTCATACTCATCTCAAGAAGTTCCATATGGTTTGCGTTGGCATGAAACCGAATGGAGTTGATGAATAACATGTTAAGTTGGAAGCTTTCCCTTTCTCTTTAAAAGGGGCAAGAAAGGCATGGTTTTTCTCTATTCTCCCAGGTTCCATTGCAACTTGGAATGCCATGAAGAAGATTTTTCTTGAAAAGTATTTCCCAAAGATCTCAAGTAGCCAACATAAGAAAAGAAATATGTGGGATTCGACAATCTCATAGAGAGACACTTTTTGAGTATTGGGAAATATTTGAGCAACTGTGCATTCAATGCCCTCATCATCAAATACCCGATCAGCTGCTCATTCAAAATTTTTATGAAGGATTGATGCCTACCGACCGTAGTATCATTGATGCTGCAAGTGGAGGGGCATTGGTAGATAAGACACCCGAGGCTGCATGCCAATTGATCTCAAACATGGAGCCAACTCGAAACAATTTGGCACGCGTGGAGACTTCGCAAACAAACGAGTAAATGAGGTAAGTATTTCTAACCTTGAAAATAAATTTAATGATCTTACTTCTCTTGTGTGTTCTTTGGTTTGTGGAAATGTACAGCAGGTGAAAGTTTGAAGCATATGTTCCTTATAAGGACATACCTCGATATGTGCCCAACAATGCAAGAAGATTACATTGAACAGGTTCATGCAGTTGATAGAGGATTCAACAGACAGCCCCAGCGTAAACATGATCCCTTTTCCAACACGTACAATCCCGGATGGAGAGATCATCCAAACTTATGCTATGGGAACCCACCTCAACAAGGCAATCAAGGCCGACAGTTCCATCCCCATGGATTTCAATCCTAACAGAATTATCAAGCGAGATAGCCCCTTCCATTCACAAACTTCAATGTTATGGGGTTGTTATCCAGTGATGATCTTCGTGAGATGATGAAAACTTTGGCTTCTAACACTGTGACCTTGCAACAAAATGCCATGTCTTTTCAACAGGAAATAAGGTCAAGTATTCACAACTTGGAGAAGTAAATGGGGCAAGTAGCTTCAAGTGTGGGGAAATCGGAAGCACAAATGAATGGAAAATTGCCCTCCCAAGCATTGAATCCAATAGAGAATGTTAGTGCGATCATGCTGCGAAGTGAGAATGAACTTGAAGTAGAAAGGTAGAAACAAATTGAGATGGAGAAAGAAGAAGAGATAGAAACCGAATTGAGTACAAAGAAGGAACATCCTCCTCCTCCACAAACTAAAACATCGACCAACACTCCAAAGGTAACTCCTCACTCAATGAATTCCAATTTTAAAACAATTCCACCCTTTTTCGTGAGTTCTTCTAGGTCAAAGAAAGAGGATAAAGAAAAAGAGATTTTAGAGGTTTTCAAGAAAGTAGAACTCAACATTCCTTTGCTTGATGCTATCAAGAAAATTCCCAAGTATGCCAAATTCTTGAAGGAGTTGTGTACTACCTAGAGAGCTTTCAAATTGAAAGGTCATGAAATGGTAAGTATGGGTGAAATTGTATCTGCTGTTGTTCAAAATAATATGCATTTCAAGCAAAAAGACCCAGGTGCGTTTAGTATCCCATGTGTTATTGGTAATGCTAGTTTCAAAAGGGCCTTGTGTGATTTAGGTGCATCCATTAGTGTTATACCTAAACATGTTTATGATTCTTTTAGTGTTGAGCCTTTGAATAAAACTAGCATTGTAATACAACTTGCGGATCGTAGTTTTGTTTACCCACTTGGTGTGATAGAAGATGTCCTAGTCAAGATTAATAGTTTGGTCATTCCATGCGACTTTTTTATTCTTGATATGAACATGATTCTTGTGATTCATCAAACAACACTCCTATATTGTTTGGGAGACCATTCTTGAAAACTGCTAATACAAAAATTGATTGTGGTAAGGATACTTTGTCTATGGAGGTAAGAGATGAAAAAATTGAATTTAATTTTCATGATGCAATGACATATCCTTATAACAATGTTTATTCTATCACATGTTATGACCAAGTTGATAAGTGTGTGCAAACAAGTTTGTGATTTTGATAGTGAGGATGGATTAAGCGTAGCTTTGAGCTATGGCTATGATTTTACTAAGATAGAAGAGATGGAGAGGCATATATGTGTTCCCCAAAACGTGCATGAATCAACATTGGCTTTGCAAGCTTTGCAAACTGTTCCCCATGATGCAGGAGTCATTCACCCTATCATGGACAGTGAATGGGTAGCGCCTATCCTTTTGGTGCCCAAAAAGATTGGAATTACGTTGGAAGAAATACAAAATGATGCTTATGAGAATGCAAGGATTTACAAAGAAAAGATCAAAAGTCTTCATAACCGAATGATTACAAGAAAATAGTTTAATATTGGAGACAAAGTCCTTCTTTATCGTTCGCGTTTGAAACTTTTTCCTGGAAAGTTGCGCTCTCGTTGGATTGAACCCTTTGTTGTTTCTAATGTTTTTCTTTATGGTACAGTTGAAATTACAAGTTTAGAAACCAACAAAGTACTCAAGGTTAATGGGCATCGCTTGAAACCTTTCTATAAAGATTAGACGGTAGAACTCACCGTTTCTGTGGAGTTAGCTAAATCAATCTATAAAGAATGAGCATGCAACATGTCAAGCCAATGACTTAAAACAAAAGCGCTTACTGGGAGGCAACTCAAAGATAGAAAAAAAAAAAACAGATTTGCTTTCTTTTTCCCTTATCTTTTATTTTCGCATTTTACTTTATTTTTTTCATTCTCCTATATTCCTTTTCTTTTATTTCAACATTAAGGACAATGTTGTGTTTTAAGTGTGGGGGTATTGGGAGAATGTTGGTTTCTTATTTTGATTTTCTTTGTTGTTAAAAAAAAAACAAATTTCTATGTTTGATCTTTTGAACTCCTATTGGTTTATGAGAATGTGAGTATTATATATGAGAATTAATTGAGATAGTTGAAGATATAAATCGAATGAAGGAGTGTGCAAGCAAGTTTTAAGGTTTAATTGGTTTAGGGATTGACTTTGAGAATATGCCATGTGACTTTATAGTGTTATAAAATGCAAGCTTTTGAGCCTTCAACATTATATTCTTTGATTGTAAATTCTTCCAATGAGATGTATCTCTAGAACTTGCTTCATATCTTGTTGAGATTATATTCATATTACATATATACATGAAGATGATAAAGGCATTAGGAATTTTAACCACTTGAGCCAAAAAGCCAACCTAAAGCATATTATCCTTAGTGAGCCCCTTTTGAGCTTGTTTATCTTTTCTTTGCTTTATCCATATATAAACCTTAACTTTTTATATGTTTTCCTTCTCCCCTGGCCAAGGATTAGTAGAGCATATACTTGTGATATCTCATGGAATTATGATTGGAAATTATGTGAAAAGAAAGAAGAAGTGATGCTTGATGAAAAGATGGGTAAAGTTGCCAAATATGAAAAACAAAAAGAAAAGAAAAGAAAAGAAAAAAGAAGAAGTGTTCCTTTATGTTCTTTAAGATTTTATGTTGAAAGAACTTGAAATCAAAAGAAGTTAAGCATTGGTGATTAAAGATGGAAAATTTATGTGCTTTGATGGAATATCTTGTTTGAAATATGATTTTTCAGAATGCTCTACTTTTGGTTTGAACATTTTCTTTTACTCTCTTTTACCTCACCTTAACCCTATTACAACTGGAAAATAAGACCTTTTGATTAATGCAATGCTTGTAATATGTTAGTAATAGAGATGAGATTGAAGAGCAAGCTTATGATAGAACATATTCATTGATTGAATTTGAGAGATTAAAACACATAAGCCGTAAACACGTGAGTGTTGGAGTGTATATCAATGAGAGGACCTATCACTTTGACATGACATAGATTTCATTTAAATCCCGACGATTAATTGAGTTTTGAAGTTTGCATGTAAATAAATTCATGAAAATTTATACTCTTTATCCTTCTTGATTGTGTTCTTGGTTATAATGCATATATTCTTGAATATTGATGGGAGATTAGGAGATTAGTCATAATGGTTTGATTTGATTTAACTTCAATTTGATTTTACCTATCCTTTCTCGAGGACGAGCAAGAGCTAAGTGTGGGGGTATTTGATGCAACCATATTATTCAATAGTTTCACCCACATTTAACTAGTGTTTTGCCTATGTTTTATATATAAAATGCCTTGATATTCTTTATTTTATGTTTTGAAGGCACTTTTGGATGAAAGATGCAAAAAGGAGTAAATTGGAGGTAATTGACAGATTTGACCTTTAGTCGATGTTTTGTGCAGAGCGTGAGCTCTAGAGGTCAAAATGAAGTGATTCCAGTGGCATTAAAAAGCTAACATCTGTCCCTTTCCGGAAATCTAAGGAAAGAAAATAAAATAAGGAAGAGCATGGAAATTGCAGCCTTCAAAGTCAAATCTCGCAATCTGCCAGTGTTGACCTTTGGTCATTCCAACTTGAATATCTGGAGCTACAGAAGTCCAATTGATGCAAACTCAATTGTTTTGGATTCCTGAATCAAAGGCCTATCAACACTCCACATTGCAGCCAGAAATGATGTCATATGAGGGAGATATGATTTTTCAAAGATGACAACTGAAATGTGCCAGCAAACAGGTTTCGTGAAGAAACGAGTCCAAATTATGTTTCAAGCATCTAAACCGACATCCAAGTTTTTATTTCAGAAATTTAGCTCCTCTAAGTCAAATCTTGAAGATTTCATGCAAGGATATTTCTCCCTTTTTAGGAAAATAGTTATTGAAGGACTTAAATGTAAACTGTCTACTTAAGGGAGGACTATTTTGTAAAATAAAGACTAGGGTTTCCTAGGATATAAAAAGAATGAGAGAAGAGAAGGGGGGCAGCCAGCCAAGAGGAGAAAAATGCCCCCCTCCTCTAAGAAACTAGAAATCATGCATTCCTCCTTCTTTTTTATTAGTTGTTCAACAAACATGCAAGGCTAAACTTGTTTTCTTGGTTGCAAGGACACGGAAACCTTCGGATTTCAAGAACTGTGAGATTTATTTTATCTTTTCTTTTTAGTTTATATGATGAATATGTTTGTTCTCCTATGCTTATTTTTCCTATGATTGTTTATTTTAATCGCTAGAGCGGACTCTAAGTTATTATTGTAGACAATCTATTGCTAAGTTTGATATCAAAACCGGAGTTGTGGTATATGAACTTGTGAAGCAACTGAGTTTAATAATTGTGGCGGATCTATGTTATTAATCTTAGGAAGAACATTCAATCAAATCAAACATAGACCGCGAAGAGTTATGTTTTCTTAATTAATCAACTTATCTAGTTCTTAAGGCTGCCATTGAATTAAATTACTAGTGCGGACACTGTGGTTGTTTGATGGTTAGGGTTAGTTATATGGTGGATTCGTTAACTAACCAATGTTAAGAAGAGATAATTATTCGAATATAAATTGATGTTTCGTTTCCATGATCGCTTTTGATTTCGTAGGTGGATGTGTGCTTGCAACCAAGGTTTGTTCTCTTGATAATTTTCTAATTTTATTAAATTTCATTTGATAGTTTTATTTTTTCTTTTGCTTTAGCCTAGATAACGTCCAAACCCCCCCAAATTGCATATCATCTAGCATAAAAATCGACTTGAATCTTCCTCGTGGGATCGACCCCTTGCTTGCTCTATACTATCTTGTGTGTTGTGTTTGAAGCTAGGGTAATTAATTTGTGCGACCGCGACATCATAACACTCTACATCTCCCGTCATGTTCGATTTAATGAATACATGTTCTGTTTCTCGAGTCTGCCCGTCTCCCTACACCCACCAGGCATACCCATCCACCTACCACTGTCACACACCTTCCCTCGCTCGCCGTCTTTCCATCTACCACAGCATCAGCCCCACCACCCACTTCCTCTCTCCCTACTGTCCCCTTATCACCATCTGCTTCCATATCTATTTGATCATTTTGCAGGTACAGGGTCTGCAACGTCGGTGATGTCTATGTTAGCGTCTCCTTCAGCTACTATCTCTCCAAAGACGATTATCCAGCTCTTTCTCTCCATCCAAATCATTTTCCATGTCTTTACCAGGTCTGAACCTCTCTGTTGAACTGTCTAATTATACTCTTCTACGGCAACCGTCCCCTATTCAGACCCCTGCTCCTCCAGCACAGTGACAACACCCCGTGGTCTTGCGTCCCTGACATAACAGATCGCCAACATCACTTCAATTGTCGCTTCTTCCTCACAGCCTCCAGCTTCACGGGTAATGTCTCCCTCCACTCTCGAACCTCTTACTTTTAAAAAGGTTGACTATTTTATGTGCTGGCATACTGCCATGAAGTCTCAAATTGCAGCTTTACATACCAATGGTACTTGGTACCTTTTGATCCCTTCATGAATATGGTTGGCTGTCGATGGGTGTATAAAATAAAGCGCCGAGTTGATGGTGCTATTGACCACTATAAGGCTTGTTTGGTTGCACATGGGTTCACTCAACAGGAAGGCATTGATTACTTAGAAACCTTCAGTCCTGTTGTTAAACTGACTACCATTCAGTTAGTTCTCACTATTGTCGTGTCCAAAAGATGGCAAATTTGACAACTTGATGTCCACAATGCCTTCCTCAATGGTTCACTTCGAGAGGTTGTTTACATGGCACAACCCTCAGGTTTTGTAGACTCTACTCTGCCAAATCATGTATGTCTTCTTAACAGGTCTCTGTATGGTCTAAAACAATCCCCTCGGGCTTGGTACACCCGCTTGAGTGACTTGCTTCAGACTAATGGTTTTCGAGCTTCCCAGTTTGATACCTCTCTCTTTGTTCTGATGAGGAATCATGATATTTGCTATCTGTTTGTCTATGTCAATGACATCTTGCTTACCGGTAACAACTTTGCCTTAATTCATTGCCTTATTGCCTTCTACTGGTGGATATATTGTTTTTCTTGGTACCATACATGTTTCATGGAAATCTGGAAAGCAATGCACTATTGCTCGCTCCTCCAATGAAGCAGAGTATAACGCTTTGCCTGATGGTACTGCTGAGGTTCTTTGGCTATGCTATCTTCTAACATATCTGTGCTTCTCCCCTAGTTCTATTACTACTATCTGGTGCGATAATTTGGGTGCTACTTATCTGTCTGCTAATCCAATTTTTCATGCTCGAACAAAACATGTTAAAGTTGATTATCACTTTGCTCGTGATGGGGTGGCCAAAAAAGAGATTCAAATTCGCTTCATCTCCTCCAAAGATCAATTAGCATGTTTTTACTAAGCCATTATCTTACTCTACATTTGCTCTTTTACATTCCAAGCTTCATGTGGATAACCCACCTTCAGCTTGAAGGAGTGTATTATGGAATGTGTTAGAATAGGAAATATTGTATTATTAATGTATTGACTTATTGTGTGTAGTATGCTACACCGTAAAACATGTACTTCCCTAATTATATAAATAGCAGAGGTGGCTATCTCATTAGGTTAAGCCTCTCAATTATCACAAACCTTGTTTCAACTTACCGACAGAAAATCCGTATGTCATTCCATCGATGAGTTTTTTTATCCGTCGGTATTTCCTTCGGTGAATTTGACTTATAATTATGAAATAGACCGTCTATTATTCTGTCATTCAATAAATAATAGTAGTGATATTTGCAATAATTCTTTTCCAATTCTTTAAAATATATTGACGAATTTAGACCGTTGGTAACCCCGTTAGTAATAATTTAAAAATATTTTTTAAAAAAACTATTAAACACAAATCGAAAATAAATTGAATTAATATAAAAATCAAATATTTGTTACAAATTTAAATATTTATAAGTTCAAATAAAATTAATCTAGAATAGAGGTGTTGGAAGAGAAGGAGAAGGCAAGTCTTTGTTGGGACCGTGGGCCGAATAAGATGGAGCACATGTATCACTTATATGTGATCTCGTCTCCATTTATACAATCATTAAAGAATAGAAAAATAAAATTAAAAATTAAAAAAATTCCAACAACTTTCATACATTCAATAAAGAAAAATTTTAAAAATTCCAACATCATTCATACAATTATTAAGAGCAGAAAATCTAAAGTATGAAAAAAAAAACACAAACAAGAGAAGGAAAAGGAATAATATTACCTTAATGTCATTGCGAGTTTTCCCGAGCCTGAGAAGAGAGAGAGAAAAAAGGAAAATTATGTTAAATAACAAGAGAAGAAGAGAGGGAAAAGATAGGAGAAGACATACCTACGCGTGGAGGAGAAGAGAAGAAAATAGATGGGGGAGAGAAGGAGAGAGAGAGAAAAGAAAGAAAGATGAAGATTTGGGAGGAGGAGAGAAGAAGTTGCAGAGAAAGATAAGAAGAGAAATGTGCTTTTAATTTGGATCTTTTTTACCAATGATGTTTATAATGACCAATTAAATATTAATATTTTTAATTTTTTTGTCGGTGTATCCGTCTGTAAAGTCTAATTAAAAACTTCAATTTAATCAAATATTTTCATAACATGCCAAGCATTAACGATGTCTTTACCATCAGAAAATTAGAAATTAATATTTTAATTTTTTTGTCGGTGTTTTTGTCTGTAACGTCTAATTGAAATTTTGAATTTAATTGAGAATTTTCAGAAACCCGCTAACCATCATCGTTGGCATGATGAGTTGTCTATTATAAATATTGAAGTTGATTCTATAATCTGATCAATTATAGGAATCATATCAAATCTTGTATAGATAGTAATTATATGAATTTGATTAATTATTGGAATCAGATCAAATCTTATATAGTATTATTTATGTTTCTTAGAATAAGATTGTTGCCTATTTTAAATTCTGCCTCTATATTTCCTCCAAGAAGGAGAAGAATAACATACGAAAAATTGAGTTTGTAGAAACTCATAGATAATACATAGCGAATCCTAACCCTATTGTTCTTGTTTCACAAAATAACCAAACACCACCCATTATTATCCACCAAGACAATTCTGCATTCCCTACCAGTATCATATTTGATGAGATTATGAGTAAATTAATTAGATAAATCTTTCTAATCAATTTCTTACCATCAAACGAATTTAATATTGAAAAGCAATTTTAATTTACTCGGCAGTAGCTTTAGGAGCAAAGTCTATAAAATTTCTTATAAGTAGCCGTTTAAAAGCTTGAGTAGTTTAATTTAGTTTATTCCTCCCTAATAAATTAAAGTCATAGTTACAACAATCAAGTTAACTCCTTTGCTTCTTATTCTAGTCCCTAACAACAATTACAGATTGAAAGAAACTAGAAATCACATATATATCATCTGAAAACAATTCAATAAGCATGAACAGAAATCAGTAGCATAATTTAAAATAAGGATAAATAAGTACTTGAATATGACACTACCAAAAATTTATCTAAAACCAACGGAATTACCAACGAAATAATTATGTCGGTAAATTGTGGTGATAATTATCGATGAATACTAATCCATTGGTAATTCAGTCGGTATATACCGATGGACTAATGCTATCAGTATATACCGACTGAATTACAGACGAAATATATAGAATTGTTTTAAAAAAGCAGTTCGATGACGTGGAAGTTTTTGCAGGCGATTTTACCGAAGGAATGACCGAGGGATTCAAACCGAGATCTCCGTACAGTGACGTTACCAATTCATCTTCATAATTACTAATGGAAGCTCCGACTGAAGTATTTCATCGGTGATCCTAGCGGTAAAAGTTAATATATCACCATTGTGCCGACCCTCTCCTCCCCTATTTCTCCCTTTCTTTTCCATCCCAACTCTCCCCTCCCCAACTGCAAACAACCACTCCGCCTAAAATACCCCCCTCTTCTCAACATAAGTCATCTTTCTTTAATTTTTATGGTCACAACATCCGTGTTCTGATTTATTATGAATTTTATCATTTTTTGTAAGTAAATCTATCTTTTTTAATTTTAACATTTAAATGTGAATTTTATTGTTTTTTTTAGTATATGTATTTTGTTAGTGCATGTACATGTTTTATTGTTATTTCTCAAACAAACGTGTAGTATGAATGTATAATTTTTTACTTGTTATGGTTTGTTTTAGATTTTGTTAAATTGTATTTGTTTGTAAATTATTGAAACTTTGTTGAATTACCGAATTAGATGTGTTGTGATGAAATAATTAATAGCTTGTTTAACGGGTCCGTTTTAACTTTTATCAATGTTATTACGGAGTTGTAATTTTCGTAAATTTATATGTATAAATTTGTATGAACGTTGATAATTGATAATGAATATTTATGAGAAGTTTTAATTATTTGTTGGATAATCTTGAGGTAAACCAATATTTTTGCAAATTTATTCACTCAATTTTATAGAGGTTCGAGATTCACCCCAAGGATTGCGGAGGATGGATTATTATAATAGGGTTCAGGGTTTTATTAATTTCACAATATCTATTCCCAGAAATTTTACTAGAGGCGGTAGTAAGTGTCTATGCAGGAAGTGTAAAAATAAAAAGTATCTACATCCAGATGTTGTAATGATGCATCTTCTACACAAAGGGTTCATGGAGGATTACCTGTGTTGGTATGCACATGGAGAACTATTTGTTCGTAATGAGAGTATGGTAGAAAGGGTGGTTGGGTCAACTTCTAGTGCTAGCAACGTGTATGGAGTTCCAAATGACAATAATAATCCTTACAAGAATATGGTTATGGATGCAATGAGAATGAATCAAGGTAATGTCAGTCAATGTCCAATCGTAGAAGAAGAACCTAATGCAGACACAACAAGGTTTTTTGATCTGTTAAAAGATTCTAACAAACCATTATGTGATGGCTGCACGAAGCACAATAAATTTATCTACCGTAGCACAGGTGTTCACCATTAAGTCAGATCACGAGTTAAGTGAGGGTGGTTATGACAAAATTATCGAATGGGTGAGAAGCATTTTACCTGAAGGGAACAAGCTGAAAAAGAACTTCAATGCTGCAAAGTCTATGATGAAACCCCTCAGTTTAGGATACCAGAAAATTGACATGTGCCCTAACTTCTACATGTTATACTACCTTGAAAATGCTGAGCTGACCGAGTGCATGACATGTGGGCATTCCCGTTACAAACCCAGAACTGGCAGGGGAAAGACTCTCGTGGCATATAAAAAACATAGATACTTCCTAATCACACCTAGATCGGCAGAGGTTATTCATGTCACCAAGGACTGCTGAGCACATGACATGGCACCGATCACATGATGCGATTGGTGGAGTGATGGTGTATCCTTCTGACGGCGAAGCATGGAAACACTTTAACAAAGGTGCATCCTCACTTTTCAGCTGAATCATGGAACATGCATCTTGGGTTGTGTACAGACGAATTCAACCCATTCAGGTCATTTGCTCCTCCTTATTCTTGTTGGCCGGTCATACTCACGGTTTATAACTTGCCACCGGGATGTGTATGAGGCCGGAGTTCATGTTTTTATCTATGGTCATACTCGGTCCGAGCAGTTCGGGCTGAAATATAAATGTTTGTCTTTGACCGTTGATTGATGAATTGACGTAGTTGTGGTCATCCAGAGCTTTGACTTATGATATATCAAGGAAACAAAATTTTGTTATGAGGGTGGCATTGATGTGGACTATCAATGATTTTTCAGCTTATGGAATGGTTTTTGGTTGGAGCACGCATGGAAAACTAGCATTTCCATACTACATGGAAAACAACAAGGCATTCACGCTAACAAATAGAGGTAAAGCTTCTTTTTTTTACTACCACCATCATTTCTTGCCAACGAATCACATGTACAGAAAGAATAGAAAGGATTTCTTTGTTGGCAAAGTTGAAAAGGATGTTGCACCCTCGTGTCTTTCTGGTGAAGAGTTGCATAATGTTGTATCAGAGTGCGATGACATTATGTTTGGTTTTCAATCTCGTAAGTAGAAGTTTTCTAGTTTTGGTTTGACCCACAACTGGATAAGGCGAAGTATTTTCTGGGAACTTCCTTATTGGAAGACCAATCTTCTCCGCCATAAGCTTGACGTCATGCACATAGAAAAGAACGTGTTTGAGAACATTTTCAACACCGTTATATATGTGAAGGGGAAGACAAAGGACAACATCAAGGCTAGATTGGATATAGCATTGTTCTGTAATTGTAAAAATATGGAGTTGGTTTTTGATAGGTCATGGGTCGCAAAACCCAGAGCAAGATTCGTGTTAGAGAAAAATACATAACTACTAGTCTACAAATGACTTAAGAGTCTGCGTTTTATCGATGGACATGGCTCGAATATATCAAGGTTGGTTAATATGGAGGAATGTAGATTGTATGGAATGAAGAGTCATGGCTGCCACATGTTTATGCAAACACTCATTCCATTAGTTTATCGTGATTTGTTGTCAAAAGGGATATGAGATGCACTCACGGAGATCAGTTATTTCTTTAGAGATATATGCTCCAGCAAGTTGAATGTTGATCACATTGAGAGGCTTGAAACAAATATCGTTGAGACAATATGCAAACTTGAGATGATATTCCCTCCATCATTTTTTGACTCAATGGAGCATCTACCCATACATTTACCGTTTGAGGCAAAAGTTGGAGGACTTGTCTAGTATAGATGGATGTATCCATTCGAACGGTTAGATATTATAGTTGTAATGTAATTCATATATAAAAGTATTTTCAATGTTTTTCTTAATTGAAAATATTTGATTAATTCCATATAGGTACTTGTTAAATCTTAAGAAAAAGATTAAGAACAAGGCGCATGTTGAGGCTTCGATATGCGAGGCCTTATATTGTTGAGGAGATGAATGGAATGTTGAAATTGAAAAAATGAAAAAAAAATGAATTTTTTTTCATTAATTTTAATGTTTCTAAAAAAATATTTCATTGAATTACTCCTTCAAGCTCGCCGATTGAATAAAAAAAGCTTATTATAATTTTGAGCAAGCCGCCACGGTGAAATCCAACTTGGAGTCCGACCCTTTTTTTGCACTATTATGGATACAAAAATAATGGGAAAATTGGATTCGATTGTCGACTGCTCCTATTGAAGTTCTTTGTAACGTTGTAAAGTTTGCTTAACTCTTTGCGTAGTTTCATAATGTTCAATATCATCACATGAATCATAAATGCATGAATGTGATGGACCAAAAAATCTGCGGTTCCTAATAGAATAGGTAACAAAGCAACCTTGCCCACCACTGCCACTAAGTCATCGCCCCCCCAAGTCAAACTGGTGTTTGCCCCGAGATATTATTACAGCGAAGAATGAACAAAAATCTAGAGTTATGATTCAAAATTAACATTTATTTCATACTATTTTGAATCTCATTTGAGAACAAGAATCAATCGCATTCCACGATATGATGATGGTGGTATATGTACAGTGCCTTCCAAAGGGGAACTTGTCAATATTCTCCAATCCTGGACATCCCACACCTAAAAATGCCGTAAGGAAAAGATATTTGTCTGAAATAGAGTTCAGACAAGCACATAATTATGTTCTATTTAACTATGATGAGTTAAGACCTTTTATTCAGTAAGTATATGTACTACTTAAACTTTGTTAAAAATGTACTATTTATATATTGTAATATCATAAACTCATATAATTTTGAAAACCTTGTAGGCAACATCGACAATATTTACTATCCAATAACTCACAGCTGACCGAATCCCAAATCTTTTGATTACAAGATGAACAATTTGCGACGTGGTTCAAAACACATGTAAGTACTATCACAAACTCATTATCTCTTGCAAAGTTACTCTATGTCATTATAGAATTCTCGTTTACTATTCATTGTTGTACAAGATATACAAGGTTTATACATAGGAAGGAGTGTTGCTATTTCACTGTCTTCACTAAGCCTGGGTCCTGAAAGAAAAGTTAAATGCTACAACGGGTATTTTGTCAATGGATATGTGTTTCATACTAAAGAATACGGGCATGGAAGAAAGGCATACAACAACGGTGTTTGTGTTAAGGGATCGACTTGTAGTGAGTTTGAAGTTGACTACTATGGTAAATTAGAAGAGGTCATCGAATTGTAATATCATAGCGAGCAGAATAAAGTGTTTTTATTCAAATGCTATTGGTATGACACTACTGACAGAGGAATCAGAGTAGATCCTCACTATGGTCTGGTCGAAATCAACTTAAAAGCTAGACTCCGCAATGTAAACGATGTCTTTGTTTTTGCAAAGCAATGTCAACAAGTTTATTACACATACACCCCTTCCTTTAGAAAGGATGGATCAAGAGTTGATTGGTTACCCATTTTAAAAATGAAACCCAGGGGTCGTGTAGAGGTTATTCAAGATGAGAACGAAGACACAAGTGTGCGATATGAAGTCTTTTAAGTTAGTGAGTTGGTTGAACCATATCGAGTTGCTCCTTCGATTGACTTAGAATAAAATTCAAAATTTTATGTTTTCGATGATAGTCTTGTTGATGTTGATGCAGAGGAGTTGAATGTTGTTCTCAGCTCTAACGGATAATCAAATGTCGATGAAGATGATGATGATGATATCCACATTGAAGATTGTGATGGAGCCGATGACGATTCAATTGATAAAGAAGAAAAAGAAGAAAATTCTGACTAACCAGAACACGAAAGTGTATAGCATTTTTTTATAATGTAATATTATGGATGATATTTTGTAACACGAAATATTTATTTTATAATGTTCACTGTGGTTATTGTTATGTGTGGGCAACTTGTAATTTAAATGTTTACAGGAGGATAAACAGGCAATACAAACATAATTTGTCATGTAGAGTGCACAATCACCAACGTTTCTACTGACGGATACAGTCCGTCGGTAGTTTACTGAGAGTTGCAAAATATTTACTGCACATGCCATAATCATCGATGTCTCTACAGACGGATACATACCGCTCGGGCATTCCTCGTAGGGTGGGACCGTTGTGTTCTATGCCGCTGCGCTTCACAATTATCGACGGACTCGCAAATTCTAAAGCGCAGTATTAATGCATCTCTGATGCGTGTATATAACGACGGACTGTGAAAATTCTGGAGGGTCATTTAAAAATTTTAGTGCAAAATTCAAAATTGACTGACGGACTTTCGAAAATTCATTGATGAAATAATTAAAATAATATTATTTAAATAGTCTGTCATCGTGATGTCATCGGCAAAACTGCAATATAAATCCCAGCGACTACCCTTTCAGTTCATTTCTCTCCCCTTACATTTCATCTCATCTTTTTTTTCTCTCATCTATCGTGAAAATTTAAGTTATTTTCTTGTAATCTTGAACTTATTGTAATCTTCAACAAATTAAAAGGTATGTATTTTCATTTAATATGCTTAATGATTTTATTTTTCTCATTTTTTCTTTGTTTTATTAATAATATATTTTTGTTGTGTTTTTTTTGTATTGTATGTAGATAAAGTCTTGAAATAAACACACAATTAAGGTAAGCATTTTTCATTCCTAAAGTCTATAGTTTTTTTTTAATTTGTTCAATATATTTTATTGTTTGTATTGCCATAATAATTGAATACTTTGTTGAATTTTAATTGTTATTGTTGAATTTACCTTGTAAATGGTAATTGAATATATAGGATTAAATTTAATGTTATTGTTGAATTTACTTTGTAAATGGTAATTGAATTTATAGGATTAAATTTAATTATTTTATCTCAATTTTACTCTATTATTGCATGATATGTGTTTACTTATTTCCATTAATTTTAATTGTTATTGATGAATTTCTATAGATGTTAGTTGAATATATAAAATTAAATGTTATTTTTTTCCTTTATTTTATTGTTAAATTTGTATAGATGTTAGGTTATATATAAGATTTTTCAATGGAGTCAATTGGTTTGTGACTATTGTCAATATTTGCAGGTTTGAAAACTTTGGGTAGTCTCCAGTATTTGAGAGGTGTCACGCCGAATTTTTTTTAATAATTGAATTTAATTATGTAATTATTTGTATAAATTTGTGTAGATGTGTAGAATGAAATCAACAGCACATCGTGAGGATATGGTTGCAGCTAGTTCTTCTAGCAGCGAGGATGACTTGTCCTTAGGTGCCGATCAAGAAGAGGCACCTGCGCCGACTCGTGATATTGCCTCTTCCAACGCGGTTTCACAAAGATAGAGGTTGTGTGCCTTTACAATGGAATCGATTCACCCGCAAGTACCAGGCACATTGGAAGGACGACCTTTCAATGTAAGTTTGTTTCGATTTTAGTTTTTTTAATTATAACATAATTTATGAACAACTAATTAATATTTCATTAATTTAATTTATTTTCAGGTTCACAAACATTGAGGTCGCCCGAGTAATAATATCGGAGTTCAAATCGTCAATGGAGATTCCATTATTTCAATGGAGTCAGGTTTCAAGACATCCCGATTGGAGACCTTATATCGATGCATGGTTTTGAAGATTTCAAGCTGGTGTTAATTTCTAATTTCCAGCTTATTTTTAGTAAATTATCATTATAATTGTAAATAAATTAGTATTTTTATTTTAAATAAATTATTTATACACAACACAAATTCGAGTGGGATAGCGCGCGTGACAATGTTGCGAGGAGGGTGTGAGAAAATCACGCGGCAACTAGGTAACATAAAAAAGAATACGATATATATTTTTTAAAATTTATGTTTTAAAATCTAATTTGTCACTATGGAAGTAGGTTGTGTGATTTTTGGTATCAATCACAAAAAAAGCCAACCTGTGCCGACAACCAAAACCGGAAAATTCATGGTTCTGTGACCACGCACACCGGCAGCTCGGCTAGGTTTGTTGTACATGCGAAACAGATGATATGATTAATTTAAATAAAATATATCGTTAATTAATTTGTTGTTACTTGTAAATATATTTAACTTGCAACATTTTTTTCTTACAGGCTACGTCTCTTAGACGTGAGCCGAGCCCAATGGAGTTGTTTGTAGAGATGCACGTACGGAGTGAAGACCAACACAAGGGCGTGCAACAGTTCATTGACAACCGTGCTCAACACTTCGTGTATGTTCGATTCAGATTTGTGGATGGAGGTAGGATCATCCGGTGGACCCGATAAAAATCGGGTGTACGGGCTCTCCAACATTACGATCGAGAACTTGCGGGCAGCCCGTAGTGTCTCAACCGTTGAGAGCTCCCAATCAGTATCGTGTACCCAATCTAAGGAGTTCGTGGCCTTGCAGCAACACATGGCTCATCTCACCGAAAAATACGAGCGACTCTCGGCGGATTATGAACAACTCCGCCAAATGGTCATGGACATGAGATCACATATGGGTGATACATGTGTGCCACTCTTTTTGGTCGTTTGGTCCCGGGAACGACCAACCTCCTCCTCCAGCTCCGCCATTGTTCTAGTTTAATTTTTTTTGGAAACACATTAAATTTGTAATGAATATTTGGATGAATATTATTTAACTTTATTTTTATATTTTTGATGTTTCATACAATTTTATTTGCATGATTGGTTTTTTTACTATTAATTTATATAATTTTATATTATTTATTCTAAATAATTTTTAATTTTTTTTAAATCACAACCGATGGATTTCTAGATGGACATAGTCCGTCGGTATTTTACAGAGTTGAAAAATATTTACTACATATGTCACCATCACCGACGTGTATACCGACGAACATATTCCGTAGGTAATTTACCGAGAGTTGCAAAATATTTACTGCATATGCCACGCTCATCGACAGAACTATTTCGTCAGTGATTTACCACTGGAAATACATACAGAATTATTCCGTCAGTATATTTCCAGCGGGAATTGTTTTTTTTGTGCGCATTTTCTGTCTGTAAAACCATAAGTTTTTTTATTTATTTTGTTACCGACAGAATTAGTGACAGAACTTGGAATTACCGACGAACACTATGTCGAAGGATGTTTTCTATCGGGAAATTAGTCGGTAAAGATTTTACCGACAAAGTGGTAATCTTACACCGACGGAAATGTTCTATCAGTAAAACTGTTAAATGTTGTAGTGTGAAAGAATTACAATGATAACATTACTTCTTACAACTTAATAATTTAGATGGTGTCTATTTCCCTTAAACCAAAAGCTAAAGTTTAGTTCATAGATGCCGGAAAATTAACAAAAAACAGAGAGAAAAGAACGCTGCAGAGAAGAAGAAGAGATTTGTTTCTGTCGTGATTTGCTTCTTTTATTCCCTCCCTCAGCTGCTATCTTTTGTTAGGATTCTTATCCTAATTAGAAGTCCTTAATATTACTTAATTCTTTTTCTTAATCTGTCTATTAAGGTTGGTTAAATCCCTCAAAATTTATTTTGAAAACTGATTATGCTGTTGTCACAACTTTTTTGTAATTTATACTCTACTGCAACTTAGACTTTGTTTTTGACTTGGTTTCTTGCAATATCCGGTCATTCCAGCTATATTCTATCATTCATAGAATGTTAGAGCCTTGATTTGCACCTTTCTTACATTCTAAGGCCCATCATTTCTATGTCAGACTCTCAGCTATATTGGAATGCTCGTCACCATTAGTTTCCTCATTAGACCAGGAGACCAATCTTGTCCTTTAGCTTGTGCCCAGATTTTTGCCTTCAAAACGATTTTATCTGACCTGATATCATTTATAAAAGTTGTATTCGTGAATGTGTAGATGATTTTGGGCTTTTGAATCGCATGATTTTGATATCTAAGACTCAAGATATGTCCGTTTGAATATGTAGTGTGAAAGCAGAGAATCCTGCTGCAAATAGAATTTCGGCTCAATTTTGCAGGTTTAATTAGAGGTCCAAATGAACTTGGATTTCTGCCCATGATACCATCCTGGAAAGCTTTTGAGTGTAGAACAAATGATGAGAAAAGGTTATTAGTTGATTTTTTATGAAGAACAATGTGAGATTTATAATAAGAAAACAAATCAAAGAACAAACGTTGTCAAAATGAGTTCTAATAATATTTTTTCTTTAAACATGAAATCACTCCACATGTTGAGGAATTTCATCTTTGGCCTACGCTCAAAAGACTAGAACACACAAAACAATCAAAGTTGGGAAAACAAAGTGACTAGCAGACATGAATAACAAGAGAAGGAAAAGCATTTTTGTTTTGAGCTTTACCTGCTCTAGCTGGGTCACAAGCAGGAATTATAGCCCTCGAAATGTTGTTAGCATCAGCCTCAGATTTTGGGTCTAGCATTCTCTCTTCACTTCTAACTCTAAGAACCCTTATCAATATCAAGAATTGTTAATGAAGGTGCCATGAGAGCTTCCGAGATGATCAAGATAAGCATCTCCATTTCCATGCACATATTATCACTTCCTTAATTTGATGCCATACTTTAATGAGTCTACGTACGTAAGAGTGCAATAAGTGCATTTAACTTTTTTGGTTATTGGGGATCTGCTATTCTGAATTATCTTTACTAATTACTAGAGTAGTTGTGCCTTGAAACATATCCTCTCTCTCTCTTTTTCTCCCATAATTTTAATAGCAAATTAATGCCAATATATAGTTTTCTTGAAATTATATATTTTCAGAATATTTGTTGAGCGGACCTACTGGTGATCCTTTGGATATAAAATTCACTTTGCGGCTTCTAAAGGCCTTTTGGCCGCCATTGGTGAGGGATCAAAAACTCTGCGTTACATTTTGGTAGAGAGAGGTAAGTAGTTTTTCAATTTTCAAAAGTTCAAGCTCATTTCTTTTAATTTTATTTGAAGTTCTTTTTTGTGATGAAATCCTGTTTACATGGAAATGATATGTTCACTTTTTGCGAAGGTTTGCGGAGAGATTATCTATAAAATATACTTTTAGAGTAAATTGTACTCTAAAAAGTGATTTTATTAAGAGATTTATATATAGACATGCATGCACAGTCAGTTGTAATTGCTCGCCAACATACTACATGCTTGCATGTGTGAGCTCCCATAATTTTATTTCAGAATACAAAAGAAACGGTAACCTCTGTGTTCATGGCAAGCTTTTACCTATTCTTCTCATACTTTATTTTGACCAATGGGTCAGGTGCTGGTCGAAGAAAAGAAAACGAGACTTAGTTTTTCCCTCCTCATGATCCATATCCCTCCCCATAACCAGACCCGCTACCATAACCTGAGCCAGAGCGGGATCCTCAACCCCCACCCCCACCACCACCACCTCCTCCTCCTCCTCCTCCTCCTCCCCCTCCACTTCCGCTTCCGCTTCCGCTTCCATAGCCTGACCAACTTCCAGATCCAGAGCCTTGACCGCCACCGCCACCACCTCCACTGCTGCCACCACCACCACCTATCCCACTACCAGAACCATAGCCTGAGCCGCTACCAGGCCCATAGCCAGACCCTGACCCATTGCCTCCACCACTGCCACCACCTCCACCTCCGCCACTGCCTCCACCTCCACCTCCTCCACGACGACCAGCACCATATCCTTCACCGCTCCCGGATCCAGACCCAGAACCATAACCTGACCCAAGTCCTGATCCACAACCACCACCACCACCTCTTCCCTGCCCTCCACCTCCACCTCCACCTCCACTGATTGCCTGCAGTGTCCTAGCAGCAAGGGTGAGGTCTACAATAAGCAAGACCAGGAAAGCAGTCCCTAACACTCTTGGACTTGCCATTTCCAGATTATACTCTCACGGCTCAACGTATCTGTATGTTTATGCGTGTCACTCGCTATATGAGAAACCAGAATGTTTTGTTGACTGGAAATGCTTGAAGTGGTAACCCTATATATAGGCATTTGAAAGGTAACAAGACAAGGTTTTTGGAAAGTATGGCATTAATTGTAAAGGTAACGAGACACGGTTTTTGAAATGTTTCTTAAATTCCCAGTACCTCTCACTTGGTGATCTTGAATATTATAGAAAGGAACGTGTGCTTTGGGTTTCCCTTTTAGTGGAGGCCATCGGTGGTGGGGTGTTGGTACTGTGGAGGACTGTCTGTTTCTGTCTATATGCAGGGGCAATTTTTCCTGTCTTGAGCTATGATATAATTAAATACATAAATTATTTTTTAAGATCAATCATTCACTTGAATATATAAATTTGTCAAGTTAACAATAAAGTTTTAATTTAAATACATAACATAAAATATATAAAAAAATAAAATTTGTTCTTTATTTGATGCATCTTTGTTAAAAAAAAAACGCTCTCGTACAAAATCCTGAATGTCAATAAATCTCAAAACAATAGCCATTTGTTCTTTATTTGATGCATCTTTGGCTTCGTCAACCAAAATACAAAACTTTGCATCTCTAACTTCTTCACAAATCTTTTTCCTCACTTTGTTCGCGAGAATATGGAAAATCTCTTTTTGAATAGTCGGCGAGGTATACTTTGCATTTTTCGGAGCTTTTTCTAAGACAACATCATCAATGTCAACATTCAGTCTCCCCATAAGTCTTATCATCTCCAAAAAATTGCCTCGATTATTAGAAGCCGAAGATTCATCATGACCTCTAAATGCACATGCTTGTAAGCTAAGCCATCGAACACTTTCAATTGTTGTCATAAGTCTCAACCGATTTTTCTGAACTTCTTTAACAGTTTGTGCATTCAACACTTTATCAATATGTCTACTTACTTTCATTAAATCTTCAGCAGATTTCACAACATTGTTATGTGGTGAAGTGGGACTTCCCACATGCATCAAAAGTGCACATCTAACCTCATTATTAACCCTCTTCCAACTTCTAAAGCCTTCGTTAGTGAATGTGAGAAGACGAGGCACTTTGTTTTCAAAGATAAAGTATGGAAAACAAAACATTGCATCCTTTGATGGAGAGTACTCTAGCCAAGGAAATTGATCAAACCAAGTGTATTGAAATCAACGATACTGTCTCCCTGATTCAGTCCTTGGATGCTCTCTAACTTAGGTTGACATGAACCCATTTTGATATAAGCTCTTCTAAGTTGATTAATAGGATGTTTCCACACTGGAATTCGTAATCCAGGATCTCGGTCAAGAGTATTAACATCAATTTCAACTCTTTGAGATTTGACACATCAACATTGGATGGAGAATGTCCTTTACTGGTTGATGTTTGTTCGTTTGGTTTAAAGAATGCAAACATAGTTTTTCCTCTCTTGCTTCCTTGATTTTCCATTATAATTTATAATCTATTCAAGTAAAAGGGATTAGGGAAGTCAGGTGTAAGATGAAAAGATACTAATGCCACAATAGAATATTCATGAAATGCAGAATATACAACACTACCAGAAAATCGATAAATACAAACGGAAATACCGAGGGAATAACCGTGGGAAAAAAATTAAAACAAAGCAAAAAAAAATGATGACGTATCATTTTTACCAACGGAATTACCGACGGAATTTATTCCGTCGGTAAATACATTGGTAAACTATGAACACTATTCATCATGTCAATTACAAAGGGAATCACCGACGAAAAATTCCGTCGGTATTTTCCAGAGAGCTCCAGAATTGTTCACTTTCCAATTGCACTGTTAATTGTTGTTCTTTACGGACAAAATCACTAACGGATTGAAAATTCGTCGGTGTTATTTGGCGGTTTTATGAAACAATTCAATTAATTTAAAATTTTCATTTAAATATTACAGACGGAATCACCGACAGATTGAAAAATCATCGGTAATTGTTGGCGGTTTCTGAAAACTTTTTACGAAATTGAAAATTTAAATTAAATATTACCGATGGAATAATTAAAAAATATTAATATTCAATTATTCGTCGGTAAATCCGTCGCTAACGCGCCCTAATAAAAAGCCTGAATCCCCTTATTTTACAAGAGACAGACTCATTTCTTATTATTATTCTTCTTCTACTTCTTCTTCTTCTTCACTATATGTAAAAAACATCAATATCTATTTCTTTATCTTCTTTTCTCTCCTCATCTCCTTCTCTTTTCCTCCATGCTCGGGTATGTATTCTTCTTCTTTCTTCTTTTATCCTCTTAGTTTTTTTAAAATTAATATGCTTTACGAAATTTTTTCTCTCTCCTTAGCTTCACCTGCAACTACATTAAGGTAAGATTTTTCTTTTTTCTTCTTTTTTCATGATTTTATTTTATTTTTAATTGTTTTTGTTCTTAATAATTGTATAAATGTTGTTGTGAGATTTGTTTTTTCATATGAGATCAATTTTTAGTTGATTTATTTATAGGATTTTTAAATTTTTAGCAATTGCAACTTCATTTTTTTCATATGAATTTTTTTAGTTGAATTTATTTTTTTGTTTTATTTTTTTTTGTTGCAAATTTGTTTGAGTTGATTTTTTTTTCCAAGCATTTTGAGTATATATTATAGAGTGTTGATTTATGTTAATTTAATTATTTTATAATTTTATAAAATATGTTTTTTAAAAATATTTTTAAATATTTACCGATGGAATTTCCGACGGAAATTCCATCGGTAAATCCGTTTGTAATAAAAAAATATTATTACCGACGCGTCTTTCCGTCAGTAAATCCATCGGTAATAATATTTTTTTATTACCAATGGATTTACTAACGTACAAAAAATTACCGATGAAAGATTCATCGATGGAGCATTTCCGTCGGTGATTTCGTTGGTAAATTAATTACCGATGGAATATGTGTCTTACATCGACGGAAAAATTCCGTCTGTAAAACTGTTAAATCTTGTAGTGCAAGGATAAACTATTGATGTAGACTACTGGGAGATTTGAAGAACTTAACTTTGAAATAAGCAATAAATTATTAGTACTAGTGTGTTAGCATCTGTCCATTTCTAAGGTACAGTTTACGCTTTACTCCACTAACAATCTACTGTAACAACCTAATGATTTTACTCCACTATACGTCTCTGTATAGATTCTTCTTCAAAATCCAAGCTAAAATTGTATATTGTTGAGAAGAAAATGCTAAAACCTCAAGTTACTTAGAAGACATGTGAACCAATTAATTATTTATATTTAGATAGGTTTGCTGTAAGATATAACTAATTAATTAGTGTTGTGATGGAAATTAAGTATGCGGCTAGTGGCTGCTAATTAATTAGAGTTGCAAGGGAAATTAAGTGTTGCAAGGGAAATTAATTAGGCGGCTAATGGCTGGCAATTAAATAGGTGGCTAATGGCTGCTAATTAATTAGTGTTGCAAGGGAAAGTTGGCAGTGTTTAGGTTTGTTATGTAAAAGATAAAAGGAGAATGGATTATTAAATTT